>SNVD02001362.1:600000-1052500 GCA_013180625.2 Boswellia sacra | reverse complement strand
AACACTCTGAGATACAGAAATGTTTAAAATCTTCAAGAAGAGTCCCCCATCACTATACTAGAATTTGCTGAAAACCATTGACTTTATGAAATAAAATCTTTGCAACATTGCCAAACGATACTTGTCGAGTCCTTCAAGACAATGATGATGGAGAGTGGAAACCCTAAAATTTGAATACAATGCAATAAGAATTTGAACCAAATCCAATTTTCTACAATCCAATTGTTTTTGGAGATGGGCGACAATATTTCGACAAAACTCAATTGTTCTGTCTACAAAAAATAAATAGAGAGGGTGGACGAAGACAATTTTACTTTCATGGTAAGAGAGGTGAAAGAAAAAGAAGATGGGGGAAAAATGTGAGCGTAAAACTAATTAAACGCGGTATTTTGGAGATAAAATAAGATATGTCTATCAGTTATATTTTTCAATATATTTTATTTGAGGTGTGACTTAAAGGAGGTTGTGAGGGGCTTGCAACAACACTCTAAATGAAATAAATCATCCTCACAGAGGATTCACTTTTTGCTAATGTTAATCTCTACAAACATTTTAGAATGTTGAAATTAAACTTAAAATATTACAAATACAATTAATATGTATCTTGAAAATAATACCATATCTTTTTTTGGTATATATCATGAATTAAACTGCTATATCAATGAACTTTCTAATTTTATTTAAATTAAATTTAGCATGCTAATCCAATTTTTATGTTGGCATAAAACATTATTAGATGGAAGATTTAAATTAATAATAAGATAATATCAATAAGTACCTTTGAGTTTTTGTTTAATTTTTGTTGAGAATTATTATATATTTTTTAATCAATTAAATTAAATACCGTTGAACTTGTATTAAAATCATCATTTTTCACCTCTAAGATCAATATTTATAAGATATGATTTAAGAAAAACTTATAATTATCCTTTCTTAAAATTAAACTAAAATTAAAAATAATTATTTATATTATCCCAATTAATAATATTATCACAATATACACGATTATAGTTGTTAAAGTCAAAAAAGATTTGTTTCAATATCATTTTAAACGAATGTAGTGCATGGAATGTACCATTAATATACACGCCGTGGAAAGTGCGAAATTGATTGGGATTACTTGCACTTAAAAGAGAGGAAGTAGGTGAACTTGGTCTAGTCAGACCAACGTTTGACTATATATTTTGAGTCTAATCACGTTTGCGTTATCAAAAGTGTCAAAATCTCAAATGAATCCCATCACTATTCAAATGCCAGATGTTTCCGCCGTAACCAACCAAACAATTCAGAAAGGGCTTCAACAAGTCCTATAAGTAGGTGCTTGGAGCTTTGAGAAACCATGACTTACTTTGCTTTCAATTTGCAATGGCTACTATTATTCTTTCTTTGCGGCTGATTTCAAATCAAATGAAGTATACAAGCAACTTGAAAAATTTTCTTCATTTTTCGAATCTTTGTAAGGTAACATAGATTCCTTCTCAAAAATTCATATCATTTATGTTGATGATTTTATCACATTTACTTGTTTCAATATTTGCTTCAAATAATTTGAAAATTTTTGTATAAGCATTTACATAGGCTTGCTTATATCAACAAAAGCCCAAAATGTCTAAAACAGAAAAAAGAAATTAAGATCTTTCTCAATATATAAATAAATTAAGATAATGTACAATAACGTTGTTGTTGGATACTTCTATTAACAAAAAAAAAAAAAAAAAAAAAAGTTCGTAGTTTGCTGCTCTTGGGTTTGTTTTGACTTTAGGATGTGCAAAGAGATGGCTGTGGGGGAAATCAATAGCCCCAACCCAAGTGGCAAATCCTGCTCAATTTCAGGGCCTTGTCTCTTTGCAAATAATTTTTTTAGGAAAATATCTGTGAATGTTAAATAAAAAAATTATATTTGGGATTCAAAACTCTTCTATAATAATTGAATAAAAAGCTAAGAACTAAGTTTAGTGCATGCTCCATCTAGATCAGCTTTCATATTTAAATAAATGGGATATGAGCTTAGAGATTTAAAATATTAATGTTGAATTAAGCAGACCTGAATCAGATCTTACTTTATTTTGTTCCCATATATGCATATGGCTTGGATCCAATAATGATTAGAGTGATTGGAAGGGGTTTAGAGGGTGTATGTGTATGCATTTTTTAAAGTAATTAAAATTTTCTTTTTGAAAAGTGCAAAGCTATTATGCATTAGAGGAGAACATTTTGAATATATACTTTTTAATTAATTTAAAAGCAATTTTATTAATTTTAACTCAACAACCACAGAATAATTAGGGATAAATGATTCGTTAAAATTTTATCAAATTAGGATTAATTTATTCTCTTTTTTAGATTTTGCATTGATAAAATTTTTATTTTTCCCCCAATTAATATTTAATATTGAATTGAGGCATGCATGATAATCAAATCTCACTACTACATTTGTTTTCAAGCACATGGTTTCTACCTTCTTTTATCATGAAAACTATTTGGCATATTTATGGTATTTATTTCTGGAGTTTATATTTAGACTTTTTTAATTTTTTTTAAGTCTCTGAGTAGTGTTATGGCTGAGTGAATGCAGGATTATGATAATTTGAAAAGCTATATACCGATTATGCATTTAAAATATTTGTTTTCTTGGTTAACAGCAATGTTATATATTTAGCTTAAAAAAAACTATAAAAATGATTTTATTGTTTAAAAATGATTTATAAACATTTGGTCATATTTTAAAATCAAAATAATTGTTTAACCATGATATAAAATATATTTTTTTAGAGCAATTTTTATATAGTGACACAAGAACAATATTTTTTTCGTAGTTGTATAGTATTTGATTGAACATGGCTAACACTTTTTAGCAAAAGAAAATTAATAACTTTTTAGCAAAAGCAAATTTATACTTTTTGAAAATACAACTAGCAAAAGAAAATACATTTTACACAAACTGTTTTAATTTCATGTATATTTTTAAATTATGTGATATGGCTTTTTTTAAATAAAAAAAGTAATGATTGAACGATATATTGTAGGTTATCGTTTGATTAAAATACAGTTACATTCATATATTAGTGTCAAATTTAATAGAAATATAAAAAAAATTTTCTTCAATTTGATAATCATCATATTTCTATGACAATCTATATCCAAAAATCACTAACAATTGCATAAGGTTCCATAAAATTTATCATAAACTCGTACTATAAAGCCTTTTTTTTCGGTCATATTCTAAATTATCTAAATTGCTAGAATACAAGGCCTCCCTTATAGAGTTCCATTAACTTCTAAAATATAAATACTTAGAATGTCAATTCAAAAGGCTTTGTCATTCAATGACGTTGCTAGTTGAACACAAATTAGGGGGTTGGTGGGGCTAATATAAATCCATAAAGAAAAAGAAAATGAAATTAATCCCAAATATGTACTGCCACGAAACATATTCGGGGGTTGGTGAAGAAGACCTTGAAAAATTCTAGGAAGGGATAGTAATGTAATGAAAAGCGGTATCCTAATACTAATTGTATAACTTGTTGATTAATCTGAAAAGGACTAACAAGCAAAGGAGTAAGCAGGGATTAGTAGAATGTAACAATCAACGGTTGCTGGTGAAAGCCGACTTATTTATCTATCTATAAACAAAAGTTTTGGCATCTACGGGAAGCAAAGGCAGATTAAGCTGCTCTTTCAAAGGTGGGGGTTGGTAGCTTTTCTTTTATTTCCAATTCATCTTAATTGATTGTCAAATCTACACCACCAACTCATGACCATTTTGCTTTCTTTCTCCTTCACTCACCGATCAAGAATTAACCCCACTTGCCTGCTACCTCATTAGCACAAAATTAATATGGATGTATTTATAATTGTTCGTTATATATGTTTCCAAAAACGTTTTAAATATGCATGTTTGTGAAAAACGTTTTTATAACAGGGGTTGTGTTACGATTTTTAAAACTCTAAAAATATCAATGGGAACACCAATTGTTGATGTATAGATTTTACCGACTTAAATCATTACGAGATATTATCGAGCTTTATGTCAAAGTCTGTACGATTTTGTTCTTAAAAAAACTCTCCTTAAAGCAAAAAAGTAGTTCTTTCTCTTATAAACTATAAGTCAATCTACCATAAAAGAGACGTTAAACACGGTCCCTACTTCTCATTGGAACCCAACGCCAACATAATCTATAATATAATTGTCATGAAAATTATTGTTCATCTTTTATAACATTGTTTCAATCTAAAATTTTAGACTTTTTTTCAGGTCTTTTATCTTTGGAAAAGCCTTTTCGAATTCCTTATGAGGAGACCTCCAATGATTTTGATTAGTGTAGGATATAGCAATTAGTTTCAATCAAATCATTCATTAAATTAATTTAGTCTTAGGAGGGATACGTTATTACTTTATTATCAATTTAATGAAAGTATCAAAATCTCTATTTAATAAATTCGTTTTTTTTTTTTTTTCAAAGTGTTGAAGGAAATAGGTAGGTCAGAACAAGAGGGTGGTCAAATAATAATGTTAAGTGCCAACATTTTTGGTGAGATCCAATCTAGAGAACGGTAGCGTCAGAATTTATTGAAACAAATGAGATGTTGTTGGCTTATAGGTAGACACACAAGTTTATATTCGGAGCATGCATTGTCCACGGGTAGGTTACTTTGCCACTTCCTTTAATCTAGTTTTTTCTTTTATCAAAAGTTAGAAAATATTGGATTTATGATATAATATTATCAAAATAACAACGTAATAATTTATATTTGACTCAAAGTATTGCTATCATAGAAATACTAAATTTGTATAAAAGCATGTATCATTTATAATATTTAAATTGGACCTCAAAAACATGAAGCTTGCAAAATGATATATAAGTTTAATAAAAATTTAAATTTGCGGCTGATATTTAATAGAATAGTTCCTGAATAATATGAAACGTATATTAAAAGAGGTTGTTTAAGAGGTAATTACAATTATTAAAAAAAATGTTATAAATTAATTCATCTACATAGTTAAATTAGATTAAATTATAGTTCCGTCAGGTTAATTGATCCTCCTAAAATTTGAGTATTCTAGTTCTAGGTTGGAATCGACTTTCAAGAATATTAAATTTACTAAAATTATAAATTAACTCAATTAAAATTTTGCAGATGAATTCGTAAATTCATATGGTGTTTCCTTTTATTTTCCAAAATTAATCGTCATTGGCATGTATCTAGTCAAAAGGACTTTGACCTCAAATGCGATCATCTAGTTTTTAATAATTTCTCCTACCTGCAAAATGATTTTGTGCTTTCTCAATTACAAAAATCTAACTCAAAAAATATTTTCAGAAAATAACTTATCTAAAAGGAAACATTAACTAGCTGTTTTCCCCATTTTCTAAATTTATTGCTCAAAACTATTATTTTTTAGTTTCTTCATATAACTAAAAATATAAAAAAATTATAGTCTCCAAAGAAATAATCGATAAATTTTTTTTATATCTGTAAATTGGTGTTAAATACAAAATTGAAGAAAGTAAATCAAATTTTTCTCATTTTTTAAAATTTTAAGATTATTATTTAAAAATAATATCGTCAAATAATTCCCAGATAACACTTCCCCAAGTTTTCTTGTCGCACTGTTTTCGGAATGAGAAGCAGCATTCAATTGTAATCGTGACTTGCGATTGAGGACACGTACAGCGACTGGTGTGTCAGAGCCCGTGATTCTGTATCTGGGGCGCGTGTCTTGGGAAAGGGTCAGGCGTGTGGGAGGGCGTCGAAGGAGGTGAGTCACCGACACAAGCAGTATCATGATCATGCGTGCCACTCTTCACACTCACACCACCCCAACACTTTCTTACCACCGAATCTGGTCCTCCTTGCCTTCCATATTCAATTGTTCGTAGAAGTCGTCTGCGAGCGTGTGCCGCACCCACCGACGCTCGCAATTCCAAGATTTAATGAAGTTACCCACTTGAATTCAACAATGCTTTGATTTCCAAGTACGGAAAATGTCATACGTTACTGCACCCAGTAACGTTGTAGTACAGTAATTAATTTAAATTCCATTCCATTATTATCTTCTTAACTGCGGTTAAGAATAGCAAATTTGCTCGCTCCATTTGTTTTTTTGTCTTTTTAAATGTCTTTGGAGAGGATTCTATCCACTTTTGAGGAGTTTATACAATCTGACATAAATTTATTAAATAGAAAAATCAAGAAATTTCAAAAAAAAATAATATTCACTTGTCTAATAATTTTATATTAAATCATATTATATAAATTTAATTGTAAATTTAAAATTATTCATTTTATTTATAAGTGACATAAACATTATGAGCAAATGTAATTGGTTATTCATTTAACAAATATCAATAATATGATTTTGTTTATAGAATAGAAAATAAAGTGACATGTCTATTTTACCAATAGTTTTCCTTTTATTCTTGATTAGTTGATTACATAGGCGGACCGGCGTTGAGACCCAGGGGGGCCTAGGCCCCTTGTAAAAAATTAAACTCTCTTATACCCCTTATGTTCTACTAATTTTAAATACACCATTTTTTAAAAGTACATAATTTAACTGCACATTACTTTTTTTAATTTCTTTTTATTGCAGCCACTTGACCACTGACCTCCGCCACCTACCCTGTCTCCTACTACTCCTCTCCCCTGCAAATTGGTACAAGAGAAAAGATGAGGACAAATTTCTTCAAAAGCCAAATGAGTTTATATTTTATTATATTTAATATTTTACTCTTTATTTTATACATAAAATTTTAATCAAATTTTTAGTGTTTTTCTTATGTAGTTTTCATATTCATTTGTTGTCAATATCTTGTTTTTATTTTGCAGACAATCATATACCTTTTTTATAACAAGTGCAATCGAATACAAGATATATAACTAATTATCCTTCCTTCCAAGTAAATTACATTGTTATTTTAATTAATTCTTATTATTATATTCTATCAATAAAATTTATGTATATTTTATTAATGCTTATTCATTTATTTTGATTTATTTTTTGCTATAAATATTGTAAAGATTGAACCACACAATCGAATAAGAGATGAATAAATAAACGATATCTTGCTTGCATGCATTTAGAAAGATGTTTTTGATATAATAAGGTAATCATGCATCATTTTCCAAGCGTGAAAACTCGTAGTAAACGATTATGACTTTGTATTTACTAAATTGTTAAAATATCATATTTTAATATTTTATATTTTGTTTTATTGTATTAAAATTTATTTTAAGGGATAAGGTTCATATCCCCCGTCTATATATATTTTTTTAATTTTTAATAAATTTTCTCTTTTTCAATGTTTATCAAAGAAATTATAAAAATTTAAAAATACTAAAATGCCCCCCTTTCACAAAATCCTGGGTTCACCACTGTTGATTACATTAAAAAAATGATAACTTAACGACGTTTATTTTAACTAATTTAATATATTTAAAAAGTCTTTGTTTAATATTATTTTAATTTTGAACGTTGTATGTCACCCCACACAAAGACCAACTACTAATTATAAATTTATAATTTAATCTCATTAATCCAATTCAATCTCCCATATAACGAGACTATTTGTTAAAATAAAAAGTTAAATTTATATTTATACATAATCTTCCAAATACACCTCCATATTATAGTATTTTAGATATTTTAATTTCTATATGATTAATCTTTAAATTTTAACAAATATCTTTTATAATAAACTCAGTTAAATAGGAATTAGGATTATCTAGGATGTGAACTTTTCTTGAGCTTTTGCAGATTTTTTTTTTTTGGTTTCATAGATTTTATTGACAATGAGTGATTACTATCCATTATATTCTTTTTTTCTCTTTGTATTTTGTACAAAACATCAATTACATCTTTGTATTTAGGTTAGGTGAAAATCAGCTTAGGTTGGAATCTTAATTTAATTAAAAATATAATAAAAATTAAAATATTATTTTGTCAAAAATTTTAGTAGATTTTATTATTTCTAAAATGTGTTTGTAGAAATAAACATCTCCAGTCAATTTATCAAAAGGTTTTTTTATTTTTATAGTAATTTTTAATTAAGAAATAATTTATTAAATTATGTTAGCATTAGTTTTAGAATTATGAAGACGAGATATTAAATTAATTAGTAAAGTGTAGAGAATGAATGTAAAAAAAAAAAAAAAAACCGTTTTGAATATAAGTAGTTGCCTTGCATTGTTAAGTATTTAGTTTAGGATATTAACCATTATGGACTTTTTTTTTTTTAATTTCATTATACTGAACCATTATGTATAACTTTTATAGAACTATAGTGTATATATTGAAGATTAATAAAATAATAAATAATGCCTCACTGAAATTAAGAAGTCGTCCTTTTTTTTTTAAATAACTTTAAAAAAATGTTCAATGATTGGTAGTCAAAGAAGTGCTTAGTGCTTAAGAACTGCTTACCCACCAACTCAAAAGAGCTTTTAGCATTTGCAGGCTAGACTTTTGTCAGTTGTCAAGAGTAGACTAAGAGCCCGTTTGGGAAGGGGGACTAATGCAGGATTGGACTATATTTTGGGATAAATAGTCCAATCTCTTGTTTGTTATTTTCAGAAGAGATTGGGATTGCACTATTGTTAGTCCCAATAGTGCCAATCTCATGGGACAAGTTATCCCATGTGGAACCATGGGACTCAATAGTCCCAAGGTTTTACAAAAATTTTTATTTTTATTATAATTGATAATATTATAATTAAAATATAATATAATAATAAATAAAAATAAATATTATTAAACTTATATTAAATAATATTAAAAATACTTAATTCTGAATAAAAGAGTAATATTTAACAAGTTTTCAATAAATATAATTTTTAGCTATATTTAATTGTTATGTAATAAATAAAATTTTTATTATAAATATTTTATTTTCCATAATATTACAAATTTTTATTATAATTGACAATATTATAATAAAAATATAAAATAATAATAAATAAAATAAAATATTATTAAATTCATATTAAATAATATTGAAAATATTTACTTTTTCATAAAATAGTAATATTTAATAATTTTTTAAATAAATATAATTTGTAACTATATTTAAATATTTAATAATGATGTAATAAAATATTTTTATTATAAATATTTTATTTTCCATTATAATGCAATTTTATGTTTATAATAATTCATAAAATTATATTCAAAATGTAATATAATTTTATTTTTATTATAATTGATAATATTATAGTTGAAATATAATAAATAAAAAAATAATATTATTAAATTCATATTAAATAATATTAAAAATCTTACTTTTTCATAAAATAATGATATTTAATAATTTTTAAATAAAAATAATTTTGAAATATATTTAAATATTTAATTAGCTATAAATATGATGTAATAATAAATTAAACTTGAAGAAAATTAAATTCGTTTATATTTAAAAATAGATGTTTTAAAAGTTTATAATATACTAATATAGTCCAGTCTCATACTACACCAAACATAAGATAGCATTTTATGTAATCCAGTCCAATCTAGTCCAATCCCAATCCCAATCCTAATCTCAATCCAGTCCAGTCCAGTCCGGAGTCCCAAACGTGCCCTAAAAGACTTAGAAGAAAGATAAAGAACGCCTTTTTATAATTAATTAGCCAGTGCAACATGCATGGGCTGCCAAGTACATAGGATAGAAGTATAAACTAATATCCATGGTTGCGGTAACCCATATGAGAGATCATATTTAATTAGCTTTGTTGCGTAAAAAAAATCTCACCAAATCTGAGACGTTTTATGTGGTGGAAATTCGATTGAGGAAAGCATTAACAATTAAATACAGCCGGGCTTGCTTGGTTCTGGGTAGGACATGGGATTATAGAGTTTGGACAAGTTGTTGGTAGGTAGTTTGGAATGGAGATTGGAGGGACCTTCCATAATTGCTAATCTTTATGGACTCCTCGGTTGGCCGAACCAGACTCATTTAAAGGATTTCAAAAATCAATTCCCTATTTTCCAAATTTTAATTGTTATTAAAATCTATTGACTTTTAACAATCAATGGATCTTGGTAATGGTCATGATTTATGATGATCATAAATCTATAGGGTTTTTGAAATCATTACGAAATCTTATTATTTATGTCGTTAATTTTAATAGACCGAAATAATATAATAAATGGGACAACATTAAAAAATATTTTCGAGTTTTAACTTAATTTTAAGCAGATAAAAATTATACGTTTTTTTGTCAATCACGTCAATGAAGTGGATATGATATTTTGAGAGATGAAAATGTTTATTTAAAGACAATTTCAAAGGTATTATTAATGAAAAATATATAATTATTTTTCACTTAAAATTAAATCAAAACTCTCGGGGACTTATATAATTATCCCTATTATAAATATTTAAAAAAAAAACTTGGAAACCTTCAAAGAATTCATTATTTTGACTTACCGTATACTCTCAATATACTATCAAGAGGGACGTATGATAATAATCATAACTTTGATAAGCGGGAGACCATTATAATAGCATCCTCGCAACGTTATTATTATTGAAAACTATTATACTTATTATAGGTATTTTTATTGTTGTTGTTTTTCCATGAAATATGACATATTTTAAAGATTCACATCAATAACTCTACTAATCTTATTACGATTTTAACTGACTCAACAATTATATCAAAATGAATTTAAAAAGAAAAGGTTAGAAACAAATCAAAATCCGAAATCCCATAACTTGACATATAAATCTCAAGTCTCATAATTTTTCCAAAAATCAAAGAAATAATCTTACGGTTTACATGAACATCAAAATTAATATACACCTCATTTTATTATCAAAACGTTACTTAAAATAATTATACACAAATGCACGTGAGAAGACATATTAGAACGTATTGGTTATTGACTTTTGTGAATCACACTTTTGAATCAAGAGATAAATTAAGAAAATACAATATATCCACCCTTTGAAAGTTGATTCAATAGTCATTGAAAGTGGATAACATTACTACTTCTCATAGCTTATCCATTCCATGTCACCTTCAAAATGATACTCTATTATATACCACAAACGATGAAGTGATCTCAGCACAATTGTTCTACTTTCATGAAGCTAAGTGCTCATAATCTTAACTTCGTTGATAGAGAAGTCCGCTTTGTGTTGTGCGATTCCATTTCTATATTCAATATTATTTTCTTTTGGCTACACCCTACACTTACACTATTTTGTCTAAGACCATGTGACGCAAAATTGGTCCACGAAATATAATTGTGGACCACCTACCAACCCCTAAGCATAGAAATTATCAAAAAATTGGCCGCCAAATTACTTTTTTGTGTATAATATTCATGATAATTTATTTTCTTTATTAAAATTTAGTTTAAAGTTAGTGAATGATGTATATGTAAAGTGAACGGGATCTGTAGCAATACCAAACAATTGAATCTCTTGACTTTATGGGTATAATTTATTATCAATGTGACATTTAAATCATGTTGGTCTATTCATCAAGTAATATTAAATTTATAAATTATTTAAATAAATATCAAATATCTTATAAATAATTTGGTGTATCACTATTACATGATTGTTACATTAAGTTTATTTTTTTTTTTTTGCTTCTAAATATTTTGGCTTTAACTCTCACTCATAATTTTCTTTTTTCTTATACATCACATTTCGCATAACTTGATTCATTTGATACCTTTAACTAATGCAGGGCTCTGAATTTTTTTTTTAAATTACCGATTGCATGATTTTTTATAAGAAAAAATCATTTAATATAAGTCGGATGATGTTATCAAAACTTTGTCTGTCAAACACAATTCTTTCACTCAAAACACTAAAGAAGTTTTATTTTATTTTTTATAAATCTAAAGTTTATATTTGACTTGTTTTTACTTATTAATATATTTTAAAATGCTTGTTTTTGAAGGGTCGAGTAATTTTAATTGAAGTAATAATTTTGAATTTTAAAATTTTATCTCAATGAAAAAAATATTAGAATGGTTTTCTTTAATGAATGAACTAAAATATCTTTATTGAATATAATTATTTCGTATTTTGTGAAAGCCTTTTGCATTTTTTTCTCTAAACTCAATCAACACTAATTTATTTCCGTTATCAAAATTGTAAAATTTCAGATTTTTCCTAATTATTTATTATTAAAATTTCTTTGAAATTATACGAATACATAACTATTTCTTTTACATAAATATCAAGTCTAAAACCAACCTCGATATATTGCTTAATAACAGGAAACTGGAAATATACGTTATGTAGATCTATCGATGACGAGTGTGGCGAATAATTGGCTATTTTCTTGACTAGGATTTGAAAAATTGAAAAAAAACATGAAGTTTTGAGCAGCCCAACAACCGAAGTGGTATTTTTCACGAAAACCTATAAATAAGTCCATCTTCTTCATAAGAATATTCGAAATGACTAATCGATTCCGAAGGTTTGGGATGTTTCTAATTTCGAAAATAAAATTGTAATTTTACAAAATCTCAAGGGCATTAACCTATTTTCATTATACATCTCCCAAAAAGAAATCAATTTCATGACATTAGCAAGCATAATCTAATCATCATCCATCATGGAGTCTCTTTTCCGATCTGGTAATCGAGTAAGTCTGTGGGCCCACATCACCACCCCTCGCCTCTCCCAACAAACGCATTCCAGGCTTCAGTCCCTAAACACTAAGGAGATGATATTTTGGTAATTACGCAATTTGATATTTATTAAAATAAATTTTAATTAACCAACCATGTTGCAACGACGTGGCCCGCCACCGATCCCCCACCAACTTCGCCCACCAACTTTCTTTGTTATTTCTTCAAAATTTTACTCCATTTACTAAATTATCAATTAAATAATTATATATTTATTTTGACTAATTTTCGGTTAGGTCCAAGCGCTTCAACGGCGCGTGCCAACACTCTGTAATAAGGTTTTGTAACTTCGTTTTTGATTCATTCTAAACCAACCGTGTTTTGATGCGTATGGGTATGAGCCTCAACTGGAAAGATACAGCTCACACTCACTTTTAACTTAAAATTGCTTTTATTTTTAGACAAAGATTCGTTAAATAAGTTTCTATTCCATTTTTTTTACATTTTATAGCTAAACTATCATTTTATTTTATTTTTTTTGTATTTGAGATTTATAATTGCAAGAAATTCTAATTATTGCATAAAATTTGAAAAATATTTAGAAGAATATCATATTTTTACTTACTAATTTTTGAAAAATAATTATGAAATCTTAGACTTAAGTAGTTAAGAATAATATGGTCAACTTAACTACATTCGAGGCTTTTAATCGGATTATAAATCGTTTTTCTAATTTATCTCATTATTCATGTAGCAAGAAAATTATCAATTTTTACTAATTACAGCATTTCAAAAGTTAGAAAACTAAAAGAAAATTCAAGCCATATAGCTGCGTGTATGATGTGGCACGTAAACTTTTCTCTCACAGCTTAGGTCCACATACGGAGCAGCAACCAGCAATCTAGCAATTAAACCAAAACCTAATCTCACGCCCTTGGGGAAACGCGCGTGTTCTCTTCCAAGCTACACCTTCACTGAAAATGATATTATAAAAAAGTTAAAAAAGGCCATCTCCTACCAGATCTGGCGCGTGTTGTACAATTCATTTTTGGGTCTACACTCGCTCACCAAATCTGTTTTGCCTATAAGTAACTCTGAGACCACAGAGCTCAATTCGTGCCGCTCTCTTCTCTTCTCTTCACTCTGTGTTACCTTCACCGGACTATTCTCATTTCTCTCCGTTTCTAACTTTTTTTGGTACGGTTCCGTTGCTTTCATGTTTTTGGCTTCATTCTTGTAATGATGTCGATTTAATCACTCACTTCAACTTTTTTAAGTTTCTGCAACTTTCAAGTTTCAGATCTTTAAATCTTAAAAAGCAAGATTTTTTTTTTAACAAACACTTAAAAAATCGGAACATTGTTAGTAAAAATTGCCAAGAATTTGATTTGATTTCAGTAGATCTGACCTCTACTGGTGAGATTATTCTCAGTTTTCAAGTACTAGATTCAGTGTTTCTCAGATCTGATGCTGATCTGTTAGATCTGATATTTACTCGATACTTTTCAGTTTCTTTTGAAAAATTAATTTAAGAAAATGATTCAATTTCATTTGTAAGTTAGCTCGAGTCAAACCAAATCTCAAATCTACTGTTTGGATACTCGAAGGGTTGGAAAATAACGGATTTTGATTGGTGTTTTGATTTGATTGTAGAAAAAATGGCCTCACACATTGTTGGATATCCCCGCATGGGACCCAAGAGAGAGTTGAAGTTCGCATTGGAGTCTTTCTGGGATGGCAAGAGCAGCGCCGAGGATTTGCAGAAGGTGGCTGCTGATCTTAGAACATCCATCTGGAAGCAGATGGCTGAGGCCGGGATCAAGTACATTCCTAGCAACACTTTCGCCTACTACGATCAGGTGCTCGACACCACCGCAATGCTCGGTGCTGTTCCAGAGAGGTACAACTGGAACGGTGGTGAGATTGGATTTGATGTTTACTTCTCCATGGCCAGAGGTAATGCTGCCGTGCCCGCCATGGAAATGACCAAGTGGTTTGACACAAACTAGTAAGTGGTGGCAGCTAGGAATTGCCAATTGGGATTGAAGCTATTTATAGTTTTGTGTTGGCTAAGTAGTTGTCTGATGCTGACGTGTGTGTTTTTGATCTGGTGTAGCCATTACATTGTTCCTGAATTGGGACCCGCAGTGAACTTCTCCTATGCTTCCCACAAGGCGGTGACTGAGTACAAGGAGGCTAAGGCGGTTAGTGTCCAATTTATTTATTTATTTTTATAAATATTTATTTAATTTTCTCTTTGTTTATTTGCTTAAAGTAATCATACATTATGATGGATACGATAACTATATTTAATCAGGGAAAGAATTTCCAAAATGCTGGGAAATATTGTATAAGATTGCTAGATTGGTTGAAGTTTAGCAATGTTAGAAAATTGTTCATAAGTATTCTGTTCTCATAAAATTAGTGGTATCGCATATAATTATGATTGCATGTTTGGCTACAGAACCTTGAATTTAAAACTGTCACTTGAAATTTACGGTTTCATATGTGCATTGAATGTTTCACGTGTAGAACTTGGAATTTAAAACTGTCTCATGAAATTTGTGGTTTCATATGTACGATTGCAAGTTCATGTGCTGAACCTGAAATTTAAAATATCACATTTGATCAAATCTGTCATTGGTTGTGATGTAACTTCTAGGGTGATGCTTATGATTGGTTGCGTTCATGCAATTATTTGTCTTGACATAGAGTAGCTGCTAAAGGGCTTCTTAAGTTGGAAACTGGAGATCTAGCATCCTTTAATATGATGCTAGTAAACTTTCAACTAATCCGTAAGTTTGTTGGTTACTGAATCTGTCACTTGTCTCATGCGCAGCTTGGGATAGACACTGTTCCAGTCCTTGTTGGCCCTGTGTCTTACTTGTTGCTCTCTAAACCTGCCAAAGGTGTTCAGAAGACCTTCTCTCTTCTTTCCCTTCTTCCCAAAATCCTTCCAATCTACAAGTAAGCAATCGTAACCTATTTATAGATATTTAAGTCGGCTTTTAGTTTTCATTATGTGAATATCCATATGACTTGTCTAATATTCATGGTAACTAAAAAATCTTCTACAGGGAAGTTGTTTGTGAGCTTAAAGCTGCTGGTGCTTCCTGGATTCAGTTTGATGAGCCCATGCTTGTGATGGATCTTGACTCTCACAAATTGCACGCTTTTACTGAGGCCTACTCTGAGCTTGAGTCAACTCTATCTGGCTTGAATGTCCTCATTGAGACTTACTTTGCTGATATCCCTGCTGAGCAATACAAGACCCTCACCTCTTTGAAGGGTGTTACTGCCTATGGTTTTGATTTGGTTCGTGGAACTAAGACCCTTGACCTGATCAAGAGTGGATTCCCTCAGGGCAAATACCTCTTTGCGGGAGTGGTTGATGGAAGGAATATTTGGGCCAATGATCTTGCTGCTTCCCTCTCTACCCTGCAGGAACTTGAGGGCATTGTTGGCAAAGGTATTCATTTTCTGCTTGCATATTCTTTTACATGGTGATGAGTTCCTTTTTTATATTTATTATTTTTTATTTTACCATATGAATTGACATATAATTCTTGTTATTTCTATGCAGACAAGCTTGTGGTCTCCACCTCCTGCTCACTTCTCCACACTGCAGTTGATCTAGTCAATGAGCCTAAGCTGGATAAGGAAATCAAGTCTTGGCTTGCATTTGCCGCCCAGAAAGTTGTTGAAGTTAATGCATTGGCCAAGGCTTTGGTTGGAGAAAAGAATGAGGTATAATTCTCTTGGAAATGTTATAACTGACAAAATGAAAAATAACCAATGTTCGGCAGATAGGTAGAAATAATTACCTGAGCAATATACATCTTGGGTTTCCTATACACAGAGAGAGAGAGAGAAGATAAAAGTAAAAAATCTGAGCAATATATATTGGACTTGAAGTGAAATTGAGCTTGGTATGTGAAGTTGGTTCTTGGGATGAATATCTGATTAGGCCACTTTATATATGTCTAGAGTTCTGAATATATTTTCCTAAACAGGCCATCTTATGTCAAATTTTTGGCACTTCTGAGCAAGGCTTATGATACTGAGTGTGCTTCTTAGCATGAGTCTACATGTTATAACTTCATCCACTTTCTTTCTTGTGAAAGTTTCATCTTTCCGAAGATGATTTGAATGAGACTAACATTACTCACTTTTTGTGGTGTTATTTTCAGGAATTCTTCTCTGCCAATGCTGCAGCTCAGGCTTCAAGAAAGTCCTCCCCAAGGGTTACCAATGAGGCAGTTCAAAAGGCTGTAAGTGCTTAATTTGTCTTCCCCATTTTATGCTTTTGAAGTGACTGCTTAGCATCTTGCTGAGAATCATTTCAACCTCTTGCTTTCTTAGGCCGCTGCTTTGAGAGGTTCAGACCACCGACGTGCTACAAATGTTAGTGCTAGACTGGATGCTCAACAGAAGAAGCTCAATCTTCCAATCCTCCCAACCACTACCATTGGGTCCTTCCCGCAAACCATTGAACTTAGGAGAGTTCGTCGTGAATACAAGGCCAAGAAGTGAGTAAATCTGCAAATGTTCTTCAATTTTATGCCTTTTGTGGAATTACACTGAGCATTCTATGAACTGGTCTCCTGATCATGCTATTATTCTTTTTAGGATCTCTGAGGAGGAATATGTTAATGCCATCAAGGAGGAAATCAGAAAAGTTGTTAAAATCCAGGAAGAGCTTGACATCGATGTCTTGGTTCATGGTGAACCAGAGGTTAGTTTCCTCTATAATTTGGAGGAATAGCAGTAGTGGTCTCCTTGGTTTTGAATGACTAGTTTGGTCTTTCATTTGTCCCCTGCATTTTTTGCTTACAAAGGATGCAATTGTGTTTTTTTTTTTTTTTGGGGTAGAGAAACGATATGGTTGAGTACTTTGGAGAGCAATTGTCAGGTTTTGCTTTCACTGCCAATGGGTGGGTGCAATCCTATGGATCTCGCTGTGTTAAGCCGCCCATCATCTATGGTGATGTAAGCCGTCCCAAGGCTATGACCGTGTTCTGGTCCTCCTTGGCTCAGAGCATGACTGCTCGCCCAATGAAGGGAATGCTTACTGGCCCAGTAACCATTCTCAACTGGTCCTTCGTCCGAAATGACCAGCCCAGGTATAGAAAATGAAAACCCGTGGAGGAAATAAAGATGCAAAAGAAAAGAGTTCATTTGTTTGTTAATCTTTTCAAATGGCAATATTTGTTGAATTAAAATTTTTTTTTTGGTCAATATTCCAGATTTGAAACCTGCTATCAGATTGCTTTGGCTATCAAGGATGAGGTTGAGGATCTTGAGAAGGCAGGCATCAATGTTATCCAAATTGATGAGGCGGCCTTGAGAGAAGGGCTGCCTCTTAGGAAGTCTGAGCATGCTTTCTACTTGGAATGGGCCGTCCACTCCTTCAGGATCACCAACTGTGGTGTCCAGGACACTACTCAGGTTGATTTCCTCTTCACTGCCAATTCGACATCTCAAATATGGTAGTTGATTATTTATCTGACCCTTTTTTCCAACTGGCAGATCCACACACACATGTGCTACTCCAACTTCAACGACATCATTCACTCGATCATTGACATGGATGCTGATGTGATTACCATTGAGAACTCTCGCTCTGATGAGAAGCTCTTGTCAGTCTTCCGCGAGGGAGTGAAGTATGGTGCTGGAATTGGCCCTGGTGTTTATGACATCCACTCTCCCAGAATACCATCAACAGAAGAGATTGCTGACAGAATCAACAAGATGCTTGCAGTGCTCGAGACCAATATCTTGTGGGTTAACCCTGACTGTGGTCTCAAGACCCGTAAGTACTCTGAGGTGAAGCCAGCTCTCAAAAACATGGTTGCCGCCGCCAAGCTCCTCCGAACCCAACTTGCCAGCGCCAAGTGAGCAGTTCATCACGAGATGGGATGTGATCCTCCCAAAGTTATTGATTTTTACACAAAGAAAAGAAAATTCCTGTCTTGTCTTGTTATTTGAATAACCGGCTCATGATAAATTTTAGTGGGCATAATATATGTGCCCTTTAAGGCAATTGATTTCTCTTTTCCTTTGTTTTTATTGATATTGTATTTTTGGCAATTATGCCCACACTGTTAGTGCACCTCTGCGGATGAAAATTAATGGAATGCTTTTACCGGTTTGTGCGTTTACTGTTTATCATGTTTACTTCTGTTTTGTTCATCCCTCTCCCAATGGTATCTTTTCTTGTTTGATTCAACTTCGGAGACATTTTCCGAGTGTATGTGTATTAATTTAATGGCTCTCTATGCAATGTTTATTGAGATTCTGCATGTTTTTAGTATTAACAAAGGAGTCCGGAGTCAGAATGATCGAAAATTGAAGGGGTAGAGAAATGACGACTTATTGTATCCGCACTCGAGATGCTCGCGAGCTGTCTGCCGTATTATTCTTTCTTTTTAAACTATCAGAATTAACAGAAACTTTTTAGTTAGCCTTATTAGTTGAAACGTATTTCCCTTCAAAACTGAAAACGGCTATCATATCCATACTTAAACCGTAACTATTGGGCACACATGTTGCTTAACAAACCAAAGGTCTATGATGTTTTTCTCATTGAAAAAAAGAGTGTGATGATCGTTCTACTGTGAAAATTTTCAATCCAAACCAACCTTCTCTTTAAATGTTATTTAACTCCTATAAAACAATTAATTTCTTATTATTCTCTTTATTCATTTATGCAACAAAAATGATTGCAATTTTTTTTTCATTTAATTTTCAAGAATTTGCCAACATTTTAATGAAATCTTAAATATATATATATATATATATATATATATTACTGCGATCCAATAATATTATTTTTTTGTTACTATATTTAAGAAGTTTATCACGCCTTACGACTAGGGGTGGGACTTTGTGACACGACACGCGAACACGACACGAACACGACACGAATACGCTACACGATTAATAAATGAGTCGGGTTCGGGTTGAAGGTGTTCAACACGCCAACCCGTTTAATGACACGAATAGTTAAATATATTTTGTCTATCCTTAATATGTATGTTCATTTAATAATATAAATTATTACCTACTTACAACATATATATTATAAAACTAAAATTTTTATACTATAAAATAAATTAATTTATAAAATAATAAATTATGATGATTTAAATAATATTTGATACTAACAATTATTTATATTCTAAAAATAATTTTAATTAATTTAAATATATAGAATATAATATATTATGCATAACTAGATTAAACAATTAAGTAAATTATGTGAATTAAATATGACACGATTACAATACGTAGGTAATACGTTTAATAACCGTGTCGGGTTTGGGTTTCATATTTTGATACGAATAATTAAATGGGTCGACACGACACGACACGATACGAATCCCACCTCTACTTACGACGTAGATAAGTAAACTGTTTTTGGGTTTGGAATCGAATGAAACCCTTTTAACTTCTATAATGCAAATAGCATTTATCTTTTTACCAGCAAGGAGAGTAGTTAATAACTCATAACTAAAATTATTATTAAGAAATAATTAGTAAATTGAAACTCAAAAATTATTTTTTTTTATTAATCAATTTTTCTTTTAAAAAAAAGGAAAAAAATTATGGAGCCCCTCGTGGTAAGGCGATTTTCGGAAACCCCGGAAAGTTTCATCAATGATTACAAAACCCCCTGTTGCATTATATGTTTGTTAAGAAATCAGCTGTGATGGCTGAAATGACGGTTTATCCTTGATATGAATATATAACAATTGGCTGAAATGATTAGTTTATCCTGATATTATAAAATAATTTGTCACTGGAACCACCCTACGACTGAGAGAATAAAAACCGACTCATGCAGAAATGAAACAAGGTCATTGAGTTAATAGATTAAAAAAAAAAAAAAGAAGAGTCGAACTCAACTCAGGTTCCTCTCGTTAAATAAACTGCTTTAAACCAACTTGCATCCGTGCTTGTAAAAAATTTTTGGAGATCACAAACACGATTTAAAAAAAAAAAAAACTTAGTGCACTAAAACTGACACGACTTGCAACTAACTTCACAAGTGAGTCGTGCCTAAAACTATTTACCAAAACAATAACTTTTCAAATAACTAACTATTACGCTTCCGTTACATCGATAAAAACATTTATAAAAAAAAAAGGTCATTTCTAGTTTATGTCTTTTATATAAAATATCTAAAAATACTATGAAAACTTTTAATGAAAATTAGCCGAGTTTTCCATCTATTTTGGACAAAACCTCTTGCCAAGATAAACAAAATTTTTTACAACTTCTAAAAATATTTTCTCAACTCAACTTCTTCTAGGACACTTGTCCTCAACAACCATAACATCTCAACTATAAATAAAACTCAAGCTTAACATGCTTAAAAATTTAGAAATTTATACAAAGATAAAAAAATAAATGAAATGCTTTTATAGCATGAACTCTAGTTATACATCGTGTAACTTTCCTTAACATCAAAGATAGTTTAACATCAAACCTGTGGTACCTAGTGGGAAAATAATAGGAAAAGAATGAGTTGGAGACTCAGTGAGTGGATATAATTCTACAAAATAAAGTTTCTTATTCCTTTATTTTACAAAACTCATTTCTTAAATAAAACTTTCTTTTAAAGTATTGCAACATTTAATCACTTTCAAAGAAATTAATATTCTTTTTCTTTTACTGAAAAACATATAAACAACTATTTCCTTTAAAACTTTATTTATAAACTTCTTTCTTATAAAACAACTATATAACTTCTTAAGGCATTGTAAAGAAAATACTTCATAGAAATCCTTAACTTACTTACCAAAATAACATAATATTCGTAAATCATATAAGCAAATCGTACACGTACTTTACTTAAAACACTTATCTAATCCTGTATTTAGCATAAAATGTATCACTGTACATCAATCTTTTCTATAAAATAAACATATAAATAAATGCAAAAAATCAAACAATATAAAACTTTTAAATCACATTCTTCTCATTGTAAAAACTACATATTTTCTTTTCTAGCTTATCAAAAAGATTATTTACCAAACATCTATAATTCATATACTCAAACACTTATTGACTCTGTTTTCTAAACTAGTCATAAATTATACGATTTCCTCATTGTAAAATGATATAATGCATTGTTGACTAGAAAATTTCATCTCATATTTATACTTAAGAAAATCTATTGTCACATCCCGTATCCAATATATTAATACTGCAGCGGTTAAGAGCTTGCCAAGGAAACACAGTCGTCGCTATGCCGAAATCCTCCCTTAATCTTTAACTGATCGAATACCTGAGATACACAACAGACTAGTGAGTATGAAACTCAGTAAGCAGCTAGAATTATAAAAAAATTGGCGTAACACTCAAAATAAAATAATTAACAGCGATAACCATTTCAGAATATGACTACTATTCAATACTTATTCCATAAATCACTGATTACTGTTCATTTCTTGGTATATAAGCCACCCGTGCCCTACTAAGAAAGTCAGAAAATTGATTTCACTGTGCAAGGATCGTGCCCCTACACGAGGAAACTGGCACGGCGACGCCAAGTTTCTAATTTCCAATCCGTTGTAAATTTCAGTTCTGTGCTCCTGCACCAAGGGAGAGGCACGCATGCGCCAACTCTCTGTTCTCTCTCTTACTTGAGTCGGTGCAATCGGCGCTCCAGCACGGAAAGTATGGCACAACGATACCATTTCTCTGTCTATACCTGTTTAGGTCGGTTAAAGATATGCTCCTGCACAATTTAATGGTGCTTATGCGCCAACCTTGCATCATTGGCCAATTTCCTAGACCAATTACTCACTTATCCCATAACATTTGTAATTCTATAAGTACTTGTCTATGGGTAATCAAATATGGCTTTTCTATGTCAAAGCTCATCACATTTATCTATACAAACACCCATTTATATACATTTCTCATTTACAAATAAACTTTTTACAAGTCTAACACATCTTTATGTGCTCCCATAAACACATAAATCATTCATACATAAGTTTTCACAAGCTAGCTACATTGTTTATATGAATGTCCATTTCACATAATTTCGGAAGCTTCCACAGTACAGTCACAGATACTTAGGAATAGTGCTCTATAATCAAGGTAGGACTTTTCGTTTCATAGTCAGTTCCCATATATAGGCCCTAATCACTTTGTCACCTATTGGCGGCTTCCGTAGGCAAGGCATCGTCGCAGTGAGCATTTATCACATTCTCACATTGTACGAATCTGCCATCACCCTAAAGGCGACAATCATATAGTCCTACTGGACTCTATCCTGCCACATGTAACAGTACAGATACATTCAGAGGCCTACCCATGAAACAGCTTAAGGCTAGTCGACAATTCGAGTGATACTGGGCCCATGCTACCGAATCTCATCTATAGAAGCACATGGTCCAGACCTCCCCTCAAGCCATAGGAGTATAGGACAGTATGGATCCATTCAATTGCCTACACCTGAAATAGCACGAGGCTAATCTGACAATCCGGGTGATACCAGGCCCATGTTACCGAATCCCATGTAGGGAAAACATATAGTCCATACCTCCTCTCAAGCTATGAGAGCCAAATATCCTAAGTTGTGGCATGCTACTCACATTTCAATTTTCACATTCAATCACATAAGTGAAGCTCTATATGAAGCTTTCACTCACATACCACATATCATATTTCAGTCACATAAATGAAGCTCTATATCAAGCTTCTAACATAATCACAACTTATCACAATTCATTCACCATAATGCTAGCATTTAACGGTATCACATTTCACATTCAACATTCAATATATTCTATGGGCTTGGCATGTAATTTCAAATTCATAATACATCACACAATGATGCTTGCCTTCGCACATCACAGTGTTGCAGTTCACTTTCATAATTGAGGTTCTACGTAGGCTTCTCATTAATCACATATACATTCACAAATACAATAAGCCTACATATCTCATATACGGTTATGGGTGTGCACAATCCACACATTGGCATAATTTCTACACATATAGAACCCAATGACATCTTTATTCGTGCCAACACCTCCCATTACTCCTCGATGTATGTTTCAAATATATCGTTTCATTTGCAATATTATTCAAGCCATATTATAAAAAAATTCACATATATGAGGGCATGTTCACATTTCTATATCTCACACACATAGAAGTTACACCCACATATCAATCACATACACATCAAAGTGTGTGAAATCACACATTTCATAAATCATTATAAACCCCAATAAAATCATTTCCTATATCAAGTCCATGTATTCATGGCCCCATCCACTTTCCATCAACACATTTCACATATATACACAAACACAATCATTAAACACATTTCATTAAAAGTTAACATCTATTATGTCCTCAGAAGGGTCTAGCTACTTACCTTGTTAGCCTCGCCTCTTAATTTTGTTTTCATGTATTTCTTGATAAGCAGTTGTTTAAAGTTCATCTTTTCTTCTTCTCCTTCCTCTCTAGTAACCATTGCCATAGTCATGACACACTGATTAGTGTTCATTTAGAAGTCATTAAATCCCTCATAGGTTAACAACAATTCAACCAACCAATAACATCATTTACTAAACTCTATCACACACACATATTGGTTGGATTATTATAATAAGAGGTTATTCATTTCCAATCATCACCAAACTTCATGGAACTCAAATAGACATACATATTATAGTCCATGAATTTTATTGAGTCAAAATAAGGTCATATCCCCCTTGAAAATCCTTAATTTCATTCACATAGCAAATCTATCTGCAGACCTCTCAACTGAACAGTGAAACTTTGAAGAATTTTATAAAATTCTACAATAATCTAATCTCTATTAAACTTTTCACTTTAAAACTAGACACATATAAGAGTCATTCCACCAAAAATCATGATTTTGTAAGGCGTTTAAGGTAGTCAGACGGAATTTATTTTACATACTCTGGTCTGGAACTTAACATTCACAGTTCTTTAAGTCCAGATTTAAAAAATTATAACAATTCATACACAACTCCAAAAACCATGAAAATTTACAGTCTAACAAAAAACATACCCAAGGTTTGCGTATTAAAAATCAAGAAATTTTTACAAATAGTTGCCCCCTCAAATCGAGTTCATTCTACCTGCCATGTTTTAAACAGGGGATTCACAATTTCAAACCAGAATTTCAAAAATTCATTACAATTCACACACTATGAGTTTATAAGTGTTTCAAAATTCTATAAAATCCTTGAGGTGTCTAGTTTATCATATAAAAATTTCAAAGCAAACAACCATGGAATTTATGAGAATTTTCGGACTAACCCCTGTTCAGCAAAGAGGCTCTGCAGGAATTTCACTCAATCATGTTTTCTAACTTCCCAAATATCATCCCTTCTCCTTTCAATATACCATAACACATATAATATCATGTTTTCACACAAATTTCAGAACGCACATAACACAATTATTCCATAATTTATAACATATCACATTAATTTTCTGTAAAAATAATGGAACCATGCAAGGAAATGGGAGGAGAAGTTGATTTCTACCTCTAGTTTGTCTCTAGAGTTCTTCCTCTTGCTTAATTTGTTGGCAACAATGGAGGAGAAAGAGATGAGGGCTAGTTGCAGGGATAGGATCAAAATGAATACATTTCTCTAGATTTCTCTCTTTTATACTTATCCAAATATGCAAAATTTCAGCCTAACCCTTTAAGCTTTCAAGCCGTACTAATTAGCCCTTCCATCTCATTTAATTGCATCTCACTCCATATATATATATATATATATATACACACACACACACACACACACAATTCATAATGCTAGTAATACACATTTTACAATATAATTGTAAGTTAAACTTACTTAAAAATTTCGAGTGTCACATCTATCGTTGAAAGTATCATCAAGTTTTTTATAGAATTTTAAATAAATAAACTTTTGATTAAAAATCTTCAAAAACAGTAGCTAGATTCTATACTTTTAAAAACAATAAAAAAAATGCATCTTTTGTCAATCTCATAAAATAAAGCTGATGATATTATTTCTAAAATCAGCTCAAGTTTATATAAAATATAATTTCCTTAAAAATTTTCTTTGAAATAACTTTTGTAATTAATGCTTCTTTTCTCAAGCTAACTGATATATACATATTTAAAACACTTTTGATTATACTAAACAAGTACCCCTGAAGCTGTCTGATTATACTCGACGAGATCTAACACTGTACAAGTAGAGTTATTTGAGTCTCCTCATACCTGGTGAGATTTACATTACGCAGGCAGAGTTATCTGTATCTCCTCATATTTGGTGAGATCTAACGTCACACAGGTAGAACTATCTATACCTGACGAGATCTAACGTCCCACAGACCTACTAAACTAGTGATATGCAAATGCACAGCTACCCCTAAAGGGCTAAAGCACCCAGATCACACGGCCTAAAGCCTCTATTTATGTCTAAGCAGGCCCCCAAGGCCTCTATTTGTATAACTATTTATCTGAATCTGTTGTCTCACTGTCTAAGTAAGCTGGGTACTAGCTTAGTATAATATAACTAAATTTTCTTATTTTTGCTAAAACTAATTTTCTTTTCATAATTGCTTTATATGCTAAACCTTTGTTTTTTATGCAATTTTATCAAACTTTGAGGAATTTATGCAAGCTAAAGCTAAAAATATTTGAATTCTTTGAAACCCATGATAAACATCTAAAAGAGCATTTCCAAATACTTTAAGAAATTCTTGAATCAAATTGCTATGAAAAAAATTGTAAATATCATGCTTTTGCACTTTCTCTGAAATTGTAAAATATACATTTATGATCACTACAAGAAAACTTAGCTTTTGTGTCACAAATTTTATGGCGCTTCTTAAAAAAATGACATGTAATTAAACTTCTATGCTCAGTCAAACCCATATATGTCATTTTATTAAAAAGGCGGGTTAAATTGTCGTGACACAATTTTTAAGTTTGACACATATTTATCAACTATAAAAGAAAAGATAAAGAAACCTAAGACCTAATTTGTCTCTCACGATCGAAAGTTTCAAGCGCCTCTTGCACTCTCTCTTTGCATCGCCTCTTGATCTCTCGTCAGAATCGCACTATCTTTCTCGATTAATCATCACATCTTCGCCTTTTCATTGCCTTGGCTACAGATTTTCAACACCATTTCATCTTCATCAAACGAGTTTTGTTGTAATCAAGAGGGAATCTACTCGGGATTTTCGTCTGAGTTCTCCAGGTGCATATATATGAATTTATTCACGAGTTTCTTCCATATCTTCTAAATCTGACCCATGCATATATGAATTTTGATTTTGTACCTTCTTCTCTCTTTCCAACCTGAAAAAACCCAATTCAAAACCAGTCCCAACCCACAATATCCTCCCCTCGAAAGTTTCGCAGAGCCCCACTTTCTTGAGAAACAAACAGACAAAGAGCAGCAACTGGGTGCTGTACTCAGTGGTGCACGAGGAGCTTGACGTGATCCCAGTATAGAGCCAGGACTCCACGGACATGCAAGAGGGTGTTGTGGTAGGGCGAGAGGACGGCGAGTTGGTGAGTCAGGTTAGTCGGGTTGGTGGGTTCAGTGATGGATCGTTGTCACTTGAAGGGTTCTCTGTTTACATTATTTTATGGCACTATTTTTCCCAATTTAAGGAAGTTAATACTTGAGTGCATTGATTGTGATTGTTTGCCTCCGTTGGGAAAATCATCATCCCTTGAATCACTTGAGATACGGTCCATATATAGAGTGGAAAGAGTGAGTAATGCATTTTTGGGAATAGAAAGTGGTGACACATCTGTTATTGTCTTCCCCAAATTAAAAGCTCTTCAATTTTACGGTTTGGAAAATTGGAAAAATTGGGATATTATCATGATGGGAGACGAAGATGTTACAATCTTGCCATTTCTTCATTCCTTGTCCATCTCAGTCTGCGACAAATTAAGGGCACTGCCAGAGCTCATTCTTCGAAGACCGACATTGGAGGAATTGTCCATTAGAGATTGCTCTATTCTAGAAAAGCTTTTCAAGAAAGAGAAAGGAGAGGACTGTCCCAAGATATCTCACATTCCCAACATAAAATTTAATGGCAAATATGTGAGAGGAGGAAGCTCTTGAATTGTCATCCAGCTGCAATAACGACTGGGTAACTTCTCCTTCTCCTTCTCGCTCTTACTTTTAATTTTTATTTTTCCTTTTTTCAGATGATTGCCAATTATTAAAACATCTCTATGCTCAATAAATGTTAAGTGGGTAAGCTATGAACAACATACTTCAAAATATTGCTCAAAATCACATGCTATGTTTGGTGTGTTGGGTTCATGATTAAATTCTTTTTTTTTTCCAAAATCTGGTTCTATGTGACTTTTGTTCATTCTTTTTTTTTAATTATTATTATGCAGCCGATTTAAAGCAGAAACCTTGTTCAGTATTAGGCACCAACATGTTATGGTTTCTTCAATAATTCATGCATGAAATAAGAAATGTCTTCACCATATTTACATTATTACATATTGTTTTTGGTATTGATGTTATTGCCATCCCCTGACATGGAACATGAGCAAATTTGATTTCAAATTTGTAGTAGGAGACTTATGATTGCCTTTGCTTCTTCGTTCCTTTTTAGAATCAATTTATCTGTATGCTTCCTACAACTATAAATTCTTAGTATTAGACTTTTGAAATAAATTTTGAAATAAAGTGGAGAAATGAATATGCTTTTGGACAGCTTATGCCGCAGGGTTGCATGCAAGATAAAATGGGCTGGACCAAGGCTGGTATTTGTCAGAGAAATGTTGTATTCTGAGGACAGCAAAGACTAGAGACGGTCGAGGAAACAGGGCAATTTTGGCATAATCATTTGCTGACTATCTATTATAAGAGATTGACATAATCTCTTATGTTGCAGGCTTTGGTCATCCTCGTGCAGAAATTTATGGTACTTGTTGAAGGCATCAATCTGTCAGCTGTTAAAATCTTAGACAGACAACTTCAATTGCTAATGGCTCTGACTCAGAAGTAATTTCTTTTGTCCCCCTTTTTATAATCAATAACACTTTTTTTATTCTTTTTTGTGTTACGTGGGTCACATACAAATAAATTTCTTGCAAAATTGTTACTCTAAGATTGTCTTATCATCATTTGTACTTATTCTGAGGACCAGGGATTGTGCTTCATGGAATATATGGGAATTGGCGCTACATGTCTTTTGAAGTAAAAACAAGAAATCTTGGCACAATTTTTTCTCAAGTGGGAGTATAATTTGCAAGATGTCATTTAAATGACCTCAATTTTATGAAGGCTGTCCTTAGATATAATTTGTGTACATCAATGAGATTGCCTTTTAACATGATGCAGAGAAGAGAGTGATGCAGAGAATATTCAGAAAATAGGAGCATGCTCTTGTTAATACAATAGAATGTTTGAGCAGAATGGCTAACACCTATGCAGGAAGTCACCTGTTGAACGCTTGGACAAGTTTGTCATTCTTGGCTTCTCTGAACTGCCAAAATTGGCATGTGCCTTTCACTGCTTTGGCGATTATTTCATAACGGAAGGTATCAAACTTCACCAGCGATTGCTTTATCATACATTCTACGAGTTGGTTTCATAATCACTAGCTAAAAATGTCTCCTTCTTAATCTTCGAGGCTCTAAAAATACAATTTGGGCATCCTGGTGTGGTGTGAGTCTAGTCAAAATTTCTTCAGGCATAAATCTTAAATTACCATGTCGATAAGTCATCTCTGAGTGTAGGCTGCATTAATTGTAGCTATGAATCTGTCATCCTCCGTGTTTAGGTAATTTTCTTTCCAAATTTATGCACATGGCATGCACAAATTGTTATGAGCTCTTACATGCAACATTGAAATTGCCCTTCAAGGTAATTTAGTTTCTTTTTCCTTCTATTGTTTACAAAAAGTAGAAATGTTGATTGCTATAAAATTTTAAAATCTTATTTTTTAAGTTATGGAATAGAACACAGGGGTTGCAACAACATCCTTCTCTCGTCTGTAGACATTGCAAAGTTTTTCTTTCCCTGGCTTACCTCATTTATGAAAACTCAGTTAAGTGAATGCATGTTGATCTGTTTCAGATGTTCAAACTCTTGTTTTTAGGGTGTTAATATGAACTGCCAATGATAAAATTCGGGAACAAAGGAAAAAACTACAAGCTTGTAGATGTTGGATTTCGGGTTATGTATGCGATTATAAGAATGAAGAAGATACAATAAGTGATCAAGGAAAAAGTCAGGATACTAATTGTTGGTTGTAAGGCAATTTTTTGCAGCATTCTTCTTCAATTGATTTCTTTGTTTGGCCTTGAATTTTTCCACACTTGGCCTTACCACCACTTTAAAGTGAAGATTTGCTACTCATCGTAGCATATCATTATTTTTTATCACAAAATAATGATTTCTTTTCTTTTCTTTTTTGTTTTCCATTCAAGCTCTCTCAATGAATTTTTTTTACAGGCATTTTCTCTGGAGAAATAATTTTCAAGAAGAAGGAAAAAAGATTTAGCAGTCAAACTTTTTTTGTAGATAATTGTTGTTACTGTTAATTGGAGATGTAATAGTTGCAGTTTACCCATCATATCCATTGTACCTTTAATACTTAATAATAAATCTGAAAAATCCTAAGAACTTTTGCTAACAGTTATATTCTCTTTATTGTGCCTTTGGAAATTGTTTTTGCAGTTTGAATCCTACTTTCTTACCAATCTCATCCCAGAATCGCAAGGTGCTCACTAGAGAGCATGTTTAAGAATGTGCTCTCTAGTGATTATTAATCAATGAAAGGAAAATATGCAGATGAAACGTTGTATTGTTTAAGAATATGTCGAATACTTTCTTCCGGCTTTTCATAAAAGTATATTTTTTGCAACTTCTTGTCAATGTCATTGAGGAGTTCTCCAAGTGCTCATCACAACCTCAATATTGAGCCTCAGTATTATTAATAGTGTTCTTCCTGCTATGTAATTTCCTCTAGTTGTTTTATGCTGTGTTATTAATTTTACTAGAGGTTTATTAAATCACTAACCACTTACTGATTTGATGATGATTTACTTAGTTTCACTAAACGATGTGAATCTATAAATACAATGGCATCATTTCTCTAGTGGATTCTTGTAATATACAAATTATATATTATATACAAATTATATACTTTTAAAAATAAAAAATATATAATACGTGTCAGCCTGAACTAGACTGACACGTATTATATATTTTGAAAGGTATATGTTGGCCAAAAACCAACACATAAAAGTTACACGAAAACACAATGAAATATGTGTCACTCAGTGAATGAAATTGGATGTCAGCCTAAAAATGACACATATGTTATTAGTAAATATCGGTCGTAAAATGACACATATGTTTTAAGAGATGTGCTTTTGTGTCGGTCAACGAATGACACTGGCATGTCATTCTGTGACCGACACAAGATTTGTGTCACTTATTGACGGACATATATTTGGTACAATCCGATATTAGCATGTCGTTCTATGACCGACATAAGATTTGTGTCGGTCATAGAATGACACTCGCATGTCATTCTGTGACCGACACAATATATGTGTCACTTACTGGCTGACACATATTTGGTAAAATCCTATACTATGACACATATTTGTTTATACATGTCTGTTTGTGAACGACACATATGCTTATATCGGTTTGACCAAGTGACACGTATAGAATATGTGTCAGGGCCATTTATGTCGTGCGAAGACCGACATGTATATTGACATGTGTCATTTTTCGGCCGACACAAAAGACCTTTTTTGTTGTAGTGGATAATCTAGAAAACACTTCAAATATAAAATCTAAATTTTCTTTTAAAGTGTTATATCTTTGTTTAGAACTATTTTTGAAACTAAAAATAATGTCTGGAACTATTTTGAAAACTAACTCTGAAATATTTTAATGATTGAAAACAAACGTAACAAAAAAATGCTACATTTATATTCAAGAATTTATAGGAACTAACTTGAGCACTTCTAACTTCACTAAAATATTCTTGCAAACATATTCATAAAATGTTAAATAACGTCACTAAATATTCTTATTAGTTGATCTAGAAAATAAATCTTCTAAATCTCTTTAGAATCTTTTAACATATTCATAAAAATAACATTTATAAATCATTATAACCCATAAGTAAAATACTTTTTCAACGCACTATAAACCATAGCTTTCCTTTTTATCCCAAAATTTCATACTTTCTATATAACATTTTTTTATAACATCCTTTCACATATTTATGCTTCAAAGTTTATCTAATCCAAAAATTCCAATTCAAAACTTCAAAGACTTCCAAAATCTTAAAAACTATGATTTAAATGAAAATTCTTTGAGTATTCAAAGCTTCCAATATTTTGCCTTCAGGTCCCTAGGGAATTCTGGATCAATTTTTAGAATTTGTAGTTCACCCCCTACAGAAAGAAAATTCTAATTTCCAAAGCTTTTCTCCTAAATAATTTGTGAATATTTTAGCACAATATCAACCATCATTCTCATATTTATTAGAGCAAAAACACACTTTTCCATACATATATTTATTCAAAAAGGAAATAACTAAATACTTCAATTTACTATATAAATTCATATAACTATAAATGCCTATTTTCTAACCACCAACAAACATTCTACTGCATACTACGTGCATTCATTCTACAAATTTCAATTTAAATTCCTTTTCGTTTTTATACTCAAACACAACGTAACAAGATTTACTATATGCTCAAACACTAGTTTATTAGAACCACCCATAAACATCTTCTTATCTAAAATTTAATACCTTACACCCACTTATTTTCAAAATAGCATAATCACTCATCATTTGTTCTAACAACAATTTATATTTAAAAGAGAACGATTTGGAACTCCATTAATTAAACCACTAACTTAAATCATGTGAAGAATCATGAAACAAATACACTTTAATATAATATGAAAATCTTAAAAAATAATCCACTCAATGAATTTAAGCTCCCTTTTGGCTAAGGAATGTTCTGTCAATTGTTTGATAACCGAAAACCTCCAACGGAAACGTCGTTGGAAAAAGATGAATAGTGACCTAACTTTTTTTTCTCTGATTTGTAAAATTCGTGTATCAACATGCAATAAAAGAGATAATGTTAGAAAGAGTATGGAACAAGCTTCAAATTGATGTATAGTTTGATCGGTAACTCACCAGATTTTAGCCGAAAAATACATACGACATTGTCGGCTTCCAAGCTTCGATCTGCAAAAACCGTAAAGAATTCGATGACAAGATGCAAATGGATGGGAAGAGGACGGAACGAGCTTCAAAATAGCATATTATTTGGCCGAAAACTCATGTAAAATAGGTTGGAATCGAGAGTCAAAGTCCGACAACCGATGATCAACTCGGGGAAGCTGGAAGCTTTCCGCTCTCTGTTTCCTGTTTCTTCTCTCCCCCAATCCCCTCTATTTTTATTTTTTTGTTAACAAAGTGAAGGAAAAACAAATTGGGCTGGGCTGGATTGAAGTTTAAATTAGGGCTTGGGCTTTTGTTTATTGAAGTCTAATGGGCATTACAAAAGCACTAAAACAACCCATTGTATTCATCTTTAATTTTCAAAAGTAACACTTGATTCCAAAACACCATTGCAATCACAACCACATCTAATACTGCAATCAGCCATTGTAATGCATTTGTTGTCCTTCCATATGTCCTATGTTATTATTTCTTAACATAAAATTGAAAATTTAAAAAATCAATTTGAAAATGAAAAATAAAAACTGTTCGAAGTTTGAAACCTGTACAGTAGCCGGATGAATTTTGGATAATTGGTAGTTATAGCTTCGTTAGAGAGATGAACTTGTAATCAGTAAGGGAAACAAAGTTTTGGCAAAATTTGAAGTGTAATTTCTATGCATTTTAAGGAAAATCTTTGAGACATGAAAATATATTTTTGATGAAATCTACTTAGAAGTGAAGAAGGAGAGAGAAGGGAAGAAAGGGGAAGAAAAGAAAAAGGTAAGAAGACAATATTACCTTTAGCCGTTAACTTTAACCTTCTTAAATTTGTGGTAGGAGTTATGTGAAGATTAATGAAACCTATCATGGGCCTTCTAATATCACTTTGGGGTCCAAAAAAATGAAATATCTGACAAATAAATAAAACAAAAGAAGAAGCAAAATCAAAGGTGGAAATAGCGGCAAAATAGAAAGCAAAAAACAGAAATTACAAGTCGAGGCTCCAAGAGTTGTGTCGCTAGAAACAATGGAACTTGCTTGCCAGTGTACACGGCAATCAACCAAGTGCCACACTACAACCCTCGCTTTCAAGTGGCTTTCACTGTTAACAACGACTCTTTCCCAATCATCCAAAGAGGCCACAAAATGATGCTCCTAGACTCGCTTTCAAACATTTCACCTCTTCTCTCCCTAACCATCCATTCCCTCCTCTCCTTTCAATGCTAACGGTGAGACTTTAAATAAAATGAATTAATCATTTCCTTTCTTCATTTTATGAGTTGTTCTTTTGATTGTTGTTTTTCTTATTGCATGTTTTAAGATTTGAGTTCATTCGCTGTTTTGTTGCTAAGAAAATGCAGGCAAATTTTATTTATTTACGTGTATATTACTGTTAGCCTTTTAAGTTGATGGTCGTCCTTGTAACTGTGCTTGCATTTGATTTTTCATTTTTTAATTTTTTTATATAAATGATTTGTTTAGTATAAGAAATTGAAATTTGATTTTGTATTTATTTGCTAAAATTTGCTTAAAAGAATTAGAATTGTTTGCATAGCAGTATCACCGGACGGAGCTCAAGAGTTGAATCTTCTGAGATTGGAATAGAAAAGAGGATACATGATGTAAGACCCATTAGATTATAATTAGAAATAAAATTAGAGATTTCAATTTGATTTTAGGAATTTTAATAAATTAGGGATTTTGACTTTCTAAATTGGGAGATCTCCTAATTGGATTGCTTTCCTCATTAATAGTTTTCTATATTGTGTAGCATTTATTTTTAGTATTTTTTAGTTAAACTAGGATTGAGATTCTATTTTCTAATGGGATTTTATTTCCTAATAGAACTATATTTTAAGGTCCTACAAACAGGAGCCTTTGGTTATGTTATTTTCAGACTTGGTTGTCACTGGTTTTTTATTTTTCAGTTAAAAGATTATTTCTCCCTCAATTTTGCTCTACTTTTCTCCCAATTTTTTATATTATTTCTCCCATTTCCTTTATCTACATTTCCTTCCTTTTCTTTTAATTTGATAAACCCCGTTCTTTGTCAATTTGTATCAGAGCGTGGCATAATCCCCTCTTGCACTAGTTATCCTTTAATTTTTTTGTTCAACTCATAAACCCTAAATTTTCCACCACCAGTAATTAACTTTATTCGAATTCCATCTCCCATTAAAAAAAAATTCAATCACATTTACTGTTCACATCAAAGTTACAATTCATGATAGAAATCATTGTTCACCGGAGTCACTATTTATGTCGGAGTTACTGTTCACCACCACCACCACCACCACCACCACCATTATAATCTCCTCGTTGCAATCGACAATCTGTCTTCCAACACCAACTTGACATTTCCATTACAAAGGTGTCAAACATCATTCAAAGTTTCATTGCATAGTCTTCCAAATCCCTAAATATGGCCAATTACCTTTACCGTAATTCACTCTCAATCCAACACCTAAAACACTCCAACAAATACTCCTAATGGTGCAAGCCTAAGAAAATAAGATGAACCTTATGATGGATGCATTGGAAAATAGGACAAACAATAGAATGGATGCCTTGAAAGAAAGGATGAATGCTAGGTTAGATGCCATTACGATAGAATTACTAGAAGCTATAAAAGCCTTACAAGCTTCCTTTTTCACAAAACAAGACCCTCAAATTGAGCCATCCACCCAATATAAAGATCAAGATGATGAAAGGATTCTGGATGCAACTCCTAAGAACCTCGAGGATGAATGTGATGATTCTAGTAGAGATGATGAAACAAGTGAGATTAATCTTGAAGATGAACATGTATCTAAAGATGATATTGAAATTGTGGGCGAGATGAATTCTAATGATGATATAGAGCCCATATATGAAGTTAAATCCCTATATGAAAAAAATCTCGTGAGATCATTCTAGAAATTAATTTCATAGGTTATTATTCATATTTGGGTTCACCTAATTTTATCATTGAGTCAACATCCTTGGTAAAGTCTTCCATGGTGAATATCATTGCTTCCTCCTCAAAGGATATTTTAGTCATGTATACCTATGCCATTCAACTACCAAGAGAAGTTTTGGGTTAACACCTTTCCTATGCTTGTGCAAGGCATGACGTGGCAATTCCTTGTGTATTAAACACTTCCTCCTTGACAACTTGTCAAGAGTTGAGTTCTTTCAAGTGGAGGAGAATTGATGTAGGATCCATTAGATTATAATTAGGAATAAAGTTAAGGATTTTAATTTGATTTTAGGATTTTAATAAATTAGAGATTTTGACTATTATTAGGGATTTTGACTTCCTAAATTGGAAGATCTCCTAATTGGGTTGCTTTTCTAATTAATAGTTTTCTATATTTCGTAGTGTTTATTTTTGGTCATTTCTAGTTAAACTAAGATTATGATTCAGTTTCCTAATGAGATTTTATTTTCTAGTAGAACTATATTTTAAGGTCCTATAAATAGGAGCCTTTAGTTATGTTATTTTCGGACTTGGTTGTTATTTGGTTTTTGATATTTTAGTAAAAAGATTATTTTTCCCTCAATTTCACTCTACTTCTCCTTCAATTTTTTCTATTATTTCTCTCATTTCCTCTATTTACTTCTCTCTCCCTTTCTTTTAATTTGAGGAACCCCGTTCCTCATCATTATGCTTGGCCAGTTCATAATACGAACCAATCTAGTGAACCTCAACTACCTACTTTTGCTTCAACTGTGGAGGTAGAGGAGAGGGTTTTTATTGGAAAGGAAGCAAAGATAAAGAAGCAAGGAGAAATGACTGCAATAAAATTCTCATACATGACTCTCAAAAAGCGTATGTATGTATACGTTTACTTTTACATGCTTCTTCCTTTTTGTTTGAAGGTTGATATTGGCCTTATATCCTTTTCTAAATAATGTGTCTATTTATATTAATATGCATCATAAATTAACCCATGGAAGACATTGAAATGTTGGTATTATAGATACTAAATATCTGTTTGTTTGGGATTATTCAAGTAGGGCTTATAGAACTAGATCTTATTGGAATAAAGCTGATAAAAATAGTTATTGGTTGTTTGGTTGAGTAAATATACCAGGTACTTGCTAATGTTAAATTAGCAAAAAGAATTTTAGTAGGAAGGAAGCATAAGATAAATCTTTCTAAATATGGAAGAGTATTTTTAATATTTTATAACTTTTAAAAAACTCAAAAAGACTTTTAACCCAAAAGTCTTAATTTGGAACTTTTCCCAAAAGATATAAAATATTTTTTTAATCATTCATAGGCTCTTTTTAAGTGACAATAAAACGATATAAGAAAAATATAAGAGTTTTTTTAATATTAAAAAACTCTTTTAACTAGTAGAGAAGACCAAACAACTGTGCTCTAATCCTTACAAGTTCCTAGCATGATCAAGCTAGTAATGGTACACTTTTGCCAAATTCGTCATTTTTTGGGAAAAATTTCACTGAAACTTCCCCGATTTGAAAAATGGACTGAGACCTCTTATATTAAGGATTGTTGACATTACCTGACTTTTTACCCTAATTGACCAACAAAATGAAACATTTTAACTTCATTTACCTCAGTCATTAATGAATCATTGATGGTAGCCTTGATAAATGCGTATGAGTATAATATACCTTCTGTTGATGCTCAAAAATCGGACTAACCAAAATTAAACTAAAGCATGAAGAAGATGAGAGTATGGCATGAGTACCCTCGGGGATATAAAAATTGATGATGATAGTAATGGATTGTAATAGTTATGTTGGGGGCTAGTGTCTTATACAATGATGGTGGTACTCTGACAACCTCTGATAATGTGAGGGCAGGTAGTTACAAGCTGAGAACGGCACTAGATAGGGTCCTTTTTCTTCAACCTGAGGAAAAGAGCTTTAAGGTAGTCCCATGGCGGCTGAAGCGACTTACGAACAACTTCTTCCTAGCAGCTACAAAACCACAAAAAAGGTTAGGAGGCACCGGATGTTTCACCGGCGATAACCCTCCGATGCTTAAGTTAGTTTTAAGTAAGCTTTAAAGGTGAGAAACGATTAAAAGGAGGGTGTGGAAAGGATGTTGTCATGGACAGAATAATGGAATGGTTATTGCAATGGAGGTTGGTAAGAATGTGTAAGTCCTAGTGAGTATATTCTGAATCTTCCTAGGGATTATCCCAGAGTGTCCTCCTTTTCTTGGAGGCATAAATGGGTTTTTATAGAGAACCTTTACTATGTAACCTAGATCTTGGTCGTTCATCCCTCCCAAGTGTCATAATCTCATGGCTCTTCATACTATTCTAGATGATTCTTGAATGAGTCTGAAACCCTAATTTTAAAGCATTGAGATGCTACCACGTGGCCAATCATTGTTACCTTATTTATAGGTATTGACACTGAGGTTTGTGTGAGATTTTATCCCCTAAGCTAGAGACCAGTTTGTTGACATCGAATGATTACCAAACTAAACCTTAGTTCGGCGACTCTGAAGGGCTCACGACAATTGATATTATGTACGCACAATGAATGAAAGCATAAATAAAACTATGAATTACTATATAACTCTACACTCCACATAAGGCGATGGTGGCTTATTAGACTGAGGCTCAGTTTGGTAAAGCTTAATTTGGTAGCAAGTGACGACTGACTGAACTGAGGTTCAGTTCGGTAAGACCCAATTTAGTTACAAGTGATAATTCTGATTTCATGTGCAATACTTTCAATTTAGCTCCAAATAAACTAAGTATTTCATATATTGAGGGTTACCTCCCAACAAAGACTACTCAATTGATACTAGGACTGTACAAATATCACGGAGCTTTACTTAGGGGGTTATTTTGGTCTTTCTAGGTGAATTCACAAAATACCACCCACATTAGCCCCCTCAATCACCAGTCAGAAGTATGAAGACTTGTGACTGTCTCAATTAGGTTCAGCTCAATGAGATTTTGTTTCCCTTGATCCCTCATGCTTTGGCTTCGTAGAGTAGCTTAGGAGGAATTATAAAATTGCCAAATAAAACCAAGTTAAGGGTTAATTTTGGCAGGGCTTAGTAAAGTGGTAGTAAAGTTTTAACTTATCATACACTCAACTCTTATTATTTTATCATTTTTTACTATTAGTTTTATTTCAAAATAAGCAACCTTTCCAAAAAGTTAATATATGTAGTTCCCAAGATGGAATTGACTCAAATCTTGTAAGAAGTCTACTAGAAAAGGCTATATTTTGAGTTTCGGTAGCCTTCGAACCTCCCTCATTTCCTTCTCACTTATTTTCGTTCTTGCCTCTTTCCTTTTCTCCTACTTTCTTCTCTCTTGCAACTTAGGTTCCTGCAACTCTCTTTTTTATTTTTATTTTTTACATCTCAGCAGAGTTCAGCTTTAACTTTGGCATTCTCATGCTTTACTGTTGGAGATAATTTGAAGCCTTATTTTCTTCATCTCACGAGCACAAGCTAAGGTACTAAGATTTTTGCCCCCCTTCTCTCTTTCTTTTTCTTTAAATAATGAAAACAACATTTTTTTTTAATCCCGTTTATAAAATAGTCAGACATGCAGACATGGGGCAATGCGAATCAGCCCCTTCATGGGAATGTTTCCTAGAGAGAGAGAAGTGTAAATAAATGAAAATGGTTTGTAAAATAAGCTAGCAAAAAGTCCAAAGGCTTTTCATGCCGCCACTTGATTAATAGACTTTTGGGCATGCATTAATGGAACTTTTTGTTCTTGATTTTGTCTTACGCTAGAATGTTGCAGAGCAACAAGTTAATTTGGAAGCTTTCCCAACCATTTGTCTAAGAAAATAGCCAAGTGAGCCCAGACCCATTTCCACCGTCTCTTGCTTTATTGCCTCTGATTCTTCTTGCTAGATTAAACCCAAAAGTAATCAATTATAATTTATTGTTGAAAAGTCAAAAGTAATTGAATGAAGTAGTAATGCACGTTTGTATAAATGACTTGTGCAAAGTAGTAGGATAGAAAGGACAATTATTTTGACTATTCAAATACATTAATATAAGCATGTGGGACCATTGTCTTAAAAGAAGCTTTATTTATCTAGCTTTACGTAGGTGAGGTTTATATATATATATAAATGTTTGGAAGATGTGCTTATATGCAATAAATGCATATGGATGGAGTGTGGGAGCCGCCACTAAAAGTTCTTAAAGCATATACGCATTGAAATATTAGCAAACGAGGTAAATCACATATACCGAACTGAAGCTCAGTTCGGCAAACAAGCAAAGTACATGTACCAAACTGAAGCTTAGTTCAGCAAACCAAGTAAAGCATATGTACCAAACTGAAGCTTAATTCAGCAAACCAAGTAAAGCATATGTACCAAACTGAAGCTCAGTTCGGCACTTGTTTATAGCACACGACTAAGCTTTTAGAGTTTAGTTAATACTTTCAGAATGTGTCTAAAATTAACCAAATAATATTGTGTAAAGCAAATGATCCGTATAATGGCTGTACCATTGGGTAGTGCCTTTAATATACATTACCACTCTCTTAGATGACCTCCAACCAATATATCCCGTGCTTGAAGATATTTATTTATTTTTGGCTATGAATTAACTAGTTAAATCGATCTTGATAATAATCTAATGCAATACTTGAGGCTCAATTGCTAGGCTAAGGAAGGGGTGGCAAAAAGGAAGGTGACTACCGAACTGAACTTCAGTTTGGTAAGGAGTTGGTATATTCACCATAGGTTCCCAAATATATGCCTTAATTCATGAAAAGCTAAGAACAGTACGTTTTGAGCTTCATAGAAATGACATAACCAATTTAATTACCTTTATAGAAATTGCATAACCCATGAAATGAGAGCTTAGTCTATTTAAGTTGATAGTCAGGACAAATAGCTAAAGTGACCGCTACTTCAGTTTAGCAATGAGTTGAGCTTATCCAAACTGGGCATCGGTTCGGTACCGAACTGAGCTTTAGTTTGGGTATGGGTAAGAAAATGTATTTCCTTGAGACCAAGTAGGTCGACAACTCCTAATGTTGCGTTTCTTGGTGAAACAGGTCCTAACGGGATGACTCGGGATCTCCCACAGTCTATTGACCCGGAGTTGGGTTCGGGCGTTCCCTCGATTGATGTGGACGTTTGGGAGGTTGGTGAGACCACCGAACCTTTCAAGCATGAAAGTAATCCCCAAGCTGAAATGAGTGCAAGTGAAGGTAGCGAGGCTAGTGATAATGACAGTGGTGATCAAGCATCTTCAATGGAAGAAAGCGTGTCAAATTTGAAACACCCACATTGTAGAGACCCAGAAGATCCCAACTTTGAGGGATTTGCTATAGATGAGCTACCCAGCTCGATCGATTATGTTTGTGTAGCTAAATACCATAGATAGTATAAAATCCCTAGTAACATAACCACAAGGGCTACCTTTAAACTCAAATGGATTGAGTATAGACACGGTGAGGTACTCTTTTATACTTCGTTTTTCCAATATGGGCCTAGACTTCCTCTCCAACCATACTTTGCCAATTTCTTCAAATACACCAAGTTAGCCCTCGGTCAACTGAATCCCAATGGATGGATGATTCTTTCAACTTTGTATCATCTTTGGAAGATAGTTAATAAGACCGAGATTACCCTAGATGAAATTTTCTACTTATTTTGCATCAAATCAAATTCAACTGACACCGGGATAGGATGGTACACTTTAGCATTGAGACCTACAATTCATGGCTCCGATGGTAAGAGCATTCTATACGGAGCCCCTCCCCCAAAGAAAGGGTGGAAAACTAGGTGGTTTTATGTTGGTGGTGAATGGGATGCTACATCTGTTTTCATTGCTACCAAAACTCCAACGAAGTTTAGGATGCCCCGTAAGTTCTTCAATTTATATTCACCTCTCTATCTTTTTTGTTATAATTATCATTATTGCTACTATTGCTTTTCTTATCATCGTTATTTTTCTTTTGGTAGGGTATATCAGGAAGACTAAGCTTTCCGAGGCATATAGGAATAGGGTGAATGTAGCTCTTGAGTACCAAGACCGTAACATTAAGAAATTGATTGATCCAAAAGGATTAAAAAGAAGTGGGCTCATCTCCCATTTTCCAGAAATAGAGGATTTAGAGGACTCGGACGGTGGAGAGGATTTCACTTTTGAAGGTACATTTCTGACTTGTGATTTTTCATTGAATCAGTTTTTGTGACCAAAAATAAAAGTTGAACTTTTGAATGATGTTGATTGAATTGAACCTCAATTTGGTGATGAATACTAGTAGCCGAACTGAAGTCTAATTTGGTAGTCACCTCATCTTTTAGGCTTTCTAGTTTGATTTTTGTGATCATTATTAATTCAACCTTATCTAGCCCTCAATTTCTTTTATAGGCGTAAACAAAATGAGCAAGAAAGTTGACAGTGGTGCTTTGGCTGAGGCGCTAAGAGCAAAAAGGAAGCGTGAACTGAAAGCTAGTGAATCCATATCTACTAGGAGTCAAGCGACCAATAAGGCATTGGAAAAAAGACCAAAGGTGAAGCATGTGGCTCATAAATCTAAAGGAGTTCCTCCCAAGGACAGAATAGCAACAATTCATGCAAACGTGACTGAGAAAGTTCCTAAGACTTTCCTTCCTGGTGAAAAGATGAAGAATTTCCTTGCACCTCTTGACCAGACATTTAGGGGGTTGTCCCTTTTTAACGGCCCCCATTCATTTCAAATTGAGAGTCCCGCTGAAGCTAAACATCTTCTTCCTTACGTTCAAGCTTCTTCTCGAGCTCTCTCAGAGGATGTAGCTAGGAGCACCGAGAACTTCAAAGCAAAGACAGCATTTGAGTTGTCCTTTGCGAGTCACATCATGGTAAGTTCAAGCAGCCAAGCCTTTATTTCTTTTTGCACAATCACTAATTATTTTAACTTTTGCAGGGTGTCAATATAGTGGCTCAACATTATGAAGAAATTAGAGCTGCTTTAAACGAAGTTAAGACTTTGAGAGGGGAACGAAAAGAATATGATTCTATGAAGAAACAAATACTTGAGGAGAAAGAGAGCCTCAAGTCTTCCCTGCAAGCGATGGAAGCTGAGAAAAAAGATCTAAAGAAGCGTCTTGAAGAGAAGGAGATAGAACTAGCTGAGGAGAGAAAGTTAAGTGAGGCTAAGGAGCTGGAGATTGTCGAGTTGGATTCAGAAGTCCATGAGATGACCACCTATGCTGTAGACACTATCATTGAAGGCTTGGAAATGGATTACCCTAATGTAGACTTCGGTGCCATTGCACAAAGGTTTACTGAGGGTAGTAAGACAATCCCTCAAGGCACCGCACCTCCAGCTTAGGATTAGGGATGCCTGTTTATTTATATGTATATATACCTATATATATATATATATATATATATATATATATATATATATATATATATATATGTACTACATTTCCTTTACTTTTGTATCACTTTTTACTGTAATTCGTGAACTAAAGCCCAGATCGTTGTGGCACTACACTTTGACTTTTGTTATTAGCATTCGCTACTATTTAACGGTTTATCAAGGCTAATTCTTATAATTGGTGGCACTTTCTATCGTAGGTCTTGTTTTATTGTTGAATTATATATACTTGTTATGAAAGGATAACTCTCTTTTTGCATAACCCTTTTCTTTTTTTTTTTGGGCACATAATTGACGTAGTTATAAACTATTTTATGAGGAGTTTCGAATTTATTTGTGATCATAGTTTCTTAAAGCATATTGAAACTCATCAACACTTAGGTTACTTGGAACGATAAACTAGCAACTCCAATAAGTAATAAAACATGATTCCCTTTTTAGCGGTGATATGAATTACTTTCCGTATTCCTTTTGGGCTATTATTGTTAGTGAGTTAAGTAACTGGTGAATGTACCAGTAACTCTAACTTCCTTGAGGTGTTTCCTCCTTAGATCACTTTAGAATAGAGGCAAGCAAGGCTATTAGTTAATGTACTTATAGTCTTGGCTTCTTCAAAGGGTGGTTCTATCCTTGGAAGAACCACTTTGGAATGTTAGCAAATTGAACTAGCATTATTTCGTATAGCAATTTGAATAATACCTCATATGGTTTCTCATTAATTAGGTGAGTCTTAGCTCATTGAGTGAAGAAGGGCCTTGGTCCTTTACAAAAGAGAGCGCTCAAGCACTTTGTGAAAATAAGAGGAAAGAGGCACTTAGGCCTTCAGAATATAGCTTATAGCTATCTATAAGAGGTAAACATATGAATCGTTCTAAACCCGAAATATCTTTCCAAGCTCAAACTTTTCATTGATAATATTTCTTTAAGTGTTCGGCATTCCAAGGGTGCCTAACTTTAGTCCTATCCATTCGAAGCAGGCGATAAGCCCCCGAGCCAAGAACTTGCTCTACTCGGTATTGGCCTTCCCAGTTGGGTCCTAAGACTCCAACTCCCGGTTCCTGCATGTTCAACATTACCTTCCTTCGAACCAAGTCTCCAACTTCAAACTTTCTTACCTTAACTCTAGAATTGTAGAACTTGGCCACCCTTTGTTGGTAAGCTATCAATCTAACTTGTGCCATCTCTCGCTCTTCTTCAACCAAATCCAAACACATTCTGAGCTGTTCTGAATTAGCCTCCGGATCATGAGCAATTCTTCGAAGGTTAGGCATTCCCACTTCAACTGGAACTACAGCCTCCACCCCGAAAGATAAAGAGTAAGGGGTTTCTCTTGTTGTGGATCTAGGGGTGGTTCTATAAGCCCATAAGACATTGTGAAGCTCTTCAGCCCAAGCCCCTTGCGTGCTTCTAACTTGGTCTTGAGTAAATGCTTTATCTCCTTATTAACTGCTTCCACTTGCCCATTAGCTTGAGGGTGAGCAGGTAAGGAGAATTTATGATGGATGCCAAGCTGCTCACAAAGTTCCTTAAGGTTGGCATTGTCAAACTATTTGCCATTATCAGTGATTATAGTATGTGGTATCCCAAACTTGCAAATAAGAGATCTCCAAATGAAGTTTGTGGTCTTCTTTTCAGTGATGGTTACCAATGGCTCGGCTTCAACCCATTTGGTGAAATAATCAACAGCTACTATTGCAAATTTCACTTGGCCTTTAGACGTTGGGAGAGGGCCAATTAAGTCTATCCCACATTGAGCAAATGGCCAAGGGCTACTTAATGAGGTAAGCTTCTCAGGTGGTTGTCTGGGTATATTTACGAACCGTTGACACTTGTCATAATCCCTTACAAAGGCCTTTGCATCTGTATGCATGGTAGGCCAGTAATAACCCTGCCTCAAAGCTTTAAAAGCTAAGCTCTTCGCTTTGGAATGGTTTCCACATACTCCTTCATGGATTTCTCTCAACACATAGTTAGCATCTTCATCATTGAGACAGCTTAAATAAGGCATTGAATAACCCCTCTTGTATAAGACATTATCAATTAGAGAATACCTAGCAGCTCGATATTTAAGCTTCCTCGTAGTCAATTTGTCATATGGGAGCTCACCTGTTGTGAGATAAGTTAGGATGGGGTCCATCCAACTTGGAGATTGATTCACTGCTTTTATCTCAAAGATGGCATCGTCAAGATGAATGCTCGGTTTCGGGATAAACTCTAGTAGGACTATCTTAGACATTTTGACTTTAGTAGAGGATGCTAGCTTAGCTAGAAAGTCAGCTTGTGGGTTCTCTTCTCGTGGGATTCTTTCTACTTTTAATTCTTTGAAGTGCTTCTTCAATTCATTTACCCTTTGGAGATAAGCTATCATGTTGTTCCCCTTAGCTTGGTATTCCAAATTCACTTGACTCACAACCACTTGCGAATCACTTTTGAGGATCAGTTGTTCAACTTCTAAGTTTTTTGCTAGTCTCATTCCAACTAAAACTGCCTCATATTCTGCTTCATTGTTGGAAGCCTTAAAACCAAACTTTAGAGCATAACAAAGTTCTGCGTTTTTCGGGCTTACCAAGACAACTCCTGCTCCACTGCCTTTCTCATTACTACTTCCATCAACATACAATGTCCAGCTTGTTGTCTCTTGATCGTTCATGGATTGAGAGTTTTGTTTATCTGATGCTTTTGCATTTTGTTGGGGTATATCACTTTCTTGCCTTAAAAACAGCTTATCATCATCACACCCCTCTAAGCAGTTGGTGAATTCAGCTATGAATTCGGCGACTACTTGAGCTTTGATTGCATTTTTAGGAGAGAAAGTGATGTCAAATTCGCTTATCTCAATGCTCCATTTTGTTAAGCGACCTGAAAGTTCAGGCTTTTGTAAGATTTGCTTCAAAGGTTGATCAGTGACTACACAAATTGAATGGGCTTGGAAGTAAGGCCTGAGCTTTCTAGACGAAACTACTAAAGCAAGAGCTAATTTCTCTGGTGTTGAGTAACGGGTTTCTGCATCTACAAGAGACTTGCTGATGTAATAAACAGGTTTCTGAATTCCTTTAGACTCGCGAACCAACACCAAACTTACAGCAGTCACAGAGACAACTAAGTATAAATATAGGGTCTCACCCTGTTCGGGTGTCGAGAGGAGTGGAGAACTTGCCAAGTAATTCTTCAATTGTTGAAATGCAACCTCACATTCAGTTGTCCATTGCATCTTCTTTCCTTGCCTCATTGCTTTGAAAAAAGGGTGTGTCTTATCTGTGGCCCTTGAAATGAACCGATTCAAGGCTTCCAACCTTCCTGTTAGTATCTGCACCTGTTTGAGTGTCTTAGGGGATTCCATGTTACAAATGGCTTGAATCTTATCTGGGTTGGCTTCAATGCCTCTTTGGCTTACCATGAAACCCAAGAACTTCCCAGCTAACACTCCAAAGGCACACTTCTCTGGGTTTAACTTCATGTGATGCTTTCTCAATACTTCAAATGTTTGCTTTAAGTCTTCAACATGCTCCTCCGTGATAGTGGACTTGATAAGCATATCATCAACATAGACTTCCATATTCTTGCCAATTTGCTCTTTGAAAAGCTTGTTCACAAGTCTTTGGTAAGTAGCTCCAGCATTTGTAAGGCCAAATGGCATGACCTTGTAACAATATAACCCTCGATTTGTGACAAATGCAGTTTTCTCTTCATCAGGTGGGTACATCTTGATTTGACTGTAGCCAGAAAAAGCGTCCATGAAACTCATTAACTCATGTCCTGCTGTGGCATCCACAAGTTGGTCTATTCTTGGTAGTGGAAAACTATCCTTGGGGCAGGCTTTGTTTAGGTAAGTGAAATCTATACACATTCTCCACTTACCATTAGGTTTTTGCACAAGAACAGGGTTAGCCAGCCAACTAGGGTAGTTAGCTTCTCGAATGAAATTGGCTTACAGAAGTTTATCTACCTCAATTGTCATTGCCTCATAACGTGTTGCATCATAAGCTCGCCTCTTCTGCCTAATCGGCTTCATTGCTGGGTCGATGTTCAAATGGTGACAAATCAATGATGGGTTGATGCCTGGCATGTCATCATGGCTCCATGCAAAGACATCTCTATAATCTGTCAACAGATCTTGTAACTTCAGTTGTAATGAAGGCGATAGTCGAGTCCCCAATCTTACTAACCTATCTTCATTATCTGGGTCCAAGTGAAACAACTTCATTTCTTCAAACGGTTCTGCCCGTTGTTCATGCCTCCTATCTCGAGGATCTAATTCACCACGTGCCTCTTCATCACTTCTTGTAGGAGATTCAATAGTTATCAAACTAGGTTGATCATCAGCTAAAGTCCTAACAACCATATGGCATGGTTTGACAGACACCTCATAACAATCTCTAGAGGCTTGTTGGTCACTGGCCATGACCCCAACTCCGTCACTCGTTTGAATCTTCAACTTTTGACAGTAAATTGAAATTACTGCCTTTGTCTCATATAAGAATGGTCTCCCTAATATCACATTATAGGCACTTGGCCTATCAACGATAGCGAATTCTATCATAATGGTTGTGTGTGGTCTTCCATCTCCAGCCTTGACAGGTAGATAAATAGAACCTAGAGAATTGACTCTTTCTCCAGCAAATCCTACTAACGGAGTTTGGATCGAACGTAACTGTGACTTCTTAAGCCCCATCCTGTCAAAGGCATCCTTATATAGAACATTAACAAAGCTGCCTGTGTCTATCAAAATCCTTTGGCATTCAAAATTAGTGATCATCATTGTAACCACCAGTGCATCTTCATGTGGATGAACTACACCCCTAGCATCATCATCTGAGAACATGATTGGGGCGTGGATCATAGTTGACCTTCTGCTTGAACTTGCCATAAAAATCTCCTTATCAAACCTTCTTGCATAGTTCTTCCTTGAATTATTGGAGTCCCCAGTTCGATTGGCCCCACCAGAAATATTGGTTATCCTCTGGACCTTGGGTTGTTCATTCACATCACTCTCCACATGCGCAAGTATTTTGCCATCTTTGATTGCTTTATATTTGTAAGCTTCACGGACTTGCTAAACGAACTCCTGTAACTCTCCAGCCCTAACCAACTCCTCAATTTGGTCCCTCAATTCATAGCAATCCACAGTGTTGTGTCTGAAGCTCTCATGGAAGTCACAATACTTGGATCGATCCAACCTCGCAGGTTCTGTCTTGATAGGCTTCGGCTTTCTAAACAAGCCTGATGCACGCATTGCTACAAAGATCTCATCCCTTCTGCTATTGAGGGTCGTGTAGTTGACGAACCTCGCACGTGGCTTATAGTCTTAGTGATTTACCTCTTGATAATGGTCTGTTCTATAATTGTTTGCTTGGTAATCAGCTGATGTATAGTTATCAGTATATTGAATCTCCGGTCTTCGCAGAAGTGGTGGTTGGGGCCTCCTGTATTGCGGTTGGGGTAATTCTGACCGTCTTGGACTCGATTGTTGCTTTTCAATGAATTGCCTGTTATTAGATTGATCTTGCTTAGATTTTGTAGGTTGTCCATTTTGCTTCTTGTGGCCTGCAGAACTACCTTTGTCATCTTGCACCCTTTGACTGAAAGCTTCATCTGTTCTGGCCATGTTTAGGGCAGTATAGTAAGATTCCTCATAACTAGCAGCTGGAAAATCAGACAAGTATCTCCAAATCCTATTAGGCTTAAGTCCATTCATGAACGAACTCAAGGTGGTGGAATCCTTGAATGCCCCCAAACTCGTCACCTCACTATGATAGCGATTGACATATTCCAATGTGGACTCCCCCTCATTTTGCTTAACGTTTCCCAACATGTGGCTATGCTTGCGAATATTCCTTGATGCCCTAAAGTAACTCAAGAACTGATCACAGAAATGTTGAAATGTGGTTATAGAGTTTGCTCCCAAAGACCTAAACCATTGCCTAGCTGGTCCTGTAAGTGTGAGTGAGAAGGCTTTACAGACATAGCGTCAGTGGGATTGTATACAGCCATGCATGCATTGAAGGCTTCCAAGTGTTCAAGGGGATCTTTTTGACCATCATAAGAATTCAAGGCTGGCAAGTTGAAGTTGGGAGGGAAAGGGCACCTTGCTATTACATCTGGAAAAGGTGAGTTCAAAGTGAACTCGGGTGCAAAACTAGGATTTCCTCCTGCTTGCGCCTGTTTGAGAAGAGCCATCTCTCGTTTTAGTTCCCTAAGCTCTAACTCTTGTTGGGTGAGAAGATGGTCTCCCGCATTGTGATGAATATGATGTCCTTCCCGATGGTAATTATGATGCCCATGATGTTCATGGTTTCCTACATGATGCTCATAGTGAGGCATTCCGTTGTAGCAATGGGAACGGATTTCAGGCCTCAAACGATGTCCTCCCATTTGTTGGTTGGGATTGTCAAGCTGGTGACCACCATTATTATGTCCATGCCCAGCTTCAAGCAGATTTCTAGGTGGTGTATTCGCACGAGGCCTAGAACTTGCAGTATGACTCTGACAATCGGGCTCGTTTCTTCCATCACCTAGAGCGGGATCTCCCAAATTTGCTGCTTGGTTGGGATTGGGGTATTGGTTTAGGCCTCTTCTATCTGTGGCTTGGAGTGTTCGATCAATGTTTTGCTAGGGTTGTTGGCTAGAGCCTTCCATATAAGCTCCATAGTTGGGTGCTAGGGATTCTGGCATGGGATGTTGGTTAGGTATGGGCTGGGCAACAGGGTTTGTCAGGTGGTGGTTAGGTGTTGTGTTTGGGTTTGTATTCGGGATTGTGTTTGGGATCTTTCCCTTTCCCATCAACTCATTGAGCATAGCTTTCAATCGAGCATTATCCTCCTTGAGACCTTTCATTTTGGCTTCCATACCTTCCATTCTTTGATTCTGAGTGGCTTGTCTCGTCATGACTTGCCTGGTGTTCTTAGACCCAGCAGCTGGCTGCAAGCTGTTGGTGACACTAGCCTCCGCACCATCCATTTCCAAAAAGTTTCAAAGAAAATTCCAATGGATAAAATTGTGTTTGCACACCTTAACTAAAACCGAGAACACTGACCGACGTCGGTCCCCACAGACGGCGCCAAATGTTGATGCTCAAAAATCGGACTAACCAAAATCAAACTAAAGCATGAAGAAGATGAGAGTATGGCATGAGTACCCTCGAGGATATAAAAATTGATGATGATAGTAATGGATTGTAATAGTTATGTTGGGGGCTAGTGTCTTATACAATGATAGTGGTACTCTGACAACCTCTGATAATGTGAGGGCAGGTAGTTACAAGCTGAGAACGGCACTAGATAGGGTCCTTTTTCTTCAACCTGAGGAAAAGAGCTTTAAGGTAGTCCCATGGCGGCTGAAGCGACTTACGAACAACTTCTTCCCAGCAGCTACAAAACCACAAAAAAGGTTAGGAGGCGCCGGATGTTTCACCGGCGATAACCCTCCAATGCTTAAGTTAGTTTTAAGTAAGCTTTAAAGGTGAGAAACGATTAAAAGGAGGGTGTGGAAAGGATGTTGTCATGGACGGAAATAATGGAATGGTTACTGCAATGGAGGTTGGTAAGAATGTGTAAGTCCTAGTGAGTATATTCTGAATCTTCCTAGGGATTATCCCAAAGTGTCCTCCTTTTCTTGGAGGCATAAATGGGTTTTTATAGAGAACCTTTGCTATGTAACCTAGATCTTGGTCGTTCATCCCTCCCAAGTGTCATAATCTCGTGGCTCTTCATACTATTCTAGATGATTCTTGAATGAGTCTAAAACCCTAATTTTAAAGCATTGAGATGCTACCACGTGGCCAATCGTTGTTACCTTATTTATAGGTATTGACACTGAGGTTTGTGTGAGATTTTATCCCCTAAGCTAGAGACCAGTTTGTTGACGTCGAATGATTACCAAACTAAACCTTAGTTCGGCGACTCTGAAGGGCTCACGACAATTGATATTGTGTACGCACAATGAATGAAAGCATAAATAAAACTATGAATTGCTATATAACTCTGCACTCCACATAAGGCGATGGTGGCTTATTAGACTGAGGCTCAGTTTGGTAAAGCTTAATTTGGTAGCAAGTGGCGACTGACTGAACTGAGGTTCAGTTCGGTAAGACCCAATTTAGTTGCAAGTGATAATTCTGATTTCATGTGCAATACTTTCAATTTAGCTCCAAATAAACTAAGTATTTCATATATTGAGGGTTACCTCCCAATAAAGACTACTCAATTGATACTAGGACTGTACAAATATCACGGAGCTTTACTTAGAGGGTTATTTTCATCTTTCCAGGTGAATTCACAAAATACCACCCACACCTTCAGTTGCAGACTCATCTTATTTTCTTCTGACTCTTAACTCTTTAAATTTAATTATTCCGTGAACAAAATGAGTGGAATCCTATTGAAATAGAAGGCAGATCATATATGATCTGAATATTTACAAACAAAGTCGATCTAATTTAGTCCATGTCTTGTCATTTGCCATCAGGTCCAAGTAAACCAAGTCAGAGACCAACAGTTGTTTCTATTGGTCATCAGGCAAAAGCTGACTACTCATCTTCCAGCTCACAATCAAATGCCATTGTTGATCTGCCCCAGAATGTTCGATCTGCTGGTCGCGTGTTTCTTAATCCAAGCTCGATTCCTTATAGTGCAAACCAAAGAGGATAGAGGGGAAGTTTTGTTGAGGCTCTATTACATTGCAATTTCTATTATATAAATGCTGTAGATCACTTAGTACTCTTATTTATTGCTATAGCTAATTATGATATGTGTTCATTTTCTATTTACCCTTTAATTTTAATTGGTCTGGCACTACACACATTTTGTTTTTATCAGCACAAGCGAACACAACCCATTCACAAACCTGTATGTTGAAGCTGATTGACGAGAAATTAGATGTTAGATGCGAAGGGATATGGTTGCAGGTGTGGTTATTGGTCCAATCTGTCAGACTTAATGGAATTCTATTAAATGTGTGAAATTGTTGCGGCATGTGATAAGACTCTAAAATTAGAAATTTTTTAATGCAATTTTACCCTTTTACAAAATGTTTATCGTTTTAAATGATTTGACTTCCCTAATAAGTTTGCTAAATACATTCCATTTTTAGCTTCTTAACATGTTAAGATAACTTAATTGTTAATAACTGCGCACCATTTATTTAACCCCCAAGGGGTTGGTTCAGTGTTGAAAGTCACTTGGCTTTGGTATCCAATTCATAGTTTTGATCATCTTCATTTTAGTTCATCTGTCCCTTGGGAAATACCTTCAAGTTCATGAAAATGTCATTTCATTTGACATTCTTCTCTCAACTCTCTGTGAAAATATTTAGGCAATTTCTTATGTTTTTATATTCTTTTCTTTCTCTCTTATCTTGTTTGGGTTCGCCTATGTCCTGGGAATTACCTTTAGGTTCATGAACATGACATTTTATTTGACGTTCTTCTCTCAACTCTGAGAAAAATATAAGCACACACTTTAGTATTTGCTGGTGGATGTAAAGTTATTTATTGATAGAGACCTATTATTATTGCCTCAAACTTCCTTGGCTTAAGTGGCAATAGTCTCCTTAAGAAGTTGGTTGCCAAATAACAATGACCATGAATGATGTCCAACTCCAAGGCAATGGGAATGGGAGCAAGTTCTTTTTTAAATTTCCATATTCATGTGGGAGCTTGTTCTCCAACAGTGAGCATGGATGGGCTGTGGCCATGCATAATGCTTTTGAGTGGACACTATGCCCTTGCTGGTAAACGCGTGCATAAGTTTCCAAATATTCGATACTAGCTCTTGTAGTTCTTCCGTCCAGTTTTCTCAGTAATGTCATAATATCCCGTGTAAATGCATTTATGTCTACATTAAATTTATTAATTATAGAAAATTTGTCAAGAGGTAGTCTTTCCACTCTTGGTAATACTATTCTCAAAGCATTCCTTTGAGGCCTATGGTGTTTAATTTATCTTGAAATTTGTTACAAATCCAAACTTTATATAGGGTAATGAAAATTATTTGCCAATTTGTAAGCAAACCGTAAAAGTATTAGCTAGTGAAACCATAAGATTTAGTTTGAAGTCAAATCCCAATTGTACAAACATCCCTTCAAGAAAACCTGTAAAAACAGCAGCATACCTGCGGAGGGCAAATGCAAAAAGGTAATCATATAGCCAAGGACCACTAGAACAAGATACCAAAACCTCCTTACTAATGGTTGGAGACGTAAATTAACAAAACTGCAAACAGGAGAGATGAAGGAGCTAAAGATACAAATCTAGATCAACAACTGCATATTCACTGCTTGGACTCCGTGTGTTAAGAGAAATAAAGAGTGCGATTAATATTGTGTAATTGCTTTTCTTGAGAAGAAGATTTGGTCCAAAATGTACATGTGTACAGAAAGAAAAGGTCCATCCAAAGAGTAATGCATTTTCCATACGGGCCCAATGGTCAAAAGTTGGATGACATGATTATGAAAATTTCAAAACATTTGATTCTGTCAAGCAGTGACAGATGTACAGAGTAAATATACGCAAGAATATTTGCAATCAATAATTATCCTCCCAATAAGTTCCACAATCACATCATAAGGTTTCTCACCAACAATAGTAATAGAGTAACGATTGTTTGGATTTTAACAAAACAAGAATTTTAATGAAGCGTGTCTTCTTGGAGTAGAATTTATAAGGATAGAGTTTTTTTTTTTAAAATTATTGGCTATTTGGTTAAATAAATGTACAATACTTGTTAGATTAAATTACTAAAATAATTCCTTAAAAAAAGATAAATCTTTTAAAATATAGTAAAGATATATTTGATATTGTAATACGAATACTTATTATATTAAATTACTAAACTAATTAAAAAAATAAGATAAATCTTTTAAAATTTAGTAAATATATATTTGATATTTTACAACTTAAAGAAGAAGTTTAAAAAGAGCTTTTTTCAAAATCTTTAGTTTTAATCTTCTTTTGAAAGATATAAAATAGCTCTTTGAATCATCTATAAACTCTTCTTATATAAGAATTAAACAATCCATAAAATTTTTGAGAAACTTCTAATATTAATTAAGAAGAGAAAATTCAATTACCCCAAATTTAAGTATGAATTATAAAAATAATTCTGTCCATGAAAATTTGTATATCATGATCCTTTATTGAGTGTCAGGCACTATTATATATTTGTTAAATATTACCGGATGTTGTTGATACACTTATTGAATACTATTGAATAATGTCAAAATACTATCTAATACACCTATTAGACACTGTCAAATGTCAAATAAAGTTACGATATACAAATTTTTAGATACAAAGTCATTTGTAAAAAAAAATTATTAAAAGTATTTTTTCAAATTTTCTTATTAAGAAAGCTGTTTTAGCCGCGAGAGAAGCGGAAATAAACAGCATCAAATTGAGATAATGGTGTTGTTCTGTGCAAATGGGTTGATGTCGTTAAGTGAAAAGAGGACAAATCAACAAATGTGCTGCCCATTTACCGATTTGTGGGCAGATTTCATGCTAACAAATCATACATGATCAGGTGTACCACCCTTCAAAGTCAAAGCACAGAGTCTTCATATTATGTGAATCTGGTCCTCCACGCAGTCCATATTCATTTGCGTCTGAGATCGTGTGTAAGTTCAAGTACGCCACCAAAAAGTTATAGGTTAATTTTCAGGAAACATCCTAGAGTTTCATAAAATAGCATTTTTATCCTTAAAATTTTATAATTTGTAAAATAAAGTAATTACTAGAGATCTCTAGGTTTTGATCGACGGACTGTTAGGCACGTACCCCCCAACTCTAACCTGAAAACCCTCTTATTCACACAATGATAGAGAATCTATTGTCTAAATCAAAATCATGAATAAAAAGACAAGTTTACCTTTTGTCTTATTCTAAACTAAAATATCAATAACAATAAAATAAAATAATTTCTTAAAAAATAAATCTATCAAATAGCTTTCCATTATCTAGTTAGATGAATGGAATATTTGATATCGGTAACTCACTGCAACGTCAAGATTTGTTGTGAATTACTGGAGCAAATGGTTGATGCAAAAGACCTTTAGAGTTAGGACATATAATGATGCAAAAGACTATGATATTGACACAAAAAATAATTTTTTGTCTCAAAAAATTTACGACCCGTTTTACTTGTGTTTGATTGAAAGTGCCACGTCAAAGGTCTTTTGCGTTGGTAAACCTTGAGAGATTCAAGTGAGCAGAGAGTTTTAGGGTTTCCCTAATAAGAGACTCAAGTGATTTACAAGAAAAAAAAAAAAGAAAGAGGGGTATGTTTGTGATTTCATAAATTCCTAAGAGTATATTACGTCATTAAGACATCACTTTTTAAAATCAAATTTTAAAAGACGGTGAATACCAACTTTTGAAAATCGCGGTCTGATAGCGGTAGCTATCATCCAAAAGTGCTTTTCAGACAATTTTACCGAATGGAATATCTGCTGTAGCTACTGACAGAACCTTCGTCCACTATAAATCTATTGGTGCTAGGCGGTCCCACTCTGCTATCTCATATAACAAAGTACAACTTTGAGTTGTGACTTGGCGAGATGAGACATGACTTTATGAGAGTACCCGACCCGATTTGGAAAGTGGAAGCAAGTATTAAAAGTGGCCAAATATGATTGATTGCTGGAGGGGCGGCGACCCTTGCTATGTAAGGAGGCACAAGCCCCACTTTGCAACACACCGATTTGAGTCCTTGTAGCCAATTAAAAGTTTGTGCATCATAGTACTTTTGCCACTTAATATTTTATATTCTTCCTCACTTCGTACAATACTTGATGATGCTAATATTTTCTATTTTCTTTTATATCTAAAAAAATCAGTTTACAAGCCATCACATTACAAAAACACAAAAACATGTCATAAAAATCAGAAAAACAGAAAAACAGAAACCCAGACAAGATTTTGGATCCGCCAAAACCTTTACTTATAATCTTACTTCCTTCCACCACATATATGTATGTGCTGATTCTAAATATCACATGAAGAGCACGTGAGTTGAAAATGCATACATAATTAGAGTAAAATATATATATATATATATATATATATATATATATATATAATAATGATAAATTATAGTATTCAAAATTATAGAATGATTATTTTCTCAATATAACATATTATGTATTTAAATTCCATCTTCTTTTACTTGCATGTGTAAATATATAAAATTAATTATAGAATGAAGTCTTAATCGGTTAAAAATAAAATAAAATTTGAAAAGAGTATTATTACTCTTTTATTATTAATAAATAGATAAATAAATTCATAATAAATAATGATAAAATTATAAATTATTGAAAAAATTACCTTGAACAAATAGGGCTCCAACGTTATTGAGCACATGTACAAATTAAGGCGACTGACCGTAGGGTGTACGACGGACAGAAAATGGAAAATGCACCAATCATGTGCAAACCCTTTTAAGAAAATTTAGCTGTATTTTTCTCTTTCTTATTCAATCACAGTTATGGTTGGTTAAATGGTATCACATATAATTGGAATTGGATTTTGTTGAACTGACCACTGACACTATGAAATTATGAACAACATGACGTGTGACATCGATGAGTGTGATACGTCAAATAAAATTTGGAGCTTATCACGTCAAATTCTGCGTTACACCACGAGGATAAACTAGTAATTTCATACTATACACACCCAATCCATTCTAATCTAATATGAGTATTTAGGTTAAGGTATTAAATAGTATGAAATTAAGAACTCGTATTTCTAATTCTAATTTCAAAATTTTGACCTTTTATTCATTACATATAAGTATAACTTGCATTTATTAATCATTAAGAAGAATTTTTTTAATACAAAATCAGACATAAATTTTTAGTTTTTAATGTTAATAATTTCACTAATTAAGATAGTTGATGAGTTAATAATAATAAATATAATTATTGTTTTAAATCTTAACTGTTGAATTTAATTAAGTCAAAGATTAAAAATTTTTATTTAACTTCATGTTAAAAATTATATCAAAATATTTTTTATTATTATATTATATACACATAATTATTTTACAAAATTTTTTTATACAAAATTATAGCTATTAATTTGATCAAATCTAGTTATTAAAATAAAAAATTAAATTTAATACTATTAAATTATTAATTATTTTACTGTAACTTTTTTTTTCGGGTGTATATATGTGTATTCAAGATTAATAAATTAGCAATACCTCACCATTGTTAAGGCGTAGTCTTTCTTTTTATTTGTTTTTTATTAAGACGAATGTTTAATGATTGGCAGTCAGACAAGTGCTCGGGAAATAGAGAACTGCTCGAGGAAACAAATAAAAAAATAAAGAATATATAATAATTAAATAATTTTTTCTTTTTTCCTTTTATCTTGTTTATCAATCGGGAGGAGTCAGCTGCTTATTCTTACTTGAAGGAAAGTATCTAAAAAATACGATTGAGGTACATAAATTCATTATTAAATTAATAGAAATTTTTAATAATAAATTAAAAATTACCCATCACTTTGTGATGCATTAAATTCGTAAAAATAATATAACATTGTAATCCAACATCACCGCTCTCTTCTCTCTCAACAATGGTCAAACCCATTACAGGTTGCAGCCTCTTAAAACTAACTTCTTGAAATTGGCTTTGGCTACGGTACATCGATTGTACCGGTGTATCACTTTTCTAAATTTTTGTAATTTTTAGTATAAAAGTTGTAAATTTTTGTATAAAAATCGTAAATATGGAGTGTAAAAGTTGTAAATGAAACTATTTTCGATTTTTTGTAAACTAGTGTAAAAGTTGTAAATCATTGTATAAAAGTCGTAAATGAGAATTTTTAACTTTTTTTTTCACATTTACGATTTTTATATAAAGATTTACAACTCTTACACTGAATTTACAAAAAATTGACAAGTGATGTACCGGTACATCGGATGTACTGTAGACGGATCCAAATCTTGAAATTAGAGGCCTTGAAAAATTTACAAAATTTTAAAAACAAAGTGGAAATCACAAAAACAAACAGAAACTTAATAATTAAGTAAGTCGAAATTTATTAAAATAATAGTTAATTAACCTATTGTGGATACAACGACGGGGGCCGCCGCCAATCCCCGAGTAACTTTCTCCATTATCTCTTCAAATTTTTACTATTATTTAGTAAATTGTCAATTAAATAATTATATATTTTTCACTTATTTTTATCAGGTCCAGGCGTTTTGACGACGCCTGTTAAAGCTCACATTAAAATTGGAAAGATACTCTGATAAAGCTCACACTAAAAAATAAATAATAAAATTTAACAGTGTAAATAAATCTCCATCCTTAGTTTTCATTTTATTTTATTTTTAACACTTTATATATAAAATATTCTTTTAAAATTATTTTACTTGTTCTGCGTAAATCTAAATTTTAGACTATTACTCAATCATATAATCATGATAACTAACAAAATGTCTTCTTTAAACTGAAAAATAAACCTTATCTTATGGATATAGATAGTTTCATGTTCATATTTTTTTCTTTATTATATCATTTATCAAAATACATATATAACATTCAATCTCATTATACCTTAAACAACCAATGATGCTTCATTGTAATTCTTAAAGACACGATAATAGCATATTGTTAAATATTTTAAGAAAAATCATATGATTGTTAATTTCTTGGGTCTTTGAGATTTATAGGCTTGAGCAATTCCAATTATTTTACAAAAATAAAAATAATTGTTTTGGGAAAGAGTATCATAGTCTAATGGTTAGGGTTATATGAATCTCCAAAATTACTCTAAAAACCCCTTTTAAAAGTACACATACTGTTACATTTAAAAAAATTAATAACTCACATAAAAGATACTAATAATTTTAAAAAGAAACTTTATAATATATTCTAAATTAATTAACCAATGCTTATTGCATAAAAATACAATTGAAACATGCAATTGTTATTAGAATTTGTTAAAACAAATGATTTAATATGCAAGATAATGCGCATGATATAATTATCTCAAAGGTCAAATTAGTAAAAGAATGGCTACATAAAACTTTTTCTCACAGCTTTGCTTAGGCGCACAGACACGGCAGCAACCGGCAGTCTAGCAAGTAACCCACAACCTTGATTCACGCGCCACAAAAACCCGTGTGCACTTACAACCTCAAGTCCAGTGAAAATCAAAATCACATGAAAAATAAAACGATGAAAAGAAAAAAAAAAAAAAAGAAAATGGAAACTGGCAATCTGATACCGTCTGTCGTCCCGTGTTTTAAACAATTTTTGGCCCCACCTTGCTCCACCAACTTGTCCCACCGACTCTATTTGCCTATAAATAAACACGGGACCACATTCCTCAACACGTGCCGCTCTGTTCTCCTCGCTCTCTGTATCGCCGTCACCGGATCAATACTCATTTGTCTCCGGTTCTTCCAACTTTATGCACCGCCGTACTTTTATTGCGTTACTCATTAACCTCTTTGTTGTCTTCACCGTACTCATTTTATTGGTTAGTGATTCCCTCTCCCTGTCTTAAGAGTGCTGGAGCCATTAAAAAATGATTCAGTTTCGTTTAAATCTAACTTGAATCGAATCAAATCTACTATTTGCTTGCTCCAAGTATTTTTTAAGGTGATTTTTTGACATATTTGGATAAAAAGAACTAATTTTTATTGGTGTTGATGTGATCTTAGGAAAATGGCTTCTCATATCGTAGGATATTCCCGAATGGGACCGAAAAGGGAACTGAAGTTCGCTTTAGAATCTTTCTGGGATGGCAAGGCTAGCGCCGAGGATTTGCAGAAGGTGGCTGCTGATCTCAGATCATCCATCTGGAAGCAGATGGCTGGGGCTGGGATCAAGTACATTCCCAGCAACACTTTCTCCTTCTACGATCTCGTGCTCGACACCACAGCAATGCTCGGCGCTGTTCCCCAGAGGTACAACTGGAATGGTGGTGAGATTGGATTCGATTGTTACTTCTCCATGGCCAGAGGAAATGCTGCCGTGCCCGCCATGGAAATGACCAAGTGGTTTGACACAAACTAGTAAGTGGTGGCTGCAGCTTGGAATTGCCAAGTGGGATTGAATCTCTTTCGTTGGTTTAGTTGTTCTTTCTCTGATGCTGAAATGTGTTTTCGTGATCTGGTATGGTGCAGCCATTACATTGTTCCTGAACTGGGACCCACTATGAAGTTCTCTTATGCTTCTCACAAGGCAGTGACTGAATACAAGGAGGCTAAGGCGGTTAGTGTCCATTTTTATTACTCCAGAGTTAATTTATTTATTCTGTTTATCTGTTTAGAGTTAACAGCCAAGGGGCTTCTTAAGTTGTAAATTGGAGAATTTTGATCTAACTTGCAATTTTAATTTTCTAATAATCTGTAATCTTGTTGGTTACTAAATCTCTGTCGCTTGTCTGAACCGCAGCTTGGGATAGAAACTGTTCCAGTCCTTGTCGGCCCTGTGTCTTACTTGTTGCTCTCTAAACCTGCCAAAGGTGTTGAGAAGACCTTCTCTCTTCTTTCCCTTCTTCCCAGAATCCTTCCAATCTACAAGTATGCAATCATAACCTATTATAGTATTTTAATCTGCATTTATTTTATATTATGTGAATACCCATATGACTTGTCTAATATTCATGGTAACTACAAAATCTTCAACAGGGAAGTTGTTTCTGAGCTTAAAGCTGCTGGTGCTTCCTGGATTCAGTTTGATGAGCCCACGCTCGTGATGGATCTTGACTCTCACGAGTTGCACGCTTTTACTGAGGCCTACTCTGAACTAGAATCAACTTTATCTGGCTTGAATGTCCTTATTGAGACTTACTTTGCTGATATCCCTACTGAGGCATTTACGACCCTCACTTCTTTGAAGGGTGTTACTGCCCACGGTTTTGATTTGGTTCGTGGAACTAAGACCCTTGACCTGATCAAGCGTGGATTCCCTCAGGGCAAATACCTCTTTGCGGGAGTGGTTGATGGAAGGAATATTTGGGCCAATGATCTTGCTGCTTCCCTCTCTACCCTGCAGGAACTTGAGGGCATTGTTGGCAAAGGTATTCATTTTCTGCTTGCATATTCTTTTACATGGTGATGAGTTCCTTTTTTATATTTATTTTTTTTATTTTACCATATGAATTGACGTATAATTCTTGTTATTTGTATGCAGACAAGCTTGTGGTCTCCACCTCCTGCTCACTTCTCCACACTGCAGTTGATCTAGTCAATGAGCCTAAGCTGGATAAGGAAATCAAGTCTTGGCTTGCATTTGCTGCCCAGAAAGTTGTTGAAGTTAATGCATTGGCCAAGGCTTTGGTTGGAGAAAAGAATGAGGTATAATTCTCTTGGCTTTGGTTGGAGAAAAGAATGAGGTATAATTCTCTTGGAAATTTTATAACTGACAAAATGAAAAATAACCAATGTTCAGCAGATAGGTAGAAATAGTTACCTGAGCAATATACATCTTGGGTGGATAAAAATAAAAAATCTGAGCAATATATATTGGACTTGAAGTGAAATTGAGCTTGGTATGTAAAGTTGGTTCTTGGGATGACTATCTGGTTAGGCCACTTTATATATGTTTAGAGTTCTGAATATATTTTCCTAAACAGGCCATCTTATGTCAAATTTTTGGCACTTCTGAGCAAGGCTTATGATACTGAGTGTGCTTCTTAGCATGAGTCTACATGTTATAACTTCATCCACTTTCTTTCTTGTGAATGTTTCATCTTTCCGAAGATGATTTGAATGAGACTAACATTACTCACTTTTTGTGGTGTTATTTTCAGGAATTCTTCTCCGCCAATGCTGCAGCTCAGGCTTCAAGAAAGTCCTCCCCAAGGGTTACCAATGGGGCAGTTCAAAAGGCTGTAAGTGCTTGATTTGTCTTCCCCATTTTATGCTTTTGAAGTGACTGCTTAGCATCTTGCTGAGAATCATTTCAACCTCTTGCTTTCTTAGGCCGCTGCTTTGAGAGGTTCAGACCACCGACGTGCTACAAATGTTAGTGCTAGACTGGATGCTCAACAGAAGAAGCTCAATCTTCCAATCCTCCCAACCACTACCATTGGGTCCTTCCCACAAACCATTGAACTTAGGAGAGTCCGTCGTGAATACAAGGCCAAGAAGTGAGTAAATATGCAAATGTTCTTCATTTTATGCCTTTTGTGGAATTATACTGAGCATTCTATGAACTGGTCTCCTGATCATGCTATTATTCTTTTTAGGATCTCTGAGGAGGAATATGTTAATGCCATCAAGGAGGAAATCGGAAAAGTTGTTAAAATCCAGGAAGAGCTTGACATCGATGTCTTGGTTCATGGTGAACCAGAGGTAAGTTTCCTCTATAATTTGGAGGAACAGCAGTAGTTGTCTCCTTGGTTTTGAATTACTAGTTCGGTCTTTCATTTGTTCCCCGCATTTTTTGCTTACAGAGGATGCACTTGTTTTTTTTTTTTTTTTTTTGGGTAGAGAAACGATATGGTTGAGTACTTTGGAGAGCAATTGTCAGGTTTCGCTTTCACTGCCAATGGGTGGGTGCAATCCTATGGATCTCGCTGTGTTAAGCCACCCATCATCTATGGTGATGTAAGTCGTCCCAAGGCTATGACCGTGTTCTGGTCCTCCTTGGCTCAAAGCATGACTGCTCGCCCAATGAAGGGAATGCTTACTGGCCCAGTAACCATTCTCAACTGGTCCTTCGTCCGAAATGACCAGCCCAGGTACAGAAAATGAAAAGCAGTAGAAGAAATAGAGATGCAAAGGAAAAGAGTTCATTTGTTTGCTAATCTTTTCAAATGGCAATATTTGTTGAATTAAAATTTTTTTTTTTGGTCAATATTCCAGATTTGAAACCTGCTATCAGATTGCTTTGGCTATCAAGGATGAGGTTGAGGATCTTGAGAAGGCAGGCATCAATGTTGTCCAAATTGATGAGGCTGCCTTGAGAGAAGGGCTGCCTCTTAGGAAGTCTGAGCATGCTTTTTACTTAGAATGGGCTGTCCACTCCTTCAGGATCACCAACTGTGGTGTCCAGGACACTACTCAGGTTGATTTCCTCTTCACTGCCAATTTGACATCTCAAATATGGTAGTTGATTATTTATCTGACCCCTTTTTCCAACTGGCAGATCCACACCCACATGTGCTACTCCAACTTCAATGACATCATCCACTCGATCATTGACATGGATGCTGATGTGATTACCATTGAGAACTCTCGCTCTGACGAGAAGCTCTTGTCAGTCTTCCGCGAGGGAGTGAAGTATGGTGCTGGAATTGGCCCTGGTGTTTATGACATCCACTCTCCCAGAGTGCCATCAACAGAAGAGATTGCTGACAGAATCAACAAGATGCTTGCGGTGCTTGAGGCCAACATCTTGTGGGTCAACCCTGACTGCGGTCTCAAGACGCGTAAATACTCTGAGGTGAAGCCAGCTCTGAAAAACATGGTTGCCGCTGCCAAGCTCCTCCGCACCCAACTTGCCAGCGCCAAGTGAGTGGTTCATCATGGAATGGGAGTGTGAGTTATTGATTTTTACACAAAGAAAATAAAATTCATGTCTTGACTTGTCTTATTATTTCAATAACTGGTTGAGTTACTGATTTTTACTCAAAGAAAAGAAAATTCATGTCTTGTCTTATCATTTCGATAACTGGTTCATGATAACTTTTAGTAGCAAATAATATGCCCTTTAAAGACAACTGATTTGTCTTTTTCTTTCTTTGTTCGTATTTTGGCAATTATGTCGACATTGTCCGTGCGCCTCAGGGGATAGAAAATTAATGCCATGCCTTTGCCCTTTTTGCATTTACTGTTATCATGTTTACTTCCATTTTGTTCATCCCCCTCTCACTGGTATCTTTTCTTATTGGATTAGAAGTTCTGAGGCATTTTCCAAGTAAAGGTGTGTTAATTGCTCTCAATGCTATGTTTTTAGTATTGACAAGGTCTCCGGAGTCCGGAATAATTGAAAATTTAAGTGTTAAAGCAGGAATATATTATTCTTATTCGTTTGTTTTACTTTCCGAATTAACAGAAACTTCTTATTTAGCTTTTTCGGTCTACATGAGTTGTGACTAGTTGACATGTATTTTTCCTTCAAAACTGAAAGCAACGTGTCAATGTCCATCCTTGGAATAATGACTATCGTACATAAATGTCGCCTAATAAACACAAAATTTTTATTTTTATTTTATTGAAAATAATGAGGGTGATGATCGTTCTAATTAAATGTCTAATTGGAAATTGAAATCTCAACCAACTTACGACGTAAGTGTTATCTAATGGAACTGCTGTCAAACAGTTTTAATCTGTTATCACTTTTCTTTTTTGTCAGAAATATTAATCTTACAAGTTATTATATAAATTTATTTATATAAATTAATATGTTATAATTTATTTGAAATAAGTAAATTTTAAATTTTAATTATATTAATTAATATAAATATTATGATAATTTTTTTATAATATCATATAAGTTTGTTTGAGTTTGGATAAAATATTTTATAAAAATAGCACCACTCTTACTTTATTCATTTACATAACAAAAATAGTTATAATTTTGATTTTAATTCTTTTTTTGAACCCGTAATTTTTTTACGAAATCTTAAGTATATATTATTGTTATCCAATAATGTTACTATTTTTAGTATTATTTGGAATAGTATGAAACATTATGACTTATAAAATAAAAGTGACAAATATTTTGTAAATTAAAACTGAAAATTTGTATTAATTTGTATTAATAATATTTTTCTTAAAAAGAGAAAGGTCTTTTATCAGTTTTTTGTTTCGGAAAAGAAAAACATAAATCAATCTTGGAGAAAGGAAATAATACTTTTTTTTTTTCTCTTTGGAAATTGAAAAGCATAAATCAGTTTTGAAAAATGGAAATATTATAAATAAATAACAAACGATCCTCGTACTCTCTAATCTCTATAAATAAATACATAAAACAAAACAAAAGCAAAATCCAGAGGTGAACACAGTGGCAACACAGAAAGCAAAAACAAACAGAAACTAAAAAATGTACAAGTCGAGGCTTCAAGAGCTGTGTCACCAGAAGCAATGGAACTTGCCGGAGTACACAGCAACCAAACAAGGCCCAGACCACAATCCTCGCTTTCAAGCGACCGTCACTGTGAACGACCATTCCTTCACCACTCAAAATCTCTGCCGATCATCCAAAGAGGCGCAAAACGACGCCGCTCGACTCGCTTTCGAACATTTCACCTCCTCTTCTCCCAACCCTACCACCTCTCAACCCTCCGTTCTCTCCTCTCCTGCTAATGGTAACGGTGAGACTTCAAACGAGATGGATTAATCGTTTCTTCTTTTGATTTTATAAGTTGTTGTATTAAATTGTTGTTTTTGTTATTGCATGTTTTGAGATTTGAGGTACGTGTTTTGTTTGGTTGCTGAGAAACACGGGAAAATTTTTATTTATTTAGTTGTGTATGATTATTTGCCTTATAAGTTGATACTTGTTCTTGTAACTGTGGTTGCATTTCCTTTTCTTTTTTTTTGTTTTAAATTTGTTTTAAATTTTTTTAAGTGATGTGTTTAGCACAAAAATTGAAATTTGAATTTTTTTTTTCTTTTATTCCAAAAATTTTGTTAAATTTGATGCAATGATCTGTTTGGTTATTAGTAGAATTGTGAATAGAAAGGGAACATTAAAATTTTATATTATGATTACTTGAGATTGGGCAATGCTTATAGGAAAAAAGAAGATTAAAACGGCAGTTGAGGCCATGTTGCATGTTTGGGTTTGTTTCTAGGCATTGCATTTGAAAATAGTGGTGCACATTGTGTTGGAGTCCATATTCTGTGCCTCTTTGAGTAATTTGTTAATATGCTTTTGTTAGTTTGTTGAATCTAAGATATCATTCCATAATAAGGTTGCATTTTGTGATTAAATGCCTATTTTTGTCAGATTTTACTTGCTGAAAAATTATGTAGCTTTGACCTTTTTTTTCCTTTGACTACTTTGTTGATTGCGTTTGTTAACTCTGTATGTGCTACTTCTCCATATCGTAGGAACTTTATCCATTGGATTCTTATACATTACTTGGGTTCTTAGTCTTTTTTTTCAGCTGATATCATGAATGATTGATGGCTATTCGTAAAGTGCAGGTTTTTTAATTCTGTCTTTTGTATACATTATATTAATTTCATTAAATTTCTGAAACGCTAATGAATGGGTGATGAAAATTTAAATCTTGTTAGAGTGTGGCTATACTTATAAACTCACCTGGACAAATTGATATGGAGTTTTTGCATGATTGCCATGTCATCAATCCTAATTAGTCTCATTTTTGTAAGTGTAATATTATTCTTTTATCAATTTGCTTTGCAAGTTTAACTCTTTAGTTCTTCTACACTAAATTTGTAAGAGCCTAACTTGGCTTGCAATGATTTCATTTGTTGGAAATTTTGAATTTCTGAGTTGGACTTCTCTTTTATGAGCTGAAAGATGAATGGAATATGATGGTTGGAAACACGGCTCCAAAATTACCAAGTTTGTCTTAAAAAGTTTTACTTTGTCTTATTATGGTTGGTCTAATAATTTCCTGTAGGTTCATCAAGTTCTAGTACAGGGCAAATGAGTGTAAGCGTAACTAATGAAATTCCTCCAGTCAGTGCTAGCACCCCAGTTGTCAAAGATATTTGCAGATTAAGAGGTCAGAAAAATAATTTTTGTTGTTATATATGTTCTTATCCTTATTTTTTTTTTTATCAGAAATCTACTTCATTAGTTTGGGCTCAATGTTAATATATCATGCATTATTACTGCATAATAGATGCAGATCGGGCTCCTCAGGTCAGTGCAATCACCTCAGTAGGCAGTTCTGTTTTTGGACTGAGAGGTCGGAAAACTAATTTTAATTATCATCTCTTTTCTTATCCTCTTATGCTTATTTCTTTTGATAGTTAACATAAAAAAATCACACAAGTTTGCTTTTTTAGTTTTCATTAGTTCATTCTTTGCTTCACTTGTTCTGGCCTAATGTTCATTGATCATAAATCATAATTCTACTCCTGTTTATGTGAAACAGATCAAACTTCTCATGTCAATGCAATCTCAGCTGTCCAAGATGTTCACAGATCAAGAGGTCAGAGAAATAATTTTACTTATTATCTTTTCTTGTTTTCTTCAAATATTTACGTTGCTTCAGGTTTAGCATGATATATTGACCATTCCTTGTTCCTTTTTTTTTTTTTTTTGGGCTGATTCTCTGTCACTGCCTTGTCAAAAGTTTAAAGGTTGAAAAAGTTCTTAATGTTAATGTACAGGGGAAAAAATTAAGCATTTGTAATGAGCTGTTGAGTGGGTCTACTTCCAAGTTGTACCTCAATATGAATCATGCATCTCATTCTTGCATATTCAAGTTGTAATTTACAACTTAATTTGAAGTTGGAGTCTCTTGTACTCGAAAAAAAAAAAAAAAACTTCGAAGTTGGAGTCTAGTTTGTTTTTGTCTACAACTTTTCTTTAAGGTTGAAGACGTTTCAAATTATAGTGGGTATCAATAGAAATGTTGGTCCCCAATTTTGAGGTATGAGGCTGAACTGAGTGTAAGGTTGTGCCTTCTGGCTTGAAACCTGTTTGCTATCATCCCTATGCTTCTGGACATTTTAATTAACATGGCATCCTACCAAGTTCCTAGATATTGGAAAAACTTTGGGTTTTTCATCTGTGCAAAAAATTCAAAAAAAAAAAAAAAACACACACACACACACACACACACAAAGAACTATATCTTTTGTTTCCATTAAGTGATAAAGTGACATATAGTTTTTAGTGATTCCTGGATTATAGATACGTTACACCTGTACAAGAACCAGTTGCAGAGCTACGCTCAAAAGAGAAATCTGGCTCTTCCTACATATTCTTGTGAGCGAGAAGGTCCCCCCCATGCTAGTCGCTTCAAGTGTAGGATCACACTTAATGGACAAACTTATGAGAGTCAGGAGTTTTTCCCCACATTAAAGGAAGCTGAAAATGAAGCAGCAAAAGTTGCTCTAATTTCATTGTCACCAGATGGAGTTCAAGGGGTAGTCTTCTAAATTTTTTAATGTTAAGCCATGAGTTTTAGAGTTTTGAATGTTTGAATTGTTGTACATGTTTATGTATATATAAATTTTCATTTATATGCTTTCTTTCTGTTTATATATGTTATGTATACATTTCCAGAATGACTCTGCTCTCTACAAGAACCTTTTACAAGAATTGGCTCAGAAAGAAGGTTATGCTTTGCCAGTTTATAATACAAACCAATCTGGTGAACCTCATATACCTTCTTTTGTATCAACTGTGGAGGTAGAAGGAGAGGTTTTTACTGGACAGGGAGCACGGACAAAGAAGCAAGCAGAGATGACTGCAGCAAAAGTAGCATACATGACTCTCAAAGAGCGTATATGTATGTATATGTTTATTTTTTTTACCCTTCCTGCAGTTATTTGTTATAAAGTTGATATTAGCCCTGAGTTAATGTCCTCTAATTAATGCTTCTATCTAATATATATATATATATATATATATATATATATATTTAGTTATATATAATCATAAATTGACCCATGGAACACATTGAAACGTGCGTTTTATGGACATCTAATTCTTACAAGTTCTTAGCATGATCAAACTATTCATGGTACACTGCTTTTGCCAAATTGTGCATTTCATATGTTTTTGGTAAAATTTCACTGAAACGTCCCAGATTTGAAAAATGGGCTGAGACCTCCCATATTAAGGATTGTAGACATTAATGGCCGTTTTACCCAAATTGACCAACAAAATGACACAGTTTACCTTCATTTACCTTAGACATTTAATGAATTTTTTATTTTAGCCTTGATAATTTTCATGAATAATCACATAAGGGATTAGCTTTGGTTGAGAACCTGTCTGCCCATTTTAGTTTCTTCTGACTCCGTAAATTTAAAACATGTTTCCTGAGCAGAATGAGTGCAGTGGCATTGAAATAGGGGGTAGATCATATGATACGCTGGGTTTATGAAATGAAACTCTGAATATTTACAGATAATGTCAATCTAATTTAGTCCATGACTTTTCATTTTTCTTTCAGCTTCAAGTAAACCTAATCAGAGATCAACAGTTCTTTCAACTGGCCATCACCCACAGGCTGACTACCCATCTTCCAGCTCACAATCAAATGCCACTGCTGATCTGCCTCAGAATGATCGATCTGCAGGCTGCATGGTTCTTAATACAAGGCCAATTCCTATAGTGCAAGCCGAAGAGGATAGAGGTGAAGTTTTCTTGAAGCTCTATAGCACTTACTACTATGAAAAATGCTAGTAACACTCTCTTCCTTACTCTTTCTCTCACTCTCTAGAGTTATGTGTTGGCATGTATCTCTAAACGCAATTATTGGTTGTTGAACTCATGATTCACTTGCCATTATTTTGATTTAATAAAACTTTTGTGGACACGTATCAACACTAGAGGTAGAGAGTGAGGAAGAGAGTGTTGCTAGCACTCCGCCACTACTATATATTGCTATAGCTAAATATGAGATGTGTTTATTATCTGTGAATCCTTTGATTTTAACTGGTCTGGCACTGCACACAATTTCTTTTTGTCAGCACAAGCTCTCATACCTCTTTCACAATCCTTAATGTTAAAGCTGATTGACCAGAAATTAGATGTTAGTTGTAAAAGAATAAAGTTACAGGTATAATTATTAGTCCAATCTGATAAGAGTTAATGTAATGCTTTTTAATGTGTGAAATCGTTAAGGGTTATCTTAATATTTGTCCTTAGGGCACATGATAGGACTCTAAAATTAGAAAGTTGTTAAAAGCAAGTTTACTATTTTAAGAAATGTTTTATCCTTCATAAATGAGTTTAGCTTCCTTCAATCGTAAGTTTACATCAAATACATTCTTTTAGCTGCTTAACATTTTAAGATAACTCAATTGTTAATAATTGCATACAACTTATTTAAACCCAAGGGATTGGCTCAGTGGCAAAGTCACTTGGCTCTGATATCTAAGAGACATTAGGTCTGGTTCGACTCTTATTAGCACCAAACCGAGAAAAAAAAAATGCATACAATTTATTTATACAACTTCCTTCAAATCCTTATTTATTTGAACACAGAAGCAGACCATACTAGAAATTCCTTTGTGCCTATGATATTAATAAGCTAGTTATTCACAATTTTAAGAACTCATCTTCATTTTAGTTCATCGATCCCTTGGGAAATACCATCAAGTTCATGAACATGACATTTGATTTGATGTTCTTCTCTCTAACTCTGAGAAAATATTTAGGCAATTTCTCATGTTTTTATATTCCATCTCTCATCTTCATTTTAGTTTGACGATCCCTTGGGAATGAAATTTATGTTCATGAACATGACATTTGATTTGACATTCTTCTCTCAACTCTTTGAGGAATTATATGCATATACTTCAATATTTGGTGGCGAATGTGGAAGTTACATATTTATGAAGACCTACTCTTGTTGCCTAAAACTCCCTTGGCCTAAAAGTGGCCATAGTCCCCTGAAGAAATTGGTCACCAACTAAAAATGACCATGAATCATGTCCAACTCCAAGACAATGGGAGCAAGCTCTTTTGTTAGATTTCCATTTTTGTACGGGGGCTTGTGACGCTTGTTTTCCCACGAGGAGCATGGACTGGCTACACCCCATGCACAATGCATGTGAGGCAAAAATATGCCCTTGGTGGTGAGGGTGTGCTTACAGTGTCCAAGTATTTGATTCTACCTCCTGTAGTTCTCCCTGACAATTTTCTCAATAATGTCATAATATCTGTGCAGATGTATTTATGTCTGGATTAAATTTTAATAATCATAGAAAATTCAGATTCATATGTAAAATCAGTTTTTACGTTATTTATAATTTACAGTGTGGACTATAATTTAATAGTCGAATATTTTTAAAAGCTTTTTTGCAAATTTGTTTATATTGAACTAAAGTATTTGTTACTGAACAAAACTTTGCATGGTTTATAGAGTGTTATCTTTTAAATAATATTGATAATAGGGTAAGATTAACATTAGAAGAAATTGGAAAGATTCAGTTATCAGCTTGAAAATTTGTCCTCAATTGCAATTTTTCTTGATGGTTGTCAATTACTTATAGCTTTATTTTTGCTTGAAATTGACTATACATCGTTATTTTTGCTTGAAATGAACTATGTGATGTAGTTCTAACAGTGAGAATATTATGAATCCGTTTCATCCTTGTCTCTCAGAGCATTCTATTCCAAATGGATTGCAGGGAATGCTGAATTCGGCAGTCAGCATTTCCTTGATGCATTTCCACAACCAGAAATCATCACCACTCAAAATGGAGAATCATCTTCAGCTGACTCATGTCACTCATCGCCATCAGCCCCTCCAACACCTGAAAATGCCCAGCCTTCGTCTCCTGATTGTGCTGCCAATTTCATTCCAGAATCTAGTATTAGGCTGACAGTTGGAATTGATTCATCTTCGTGCAACAGAATTATAATTTGCCCGAGCAAGCCAAACATGAAATTTCCCAAGGGCAGCACAGTGGTGCGAAGTGACAACAATTGGGTTGCCGTGAAGCTCGGGCCTGATCCAACCAGTAATTTAGCTTAGTTTATCTTATTTTGTTGCTACCAATAATGTTGCATTTCGTGGCTCACATTATAGAATTGAAACCTAGGATTACATATCTGAATAAATTTTCTTTATAGCATATGGTCAGTGATGATTAATTTGTTCATTTCTTGGTCAGTGAAACTAGCTAAAATGTGGTGAGTCGATGCGACATCTTATCTAACAAACATTTCCAAGATTCATAAGCTAGTTTTGATATTTTTGTTTTCTGCTTCTGTACTCAGTTTCTGCGTTGTGAATAATATGTTTATTTAAGGCTGGTGCCATATATGAATGTGAAATTTAAATGGCCTTAGTTTAGTCCGACCCACAACTTACGTAGTTAAATTTGTTCGATCAGAAACTGCGAACGAACCGAAGCTGATGGAAGCATATTTGTTTCTTTCCGAAGTTATAGAATTACAAAACATGTTCTTTCGAAAAATATCAAAAACAAATGTATGATCCATTTGCTTTTTCTTATTCTTATCGGCTGTTGCAATAAACAATTCGATCACATGGTGCTATTACATATAATTGTGTTTTTGATGACATTTTTTTTTTCCAGATCTTGGCTTTCTGGTCACACCCCTAGAATAGTTCATGGATGCAAGCGCTTGTTTATAAGAAATTTGCAAATGGGAGAAAATGAAAGAACCAACCATTTGCAAAAATTATTTTCCTTACAAATAATCAACTCTTCCATCAGTGTGATTGGATTTTAATGACTTGTCGGGCACATTCCCATGTGAAATTTAACACCAAACTCCACAAAATTGAACTACAAATTTGCCTCGGGCATAAAAAGCTATAGCATGTAACAAGCAGACAGATTCACATTAGGATTCCTTCTGCATTATTAAGGGCTTTCTTTGCAACCTTGAATTTGTTATGAAGCTTCTTGTTGGTGCTCACAACATACTCCTTCACAAAAAACTCGATTCCATTTCGAAGAGTTTCAAGTTCTGGGGTAACGGCTACACGTGTGAACATGTTCCAGACAAGCTTATCAGGATACTCAAAAATGGCCTCAAATAGCATCCTAAAATGCATGATCCTTTTCGGAGTTAGTAGACTGGAGTCACTGAAGTCGATACTTTTCAAAACTGAAAGGGAGAGAGTAAAAGTGGCAACCATCTCTGCAACAAATTTGGCTAGGTGCATTGATCTTATAAGCTGCATTGAATCCAGCTCCTTGAAGTGGTCCCAGAGACAAAACTGTAATCATATTAGTAATGGAAGGTTAGAAAGAATGGACAAAGAAGCGAAAAGCAATAGCTTCTACAATCTCAAGAACTGCAATAAGAAAAATGACTTCCTCAAAATCGCTAATGAAAATTCACAGCATAAAATGTTATAAAAACAGCAGAACTGGTAATCTCTGTTTAAAAAAAAAAAAAGTCATGCAGCATAAATTTATAAGTTTTTAAGTAATTGTACAGTGCTCGTAAGGGGCAGTCTCTCCACTCTTGGTAATACTATTGGCCAACAGGTATACTGTAGTAAGAAGCGATTCAAATCATTGTTATTTGAAACAGACCGGCTTGAAAAAGGTCAAGGTATTTCAAATTCTGTTGAACCAGCAAAGTCAGGGAAAAACTCAGACAATTTTTCATGCAGATCTTGAACTTATACTTGTTCTTATTTAATATTACCAATGGACCCAGGCCCCATAAACGGCTCTTTATATCTTGTTCTTCTTTAGTGTTTCTATAATTATATTGACCAAATCTTCAAGAACGGAGAGAATTATACCTGTAAAGTAAACTTGTGGTTTTTGTCATGCTCACACAATTTGGACGCCAGGATAGTGTAATATTTATTAAAAACTTTCTCCTGTAAACAACACTCCACAAGAACCCGTATAATCTCTCGATCCTGTAGAGACAAACAAGTACTACAAGATTAAACAAAAACAATTAAAAGAAATTGAAGTGGAGAAAGAAATCAAGAGAAACTCACCTGTTTTGCAGGCAAATCCATTCTTAAGAGCTTTTCAAATGCATCAATGTAGTCCTCACCACTCATTATGATACAAAAGATTGCCCTTCTAGCATCAGTATTCATCCTCTGTGCAGCAGCAAGTTGCAGCATTTTCTGGGCTTCAAGAAGCTCTTTATCAATTGTGCTAGCAACCTCTTCCACAGTTTCTGTTTTGGCAGCCATATCTCCCGACAACCACCACTGGCCCTTTTTGTCAGGGTCAACCAGCTTGCTCCACTTGAGTCCCATTATCAAAATGTCTTCAACCATTAACTGAGAATATCAAGGCACATTACACTAGAGAATAATAAAAATGAGAAAAACTCATGTACACAAGTTCAATGACGAAATATTATGTAATAACTTAAAATACCATCCTGTGTCAATTTCTGTTTCTCAATATCTTGCCAATAACTGAAAAATGCCAACCTTCCCCATGCCTGATAGACATCCTATATTTATTATTTGACTTGGTTACAGCTGACAGTAAGCACTAGGTAATCTCAGTTACCTACTACTTTACCTTTCGTCTTCTACTTTTGTCAATAACTATGTCAGTACTCACTTCTCAAGCAAATAAAAGGGAACATATTAGTTAAAGTTTTCAGATTTGAAGCAAAGACATGTCAAATAAAGTATGTAAAATCACTGAACAAGCGCCCGCATATGTTCCAGCTTTCCTATGAAATGGTGAGAAGTTTGACTTCAAAGCATGAAAGTGAACCAAAAGAAAAAAAAATTCTTAAGTAGGAACACCTTTTGCAGCCATTTCTTGATCCGCACATGCTGTACAGTATCCTCCTTAGGCCTTCTCTTGTTGTTCTTGATGTCACATATGGTTTCAAGCATGAACTCCATCTGCATGAATTACCAAACAAGATATCATCAAATTACCAGCAAAGAGATAACAAAAAGGTCTGCAAATTAGATAACGTCATAAACAGTATACCCTTTTGCCATTTATATTTTTCTGGCCGTCTCCAGAGGATGCTTTCAACTCCTTCACCCTATTCTGGACACTGAGAATAAAGTCTTTCATAGAAGCAGGATCATCACCCCTTAGTTTTATCCCACAGCCTATTCAATAATCAACATGAGTTCATATTATAAAACATATTCTGGCTCACTGATTTTGATAATTTCAGTACAATAACACTAATACTACTATTGGTGTGCAACCAACAGTTCCTGCAGGAAAAGAATAAATAGAAATGACTTAAAGGATAACATTTGTTAAAAGATAAACACTTTCGGGAAGTTGAAATGCAGTCCTGTATCAAAGAGTGGATTTTCAGGGATACCAGATGAAACTTACAGATGAACTATAAATGACTAGAACTAACAAAAGATGACCAGCATATGTAAAGAAAAAGAATATTAATAGTTGACACAAGACTTACATTGCAAAACAGTCAAGATAGTAGAGACATCAATCTCGGTCAACCGCTTGCTCAAAGTGATGAGGAAGTCATATATCAACTCACTGAAAAACATAATTAGAAGGACTGCTAATTGTCCAACACTTGAAATATCAAGAAAATGCTAGTTGAAATAGATTTCAATCAAACTCTCAGGCCAAAACTTATATCTATACAACGTACAATATCAAGCATCAATCTGTATGACCAAAGAAGCTCTATCTAAGAACCAGGCTACTAAAGTTGTTGGAGAAACCAAGCAGTTTCCAAAGAGATTAAGCTTTGTTTTTAAGCAGAAGGGGAAGTTCCAAGTTCAATACTGTTTCTGGAGTATGAAGCTCCAGTTAGGCATTCACTATCTAAAAACTGTTGGCAACACTAGGCAGTTGCCAGAACCATGATCATGGGCACATAATCTTATCTCCAAAAATGAACTAATTTTATGATTAAAAAAAATTTATGTATAGGCAATGTTAAGTTCCCGTTTAGTGCAGATAACTCACCTTGAGCAAACTCCAAATATGCATAAGTAAGACAGCAAGAGAGTGATATTACGCAAAGAAAGATTGTCTTCCTTATGATATTCATTCTGGAAACAAAATAAAATAAAATAAAAAACGTTTCAGCTAATTTTTAAAATTTCGGCAATATGTGCTTACAAAAACTTTGAGTTTTCAGAAAAGCACACAACTGATTTGATCATCAGAGCTCAATGATGTAAGAAGCATTGCCTCTCAAGACTATGTTTAATTTATCTTCGATTTTTTTTAACCAATCATAACTTTAAAAAGGAATATGAAATTTCTCATCCAATTTGTAAGGCAAACCTCAAAAGCTTTAGCTAATGAAGCCATAAGTTTTGCACTGAAGTCAATCCCAACTGTAGAAGCCATCCCTGCAACAAATGCTGCAAAAACAGCAGCATATCTACATATGGAACATCAAAAAGTCACTTACATTTAGCCAAAATCTATTGGCTACACACAGATTTCCTTGAAAGAATAAAGGACCATTATAATGCAGATTCATTACTGACAAATCAGCAAAATGGTGGAAAAAATTAATCCAAAATTGTTCTTCAGTAAAATTAAACAGAGATAAGAAAAAACCCAAATGAAGAGAAGAAATAAATAACTTTTGTGGAACAACGTATATATAAAAAAAAAGTTATAATAAATTACACAAGAAAAAACTCAACTGTTCATTGCCACGAGGACCACTAGAACAAGATGCCAAAACCTCTTCACTAATGATTTGAGAACCAACGCTGCGGCCAACAGACTCTAAACAGGGGAGATGAGAGTTAAGATATAAATCTTGATCAACAACTGCATATTTAATTGCTTAGCTGCAATGTGATGAAAGAAATGAAGAGTATTAATATTATTGTCATTACTTTTCTTGAGAAGAAAATTTAGTCTGCAATGTAAATGTAAACACAATAAAAACAAATTAATTATGTGTACCAGCCCAAATACAAATCAGCCATCCAAAGAGTACTGTTCTAACCAATCAGGCCTAATGAGTCAAAAGTTGGACCACATGATTATGAAAATTTTTAAAACTTTAATTCTTTCAAACAGTGTCAGCATGTACAGACTGAGTATTCAAAAGAACAGATGCAATCATCCTCCTAATAAGATTCCACTATCACATCATATAGAAAAGTTGGAGAAATATGCTAAGTTTTAAAGAGAGTAATGACAACATACACTCAAGATCATGGACATTTCTCCAGTAATTGATTCCACATTAGATTCTGACAGTCTATTCAAAAGACCTGAGACGTTTAAAAAATTAAGCAGTTTAGGTTTCAATATTCAAGTTCCACAGTGCAAACAAAAGCTCAGTTGCGTACCTCGAACCCTTCTGTGGACTTGAGCATGTGCCTCAGACTTATTTCCTGCACGGAATCTCAAGTGTGGAGCAACATATTTTACACTGCTTTCCAATGCAGGTGCCCTGGCAGCACTTTCCACCAAAGGCACCTTTGCATTATGGTTTTCCATAGGATTGGAGTCATCAATCTCAGTCTCAGCAACCACATTGTCTTCTTGTCCTTGCTCTGACAACTTTCTCTTCTTCTTCTTCTTCTTCTTCTTCGTCTTACGTCAAGGCTCCTTGGCTGGAACTTCGTCCAAATATACTTCTGCACCACTGTTTTCTTCAGATTCGGGCACTTCAACTTCTAAAACACCTTCAACCTCAACTTCCAGCCCCTGCTCCAATGACTTCTGCTTTTTATGTTTCATTTTGACAGGAAGTTCTTCAGCATAAAAGACCTCTTCTTCTTCTAATGAATCAAAAACAGATGATATTCCTTCAAGTAACTTGTCTATACCATCATCCTCTTCCCTCAATTTCCCATTCTTCACCTTGAGTTTCTTTGCAAGTTTCCTCTCCAATTCCAAATCTTCACATGCACTCATACTGGCATTTGGCATATCCATTTCAAGAAACTCTTCAAACTTTGTTTTCCGAGCTTTCTTATCATAATCCCTCTTTTCTTTCACCATCTTGGTTGAAATAGACTACTTCACCTCAGCTTTCTCACTCAATTCCTTCAAGCTCTGACTTCCACCAGAATTACTATGCTCACTCAATTCATCCAAGCTGTGACTTTTCCCGGAATTAGTGTGCTTGAATGAACCTCTTGATTTCTTACCATCTTTGGACTTAACATCCCCAACTATTCTCTTCAATTTCCAGGATTTCTGCAATCAATGCATTGCAGACTTACATTTTAAATTCAGAAAAGGCATAACAATTGCCAAATGAAGAACAAATTTCCTTCTACCTGATGCTCAATCCAAGCTTGATGTTTCTTTTGATTCTTCGCCGACCGAGCTTCTTTCCTCTTATCTTGGCGTCCCATGTTTTTTCCTACAAGAAGGTTATCAAAAGAGAATCAATTTTATTGTTTTTCTCCTTATCTTTCAGAAAAATAAAAATTAAAGCAATCAATAATGCAGAATCTCATCTTAAATAATGTAAATAAGTACAAATAAGCTAAAAGAGAGAATGAAAATCACCTTTCAAATAAAAAAAAAAAATTCCTTATCCGAAGTTTAAAATTAACAGCTAGAAAAGCTTTCAAGAGAAAAAACAAAAACCAGTAAAAGTATTCTTGCGAGAAATAGAGCTCTGGAGATTGTGTGAGAGTAATGTACCTGTTGCAGCTACAGCGAAACAACTCAGGCGGAACAGCGGCCAGCAACGGCACTGCAGTGAAGTAAGAGAAATACAGAACGGTAGGCTTGAACGGCGTTATTAATTTGATTAGTGAAGTCGGTGAATCACCCAACAACAAAATACAACAAAATACAAAACCAACAACGAAAACAAATTTTGAGAACCACCCAGAAAAGAAACTCAATCCTGGATACGAGTCATGAAATGCGTAATGTTGAAAAGGTGAGAGAAAGGAAACAAAAAAAAAAAAAAATCGAAAGAAAAAAAGAAAAAAAGAAGCAACGGGGTAGACAATATACAATAAAGACAAAAAGTTAAGGAGAAATTGGGTATAGATCACAAGCAAAATCAAAGGGAAAAAAAGGGAAAGCTACCTGATTTATCTCTTTCTCTCTGTATGATGATCTATATGATAAGCCTAGTGAGTGTCCTGAGTTTGGGTTTTGTTGCAGGTTGAGAGTGTCTGAGCTGAAAGGCAGAGAGTTTCTAATGCTTCAAAAAACTCAGCAACGAAATAGAACTACAGCATCCAAATCAGCAAGGAAGAACGCCAAGACAAAGGAAAAAACCATGAAGAAGAAACCAACAACTGCAACAAAAAAAGGCATGGCATCCACCGCGAGTCGATTTAGGATGAGGGTTTATGTTGATGAGGGTGAAGTTGACTTTTCACATTTCCGTTAGTTAAAAAATAAACGGAATCCGTTAGTTGGGGCCAATGACAAAAATACTCAAACTGAACGAGGAGTGTATTTAGTTGAAAGACTATTTGGCATTACCCGGCAAACCCCTAAAAATCTAGTACTTTGCAAACTCCCCCAACAACGGTACAACTTTTCCCATGGATACTCTTCCATTTTGATTTTTTTTTTTAAAAAATTTTGTGTTTAATTAATTAAAAAAAATATAAGAAAACGTCAATGATATGTTAATTAATAAAATCTTCTTGTACGGTGAAACATTATTAAAATTTTTTGAAAACCATTTTAACTCACCCGAATTTATTTATTTATTTTCTTATGTTCCTGTTACAACATGGCCGTAAATATAACCCCAATAATTCCTCTAACATGATCAATTCTTATGTCATCTAGCACGTTAGTGTAACATGCACCCAAATCATATTAGATCGATAAAATAGTTTGAGGTATGCTATAATAAGAATAAGCTGATCATGTTGCATTTATTATTCATGTTCAAATTCTAAAAATTATTATTTATGAAAAAAGTTATTTGTGAAAATGCTGACTTTTTTTTTTCAATTGTGCGAAAACTTAAACAAAATTGTGAAGGGGAAAAGTTGTCATCAACGGATATTTACAAGTTATTGTTATTATTAATATTATTATTTGTCCTTTGAACAGGAAAGAAGTAACCAGAAATCATCTCAGGAAGGAGTTCACACTACTTCACTTTTTATAGATCGTCACTTTTTATTTTTATTTTTTTTCATTTTATTCGGGTGTCTCATAGGATGTGTAATTAGCATTTGGATAGATGCTTTTATTTGATAAGGAAAAAAAAAGTATAATCTTAATAATGCATGTGTTAAAAAAAAGTTTTAATTTGTTAGAAATAACAAAGAGTTGTTTTTCACATCCTCTCTCTTCGTTTCCTCTTCTTTTTTATTTTACTCTCAGTCACAAAATACATACCTAGTTAAACACATTTTTTTAATCATTTATTCTCTGGAAAACAAGCAAATAAAAAAATGTTGTATTTCACTTGGATACAAAAAATTTCTAAAAAAAAAAACATAAAATTCTTAACCACACACCACTTTAATTAATTCCTTAGAGCTAGCTTCAATTCTCCTCAGGCAAAAATCATTCAGGTTAGGAGGCCCACCATTATTGTCATGAACTTGTGCATCAACTAGATTTTTCATGCATGAAATATAATATAAACTCGATAATGCTTATTTATAAAATCTGCATATAAAGTTTATGTGGCCTCGAGTGGATGGAAATTTTAATATGAGTTATTAATGTAATAAATGCTGATGAATCATATGACATTGAATTAGTGACGTCACATCAATTTTGTAGACAATCTTTATATACGGATTTAATTTGTAAATGTAGTATCACTCATATAAACCTCCTGATAAAATATTTGTAAGTCTATACTTAAATGAAATTTTAGAAATACATCTTTCTTTAATCTAAAGATAACCTCTTTTTTTTTTTTTTTAATGGAAAGTATAACCATTTTTTTGCTGCCCTCTGATCCATCATCAATCTAGAGAAAGTAATAAAGAAAAAAAAAGCGGCACAGTCAGTAAGAAGAAAGTTGTTCAATTCGTTACTTATTTCTAAAAATCTCGCCATGAATAAGTCCAGCTAAAATTTCAATGGCAAAAACCGCCCTAAAAATCTTTGTGTTTCCCGCATTGTTCATTCCATTTCATGCTCTTAATTTATAAAAAGAGAGCTGGGCCGAGTTAGGATTGTTTGGGTGTTTTTATAAAATTTTTAGACAGCACTGCAATCTTGGAGCTTGATCATCTGATACTGAAGAATTTTGCACCAAGGCTAGCCGTTATTGAAAGAAATCCTTGACAATATCGATTAAATTTTGGTATCTGGTTAAAAGTTCACTTACTTTTGTTCTGGATGAATATGTATTCTGAATAATAATTTCTTGAAAATCATATCGACAATGTGTCCATGGAAATCTCATCATAATGGCACTGGAAAGGAAAGGAAGGGGGACTTGTTAGCTATGGTGTTTGAATAATTAATTAAAGGTTAGAGGCGCATTAATTATAAAATACCAAAAATAGGTGTTTAGAAAGAGTTTTAGTGGACTTAATAACCGACTGAAACAACTAACTTATATAACACGATAAAATATCATTAGATGACTAAAAATTAGTAATTTTAAAAAAAATTAGGCTATACATGCCACATTCCTCTGAAATTATATAAAATACTACATGGCATCCCGTATATAATTTCAAAAATCTCACAAACTTTCCGGCCTCCTATACTGACAGTTAGTTTTGAATTCATTTTAATTCTAAGGATTTTTTCTTTAAGTTTATCATGTTAGGATATTTTAGTCACTTAAACTAATATCTAGTAAAGTATGTTAACTTTAACTGGCGGTAGAAGAGGTTTGTAGGATTTTTAAAATCAATGTAAGATTTCAATAAACCACAAGTGAGGTATGCACAAATGACCCAAAAAATATGATAAATAATAAAAATATACTAACTCAATTAATAAGATAAACATCATCAAATTAATAATATATAATTAGTTGTATATATAGAATCATTTAGATGAATAATATTATTTTTACAATTTTTTTATACAAATTGACATGATATAAAATTGAGATGGGTAATCTGACGTTCATGTAATTATGCAAAATCAATTCGTGTATATACATAGATATGTGTATGTTTGTGTCTGTGTGTGTGTGTAAGTTTGTATGATTATTTTGTAAGTGTTGTATCAATCTATTTAAATTCTTAAAATGATATTATAGAAAAAAAAATTATTGAGGTGATTCTCCTTGTCTTATTTTTTCAATCTTGACTCTTAAGACACGTATCAGTGAAACAATTAAAGGGTAAAAATCTAATGTTTTAATGTTTTTTGGAACTCATAAATCATAATCATGTCAATGGACCTTTCATTAGAAAGAAATTTCAATGGAATTAAAAGTTTTCTCCTTCAAATTTTAGAATCCACAATTTTTTTCCTCCTTTTAATATTTAAATCTGGAAAATTAGTGAAGAAAACGAAGAACCAAAAATACTATAAATCTTTTCTCTACTCCTAGCTAGATTTCTTGCAAACCACCCTTATATAATCTCAAGAACTTTTGAGATGATAGTACTGATTGAAGATAAACGTTCATGCACTTTTCAAGTTGACATGGGAGCTTTTCTCGTTACTTTTGTAAATAGTAAATGGTGTAACAAAAAATTGTTTGGAGTGAGCTAAAAAATCTTTTAGTGTATATATATTTTTGTATCTCTTTATTATAGGAATTAGAGTAATGTTAAACTTATATAGTTCCTATACAAAATTAGTATGACATCATGTTAATAGAAGATAAATATAAGAAAATTTATGTAATCAATACTGATGAATAATATGACATTAAATAAGTGATGTCACATCAATTTTGTCTACAAATTTTGCATATGAACTTTATAAATGTAGTACTATTACTTATTATATATTTAGGCAACATAATAGATAGTGGAAATTTACAATGTATTGTAGCTTTAAACGACTACATTTCTAAATTTTGGACTAAGGTTCTCTAGTAGATTTATATTTTACACAATAATGAAGTTATTTTGCTATATATGTATACATAATTTTTTTTTCCTAAAAATTTTGGGTACGCCAATTATTCATAGTGATGGTTTTAATTGCTTTATTTCTTTGGGTTCTGATAAACAAATTTGTTCATGTTTATCTTGTACTCCTATTCGATATATGCCCTCAAGGCCATAATTATCATCTTCACAATCAAACAAAATTTCATGTTTAACAAGTACACTCAAAACATCAAACAAACATCCGAAAAATAACATCATCCACAAGTGCACTCAAAATAAAATGATCCGAAAAATAACATGTACAAGTTAACTCTTAACGACCACAAATTTGTTGCCATCCCCGATCCCCACATAGTTTGACGGCGACAATTCATCAGTTATATCCTGTGCCCTTGAAAAAATAATCAAACACTTGTATATATTTTAAATCAATATATCCAGAAACAAACATTCCATGAAAGTAAAAGAATAAATGTACTTACAATCACATAATAATCTAACAATAAATTAATAAATTTATATACACCAATAGTTCCTCACTGAGTAAGTAACATGTACAACTCATTAATCTCATCTTCATTATATGATATAACATAATTTCTCATAATGGTAAATAATAAAACGGACAGAAAAGTCGGTTTTGTTGATTTGTCTTTTGGCAAATCGCAAATCAGATTAGGCCACTGTAAAATTTCTTGACGTCTACTCCCTTGAAAGGGTTTACATCACATCTTCTACCTCGTTTGCACAATGAGATTACAGACTAGAATTCTTGTCCTAAATATTTTGTAAAGTTATATTCTATAATTGCCTAGATATAGAATTATAGAAACAACTACACAGCATAGCGTATAGCGTAGCTATTTAGCAGTAGTACTCAAATAGGGTTTGAGAAGTTTTAAATACTATTTGTTCCCAGCTCCATCCCACTTAGTTCCAAACTTGAGTCCCCCTATGCCTTGTACTATTAGTTCAGCTGGCCGCAAAGTCTCTAACGGCTTCAGCTAACCTATTGAACCTTTTGGCCACAGGGACAGTCCTTTCCTTCCAAGCCCTTTCGCCTTCATTTAGTAGCAGCAGTTCATGCCTGGCTGCAAACTGGTACCTCACCTCTGCTATCATTATATTCTGTTCACTTGTTTGCTTCTTGTCCTCCTTCATTGATAGCTTCGTAGACCAAAATGGAAAGCTTCACTACGGTATTGCTACATTCAAGGGCCTATACATCTTTAACCAAGATGACAGCCACGACCCGGAAAATTTAGATGGAAGCCCAAAAAAAGGGATAAATAAGAAAGATTTGGCTAAGCATAGAATCAACTTGAGGGACTATGTGCATGCCGTTTTAACGGAAGTGGTGTTCCTAGTCTTTGCACTTAATAGTTCTGATGTGAAACATTGTTTGTTTCCTCACTGGCGGGTTAACGGAAATCAAGTGATGGTCGACTTGCCACTCGGAGTTTCGGCTCTGGCTAGCTTGGTGTTCATGATTTTCCCCACAAAGCGTCGAGGGATTGGTGTTGCTGACAAGACGACCCACAGATGCAAAAAATGCGATTCCAGCACTCCGAAGAGCCAATATATATAGGCTGATCCATGTTTTTGTAAATCAATTTATCATTTCTGTTTATGTGTTTGAAGGAATTTCATCGATTTTTTAAAAATTAATTTCTATTGAAACTGTGAAAATACTTTCAGTATAAATTGAGTATAGCAGAACCATTTTTCATTAATTATCGAAACCTTTAATGCCTTATTATTATTATTATTATTAAATATAATCAAGTATAAACACCTAAATTTGTTAGACGCTTATAAGACATATATAGTCTATTAATTTAGTATTAGTTAACAATTTTTTCAAAAAAATAATACATAACTTAAAGAAAATCTTATAGGCTGAGCGTATATAAACAAATTTTATGTTAAAAATATTTTGATAATTCCATCTTTAATTAAAAATAATTGGCTATATAACGAGGAGCTTATATAACTCCCCAACCGAACACAATTGGTGCCATTTAGGTTGGGGACATTATAACTTTGAGCCCATCTTCTCATGAACAGGCACTTGCCCTCAAAATCTCCTGTAACATGATCAAGTTCTTATGTGATCTAGCTTACATGTAGTCTAAAATGCATCATGTTGTGAAGAAGAGCGGCACACACACTCACAAGTAACTCATCGTGGAATTAATGTAGAGATTAAGCACACACCCAAGCAAAGTAAAACAAAGAAAAACATAATAACACAAGGATTTATACTAGTTCAGACCACAATACGTGATCCTACGTCCGGTTGCTGGTGATGATTAATCCACTATAATGAAAAACAGAAGATCTAAGAGTGTTTGCTAGGGACAACTAGAAGAAATTTAGCCTCTCACACTCCAAGAAGGCTGCCAATCTCTCTAAACCCTAACCCTCTTTCTTTTCTCTCTTTTCCAGCTCTCTAAGAACTTATTTTACATTGAAAACACATCCTTTATTTATAGTCTAAGGCTTGTAGGCCAATTACTTGTGTAACAAGAAATCTTATTTAAACTAGAAAACAGACCCGCGCTCCTGCACAACATTACTTGCGCGCATGCACGAATTCTCTGCCAAAAAATCCGCAAACCTAGAATCCGTGCTCCTGTGCCATATGATCCGCGTGGGAGCACTAACTTTCTGTCTTCACATGTTTGATACTATGTCTGATGTAGATTTGGCGTGCCTACGCAACTCCAGCTGCGCACTTGTAACACTTTGCTACATGTACTACACAAGTTGAGCCACAAACTTCACAAATCTCCACCTTGGAATGAAGCTTTTGTTTCCATCCTGTAAACCATCATAGTAGATTCCAGCCACGTCTATCTTCAAGCTATGTTGTCCCAAACATCACATGTATCAAGTTAAAATAAGAACTGAACTTGACACATGCAAACAACTTGAAGACCATACCGGTTGAATTCATGTCAATATGAGCTTTAACTATTGACCAATCAACTCCATCAATAATATCATTGATAAGATGCAGCTTGACGTCGACATGTTTGCAGCTTGTATCACCCACATGTTCTTGCAAGCACAATGCTAAAAGTTCTTGCAAGCACAATGCTTCATTAAGAATTTTAGTTACAACATTGTCTTCCTCAGTAGTTCATACACCTTCAAGGTATCTACAACATTTGAAAGCTTCCCAATGAACTCTTTCTTGATATGCCATAAATCAGCACACTAAACTTCCTACACATGCCAATAGAGGCCTGCAAACCATGCAGTACATCAAACCTTTAACAGGCCTTACATGAAGAATTTCAATCATCTCTTACTTGTCTTTAACAATTACAGGAGATAGAATGATAAAAGCTTTGAATGTGCAACCAAAGAAGTCTAAACCTTCTTTCCTTCAACCATGTTGAATTTTTACAAGTGTTTTATGGATACAATCATCATGAGACAATGATAACTGGTTTCCATCTCTGTCTCGACTGTTTTTTATTACAAAACATCTCATAACACTTTCAAAGTCTTTCATCTCAAATTCCCTATCTAGCTGAGATTTCAATTTTCTAACTTTTGTTATATTGTTTGGCTTAAACAACATATCAGCAATATCTAATAACAAAAGATTTCTTCCTTCATTTTCAAACAAAGAATTCATTTTATGCTGCCTAAACTGTGTATCTTTACTACACATAGCTTTCTTATAACTTCTAAAATCACTATCATCAACCTCCTCTGACATTGACAATAAACAAGTTATAAGATTAGCATAACCATACCTCAAGCTGCAACTCCGACTCTTCTAGCAAATTTCTCTTGCTAACTGATGATTCCCTAAGTACTTAGACTCATCAAGGACTTCTACTATGTCACCATGTTTTTCTACTTCAACTGCCAATCCCATTTGAGAATTTTTAGAATCAAGGAGCTCTACCTCAGCTTCAGCTCCATTTGTAGCTTTACTAGTTCTAGGCTCCTTCTCAGTCTTAACTATATCTGTTTCCAGTGGCGGACCTACATAGGGACCCAGGGGGGCCTGGGCCCCTTCTGAAATTTAAAAATTTATTTTGATCCACTTATTTTATATAGTGACTCTTATATTCTTTTCTTAAAAAACTTAATTAATTTCAAGTTTTACATCATCTTTTTATTTTCTCAGTTCTTTCACATATAAAAACCTTTCATTCATACGCCAATATAAGTTTATATAGTAATATAATTAATTGTTAGTTTTTTATTCAATTATAGAATTTTGGATTTTTTTAATTCTTATTTAGTTAGTTTGACATAAATTATATGTTTCTCTTTATGTTTTCTTTTATAATCTTACAAAAATAAATTAATTGTTACTAGAAGAGTATAAATTTGAAAATTTTGATGAACGATATTAATAAATCTTTTTATAAATTTTAATACAATTAAATAGCATTAAAAAATTATGTGTGAGAGACTTTTATTTTATTTCATTTGTTTGTAGTCTTTTTCAATATATATATATATATATATTAAAATAATTGTCTTTGAACAATTACAAATAGAAATTTTGAAAGAAAATCTATTTGTTTGTTGATAGCAAGTTCAAAGAAAATTAATACTCTTTATAAATTATAATTTTGAACATTGAAATTCTAAAGTCTTCTTATCTAGATATAATTTTATTATTTTTTAATATATACTCTTACCTTAAGTTTTATCAAGTAAATTATAAATATTCAAATATTTAAAGTGCCCCATCTTTCATAAATTCCTGGGTCCGCTACTGTCTATATCTTCAATTCTAAGCTGAATATTCATGTTACAACCCTCAAAATACCATTCAGATTCTTTAAATGTGACATTTAATTTCTACAAGTAAAACATTTTGACATATTTAAATCTTTGCACTACAACCTGTATCCCTTCACACCTTTTAGATAGCCAACAAACATACACTTTCTTGCTCTTGGCTTCAGCTTGCCTTGTTTGATATGTGCATAAGCCATACAACCAAACACATCCAAATGATTATAGCTCATAGACGAACCTGTCCACACTTCTTCTGGTGCCGTACAATCAATTTTTAGATAATGGACATCTATTGATTAAATATGCCACTGTGTTGATTGCTTCCCCCCAAAATTCTTTGGGCATTCCAGCGCTCAACAACATGCATCTAACTCTCTTAAGAGGCATTTTGTTCATCTTTTTAGCCAAGCCATTTTGCTACGGTGTTCCGGATATCATTTTGTGCCTTACCACTCCCTTATTGTTGCAAAAACGGTTGAACTTTTTATTCATGAACTCCAAATCATTATCGGTTCTAAGCTTCTGAACCTTTCTTCCCGTTTGGACCTTAACCATCTTTTTTCAATCTCTGAACTTTTGGAGTGCCTCATCCTTAGTCTTCAAGATGTATACCCACACCTTCCTTGAGTTGTCATCAACAATGGATATGAGGTATCTACGTCCACCTAAAGTTGCATACTTAGACGAACCCCATAAGGATGCATGGATATAACTCCAAGTCTTATTAGTAGTGCAAGTTGGAGAAGAGAATTTAACCCTTTTTTGCTTTGCTAAAACTGTAATGCTCACTGATTTCTATTTTCTCCAAGTCAACTCCACGCAACAAGTCTTGTTTCTGTACTTCTTGAAGCCCTTTTTCACTCAAATGATCAAGCCTCTTACGATACAAGTAGGCTTTATCATCTAATTCTAAAACCACCTTTGCTTTTCCAATCATCGTGCTGCCATAGAGAATATAAAGGTCTTTTTCTCTCACACCTTTCATTACAACTAGACAATCTCTTGTAACTTTCAAGGTGCAATTCTCCACTTTGAAACTACAGCCACTGGAATCAAGCTTTAATTCAGGAATGTGCCTCATAGCATTCAAAACTTTTTCAACACCTCCATGAGTTCTAATCCTAACAGTACCAATGCCCCCCACTCCACAAGCTTCATCGTTTTCTAGCAGAACACGTCCACCATCAATATTTTCATAAAATTCAAACCAGTTTCTATGTGGTGTCATGTGAAATGTATAACCGGAGTCTAAAACTTAACATTCGTCTGAACTTTGTATTGTCACTATAAACACATCAAAACTCTCATATCCATTCTCTACAATTGTAGCATCACCTTTTTCTTGCTCCTTACCTTTCTCGTTCTTGTTTCTTTTGGGACAAAGCCTCCTAATATGCCTTTCCTCATGACAATAATAGCATATTATCGCTTTCTTACCCCTTGACTTTGAACTTAAGTGTGACTTTCCCTTATAATCACGTTTGTCACTCCTACCTCTAATATGCAGCCCTTCACCCGAGTGTTCACCCAACTCATTCCTCCTTTGGAGATTTTAGAATTCAACGCACCAACAACATCTTCTAAAGACAATGTTTCCCTTCCATGCTTCAAAATATCTACAAAATTCTCATATGACTTCGGAAGAGAATGCAACAACACTAATGCCTTATCTTCATCATTATATTCATTTTGTATATTTTCTAAGTCTAAGCACAACTTGTTAAATTCATCAATGTGGTCTTGTAAGTTCTTATCTTCAACCATTTTGAATCTAAAGAATCTAGCTTTCAAATATAACCTACTAGACAGATTTTTTGTCATGTAAAGGCTTTCAAGCTTTAATCATACCTTAGCCATAGTTTTCATCTTCAAAACTTGCCTCAACGTACACCTTGTCACTCAAATAGAGAATTAGAGTGTTGTAGGCCTTCTTCATGATATCACTCTTCTTTTTAACGCTGTAGCTTTCCGACATCTTGTTTTCACCCTTAAGTGCCTCATCCCATCTGAGGTTGCCCAACATAGCCAACATCTTCATCCTTCAAATAGAAAAGTCGTTGCTACCATCAAACTTCTCAATCTCATACTCGCTAGTTGATGCAGCCATCTCAAGAATTTCTTCGAGCAGCTCTCATTCTGCGCAGCTACGAGTTAGGATTTTTATTGAACACCTGTTGTGCTAATAACTTTTGGCCACCAAAGATCCCCAAACAGCCGTAACTAGACTCTGATACTAATTTGTTGCGAAGAAGAGTAGTGCACACACTCACAAGTAACTTATCGCGGAATAAATGTAGGAGATTAAGCACACACCCAAGTAAAGTAAAACAAAGAAAAACATAAGAACACAAGGAGGTTTAGACCACAATATGTGATCCTATGTCCAGTTACTGGTGATGATTAATCCACTATATTGAAAAACAAGAGATACAAGAGTGTTTACTAGGGACAACTAGAAGAATTTAGCCTCTCACCTCCAAGAAGGCTATCAATCTCTGTAAACCCTAACCCTCTTCCTTTTCTCTCTTTTTCAGCCCTCTAAGAACTTATTTTACACTGAAAACAAGTCCCTTACTTATAGTCCAAGACTTGTACGCCAATTACTTACGTGACAAGAAATCCTTTTTATACAAGGAAACAGACCCGCGCTCTTGCGCAACATTACTCCCGTGCCTACACGAACTCTCTGCCCAGAAAATTTGCAAACCTAGAATCCGCACTCCTATGCCAAATGATCCATATGGGAGTGCGAAGTTTCTGTCTTCACATGTCTGATACTGCGTTTGATACGGATTTGGCGCGCCTGTGCAGCTCCAACTACGATCCTACGTCACTTTTTTGCTTGTACTACACAAGTTGAGCCGCATACTTCACACATCAAAACCATATTGACAGTTAGCATTGATAAAATAGATTAAGATATCTCATAATAAGATCACTTTTGCATTTAAGTTGAGGTTATTTGCACCTAAATAATTGCTGAGGACGCTTAATTACCCTCTAAACCCTATTTCAAAATTTAAGAATAATCATATTACTCTCAAAATCCTTTATTAAACCAATAAAACCCTTCAAATACACCTGTTCTCATTAATCAATTTGCTATATGCACCCACAACCGAGTTTTTCTTTTTCTTATTAATTTAACATAATTTGTTTCCATCATTTCACAAAACACCTATGTAATTCTCATATATTTGTTCAAAAAATGAAATGGGATCCTAATCCAGAAGAGTATGCCGGCTCCTACTGCTTGCTTCTCCTTTCCTAGACTACCAAAACTAATGTACGAGTATTCTCTTATCTTTCCTATGCCTGATTTGCAATATAATTGGATCATCGGCTGGTTATATCTGTTGCATGTGCAAATTATTGAATCCCACCACCATATTCATCTTTCTACATCTAATTCACGATTTTCTCTCTTCTTTCATTTTCTTCCCAGTTAACCAATACTCCATTTTTAATTTATAATAATTAATTTTCGTTTCTTCTCATTCATCATTCTCTTCTTGATTGCTTCTCCAACCCTTTGAATCAACTTCAAGTGGCTTATGTAATGCATAATCATAAAAGAACTATCAGTAGTGGTTCTACGTTTTGCACTTCCTGAAAACTTTTTGGGCAGTGCAGAATGCATGGCTATTGTCTAAAAACTTATGGCTAATAGAAGGGGTAAAAAAAAGCAAACATATCTATAAGAATATTGATGAATCCCGTTCTCCACACTTTCTTTTGTTGCTTAATCTTTATTTATCCATAATTACCTTTAAGAAAAGAATTATCAATAATATTAGGATATGTGTGCATTCAAAGGGTTTACAAGTAATATTATTTTATTTAAGAATAATGATAATTATCCCAAATTGTATCCTAAGTGGTGCGCATTCAATTAATAATTATCAAGTGAATATATTGATGATGTAATAACTTACCATATAATGTCATGATTCATTCAATATATGATACTTTATTTATTATATAACTTGGGCTGAGATTTGGAAAGTGTATCATTAACCCTTTGTTTAAATATACCATTGTCCTTTTTAGCAAATTAATTTAAGGATGTTTTAGTAGTAAATTTTTACAAATATAATGGGTGTTTGGATTGATGTTTTGGGTGCAAATAACCCTATCCTTGCATTTATTATTCAAGCTCAAAATTATATGAAAATCACTATTTACAGCAAGCTAAGTAAGCTAATTAATATATGAAGGATATTTGTGTCAATCCTCCCTTCACTCCATATAGACTGTCCCAAAGGGATATTATTTTTTTAATTATGTAATACATAATAAAACATATAGATAAATATAAAATATCCAATATTTTATTAAGTAAAAGTATAAATAAATAAGTAATTATAGAATAAATTATAAATGACGATTGAATTTGTATAGGTTATTATTTATTTATCAATAAGACCTAGTCTGATTTGTGATGGGTTTGGGCAACGTCTAGGTCTGTATGGATTTAGATACAAGTAGACCCTACTCAAGCCAGATCCATTGTCATCCTTATTACAAATACTATTTAAATAGAAATTAAGGTAAATATGCTAGTACATTCACTACTAGAAAAAAAGCCTTTTATGATAGACCAAAACCACGGTAAAAAGTCGTTTACGATAGGCTTATTGCGGTTTTGGCCCGCCGTAATAAGTGACAACGTAAAAAGGCCCAAGACTTTTTACCACGGTTTTGGTCTGTAGTTAAGAAGCCCGTCGTAAATAACCATTATCTGGTTTGGCAACACTATATATTCTTTTACCGCGTGCTCCTAAACCGCTGTAAAAAGTTAACCACAGGCACGTAGTCGAAGTAAAAAACGTCTCATGGTATGGTGTAGTGTAGTGTGTTGTGTTATTTACCGCGGTTTTGGAAACCGCCGTAAAAGAATAGCAGACATTCCTGAATCCAAGAGTTGATTTTTGTATCCAGTTTTTTTTGGTCTGTACACATTTCTGATTCCAGGAATCCATTTTTGTATCCAATATTTTTGGTCTATAAATATTAACCTGGGAACAAGAAGCTAAAAGTCTAACATGGAATATGACATTAAATTAACAATGCATAAATTATATAAAAGTTTTAATACACAAGAGTCTAAAAAGTCGTAAGTTTATAGAAGTCTTATTTCCAAACTAGCACAAATCAAACCAATCTAGAAGTTTCACTTCCTGAAATTATTAACCAGCACAAACCATTCTTCATGTGAGAAAACCTGCACAAATAATTAACAAGAAACAATAGCTTTAGCCCATACACTCTATTTAAACTAGACACTAAGAAACTTGATCCCACAACAAAGGAAAGAAAACAAAAAATAAACTAACAAAGAAAGATTACAAACATAAGCAGCAAGATGAAACCAACATTAATATGCATCAACAACTTGGATTCATATAAATTTATGTATCTATTTATGTAATAGCTAGCTAAATCATCTGACCTATAATACCTAATAACATTAATATCATTATATGGAAGTTCATCAACTAGAAATCCTATAACATAAGAACATTATAGAGATTAAGAAAAAGATAATGCACAGACAGATGACAATTCACACATTGAACAAATGAGATAATAAGTAAATAAAAATTCTCTCTTGGTATACATAGCCTATACATCCATATCACAACCAACTTGCCAACAAATAAAACAAGATGAAGGCATTAGTTTGGTTAAAAGGCCTCTTACTTGGATTAATTCTATAGAAGACAGTAGTGTCATCTCTCATTTGAAGTCTTCTGAAATTCATCAAACTGATATCAATATAAATGGTAATCCTTTTGTTTATGCAAATAACAAGAGACAAATGTTTTGTTCTAAATTATATTTCGTTCTTTATGCAGGAGATGAAGAGGTGAATCATAATCTAATTCAGCAAGTAAGGATTATACTTCCAATCATAGATGATCCCTTGCAACTGGCCTTAACGTATAGAATATGGTCTCGGGTTGTTATTACGACAACTACTAACGATAGACTACTCTAATGTAGGGAATTAATATATCATATTAAGTTCATATACCTAATCTCTTCATTCTCCTCCTCGTTTGTTGTTGCAGGATCAGTGTTGACGCAATTTTGGTGGGCACTTGAAGCATCTGGAACCGGACCCTAAGACATTTTGAAAGATTTAGAACATCCTTCATAAACATGATGGCTTAACCAACAGTTCTTGTAAAAGCACAAAAGTCTATCAAAATAGTAAAATAACTGATGTCGCATAGGTGGTGGCAATTGCTTTTCAATGTTTGGAAATTTCAGTTGTAGAAAGTTATACAACTGAGTATTGTATTCCTTCAATTCTTTATTTTCTACTCACATTTCATGTAGTTCCGGATGTAATTTCTCCACATCAACAAGGTGAGATGAACTGGTTATTTTAACATCAGTTGGGGATGGACCATAGCCATATGTGCGGGCATAACCACGATGATTACGTCCCAGTACATCTTGAAATACATGTTCCGCTGCTGCTTCTATTTGTTGCTCAATAGTTATTCTAGACATGCCTTCTTTTAGTTGACTCTACAAAATAATGAAAACAAATTTAGGTCCAAACATAAAAACAATTTGTGTAACCAATTTGACACAACAAGTATGAGTATACAAGTTAGGTTAGAAAACATACAATTATTTCAGCACTCTCAGTATCAACTACATCTCCACCACTTGTTGTCCTAGTCTTGATAAATACACTAACACGATCTGTTTTTTCCTTCACTTTTTGACATCTTAACACAAAAAGAAATATTAGTTTACACTTGCAAAAGAAACAAAGTTCCAAATATACCTTGATAACCATTGCAAAATCTCTAACAATGTATATCGATTTTAGGTGATAAAACTTACCTCTTATCTCTTTTTGGTAGAAGAAGTGCGAACGGTCCTGTGAAGTGCAAACTGATGTGCACGATTTGCCTTATTTCTCTCCACCTGTTTCTGCAATATTAAAGAGCAAAAGACAACAATATATAGTTTATATGTATCACTATGTTAGTATATTTTGAATAAAACTATTATGTTAACAATTGTTTTTATAACTTACTTGAGCTCCTTCACTGCTCCATAAGCAACTAAAATCCTCCAATGCTCTTGAGGAATTTTTGGAGGAGTAAAAGCTAAACGTTTCTCATCTGTCAGACATGGCTTGTAAAAGTCTCTTTTAACACAAGCTTTCCAATCCCTCCAAAGTACTTCAATTACTTTTAGACAATGAGGTCTATACTCATCTAGAACATCTGTATTGTCCTACAATTACAAAAAGTATAATAGATTAGTGTACTTAAGATAAATATTTTTCAACTTCACAAATAGATGAAAATTAAATACCTTCACTTCTTTCCAAATTGCATTTAATTTGTGCTCAGGCATGGCATGCCAACTAGCAAAAGTTAATGGAGTCATCGATCCATTCCTAGCTATAATGCCAAGTTGGGATGTAAACGTCTCTTTATTCGGACCAATTGGTTGCCATGTATTGTTGAAGTCAACATGTAAAATCTGCCCTGAGCCCCATTCAGGATTACCACGAGCAGCCCCACGACCTTTTATTACGTGTGATGACTCACCTAATTATAGAAAATTAGTTTCACATTATAAAGTACAACATTTATATGAAAAAAAAATTATCATTTATATACAAACATTGATCTGCCACATTCATCTGAGACTGGAAAGATGAAGATGATTGTCGTTGAGATTCTGCCTCCCTTCGTTGTACACTTTCCATAAAGTCATCTCTATGTCTCTTAGGCGCCATCGTAAGCTACAAACAATTAATCTATTAACATTAGAAAACGTTAATATATTACGTTGTCAAATGACAATAAATTCTAGTGCCACCAACTACGTTGTCAATTGCAAAATCTAAAAATGCATTAACCCTATCAAGATATGGCTTAGAAAATCTGTCTCCCAAGTTAATCCAACTCTTGTCCATGTCTACTTTTCTTCAATAAAACAAAGATAATTCATGTAAATAATTTATTTAGATAATAATTTAAAATTGAATATATTTAATAAGTTAATTAGTTTAGCGAGTGATTTGGCATTAACCCCACATTTCTTTTTCATTTCATTTATGTAATGGGCTGGTTTTAAAGGCTTTGATATAATGGGCTTATACAGCTAGTGGGATTGTTTGGGCTGGTTTCAACCGTGAATTTCTTTTGTGTGCTAGTTTTATGGGCTCCAATTTAGTGGGCTAGTTTCATTAGTGGGATTGTTTTATGGGCTGGTTTCAATTATGGGATTGTTTTGTGTGCTAGTTTATTGGGCTGTTTTTAGTAGGCTGGCTTCTTTAGTGGGATTATTATATGGGCTGGTCTCATTAGTGGTGGGCAGATTCATTGGACTGGTTTCTTTAGTGGGATTATTTTGTGTGCTCATTTATTGGGCTGATTTTAATAGCTCCATTTCAAAGCCATTCGGTTGGTTTATTGGGCTAGTTTTAATAGTGGGATTGTTTTGTGTGTTGGTTTATTGGGATGGTTTCATTGGTGAGTTGGAATTAAATATAAAAATTTTCAAGTAGAGATTATTTGTAGGTTATGTTACTATTATTGGGTTTAGGGGCTGGTCTCATGGATACATGTCTGCATTTTAAAATGTAGTATTATTGGGTTTGAGCCATACTTAAAGAAGTTTACATTGACCAGGTTCTCCAAAAAAATGTAGTTAAAGAGGTTTACACAACTATTATGTCAATTTCATATTTACCAACACATGCTAGTGTAATAAACTACACCAAAATTTCATATGTCATAAAACAACACAATAAACTCTAACACAATATACCAGCATATTTATTACATAGCGAAAAAATGTAATGAGAAAAGAAAGTTTTGTTAGAGAAGGTTATGTAATGAATTAAAATATAAAAGAAATATCAAGATATCAAGGATGGGAAGTGGCAAGAGGCTGAGGTTTTGCCTAATAAGACGGTAGAGTCTGGTTTAAAACCATCGGTTTCCTTATACAATATAATATCTGAAGCCAAATAAGAGTGGTAAATAGATGATTCAAGCAGTTTCGTTTCCTCTGGGACATGGATGTACAAGGAAATGGAGTTTGAGAGAAAAAATGATGCTTAATTGTGGCTGAAATTGATATATGAAAGCTACCAATTTCAATAGAAGCACGGACAATCTGATTTACCTCATTTGTGGGTAAGTCTCAAATATTTCTCTATCACTAGTTTATGATCTTAATTAATATCTCTACCATTGCTATATGAATTCTGAAATATGTTGTATATTGGTCATCTAAACCTATATTTTGTCAACTTTTCTATTTCTGGATTGAGCCAAAATCAACAATATCTCAAAAAAGTTGTTTGAAAATTCCTTTATTTAACATGTAGCGACTTAAATAGCTGGTGTTTTCCTTACCAATCTCTATCTTTTAAAAGAATTATACTATTCATCCTAGACGTTTATCCAAATCTCATTTTAAATGGTGTGTCTAAGTAAGTGATATGGCATCTATTACTTGGATGATGGAATGATAAGATGATACCTCATCGTTTGGACAGGATTTTAGATTAGATATTTGAGGAGTAGTGTTACTCTTTTGAAAAAATGTTGAAAATGATAATATTGGATTCAATATTTTAGATGCTCCCCTGGATTAATATCATTTTTTTAGATAAAAGCTTCATTTAGCAAAGTGCCACAATGCATGACATAGCTATAATTCAATTGAAGAAAAGCCAAACATTGCTGAGATATTCAATGGACAAAATTAACGAAATTTAAGTCCAAAAAATGTATAATTACCAGTCAAATTTGAGATATTAAAGGTGGCTGACTTATCTCTCACTACACCTGAAATTTGCTTAGCTTTACACCATGATCTACTTTATTATCTGTACCACATTACATAATCAATACCAGTATTGAACTCCAAATTAACTCATATAAAACTCATTTAAAAGAACTAAAAAGAAACTAAAAGTGGACAGTGGAGATACCTGACAGAAAAGAATGGAGAGTGTAAAGTGGAGCTGGTTTACGAAATTTTGCTTGTTCTACAGCATTTTTCTAGACACAGATCCTAAATGCAGTTGATAACTCTTGTTTGGAGCAACTTGATCAAGAACACCTTCTCTTTCTACCATTAAAAAACCAAAAAGGATATAAGAAAATATTTAAGTGAAATCACAACCTATAATAAGAATCTAAATACAGCCTTTAGATAAAATGTTATTGCCTGACTATAGTTCAGTGAGGCTTACATTAGATAAAATAGGCTTCGCCCCAAGTGACATAGCCTTTTGAGAGAGTTTTGTCTGAGTTCATTTTTCTGCCTGACTACTATTTAACAGAATGTTGAGAAGACATCAATCAAATAACATCAAAGTAAACAACATCAAAGTGAAGTTCAACCCCAGACTTCTTGGTTTCTTACATCCCAAAAGTCCAATTAGAAGAGACACTAATTTCTACTTTCTGGAATCATTTCGCTCTCACTTCTGTTTTTGAAACAGTTATAGTAAAAAACAGCCCCAAATTTAAGGAGATAATAGAAGTGAAAAACATTGCAGATAGAAAGCTCACAACTTAAACAAAAGCAGAGTGCCCTCCTAAGCCAAATACCAGCAAACTATGACTGTATGTCCCTTTTTGGTAAGAAAGTTCACAAGCAATACATGTTTTGGTATATGTAATGAAATGACCCACAGACATAAAGCTTATGAAAAGAGGACATGAATTGCCTAACTGCTATTAATATTGAATATACCAGATGCCAAAGTAAACTTGAAAAGAAAAGTTATAATGGTAGGGAAAAAGCCTCAGAATCTCTATGAACTATAGATACTTCACATGAAGAGACCTTCAAGATTTTTCCATGAATTCTATATCTTAGAATTACATCCTGTAAAAATCAATTTACTTTTCTAATTTACAAACATTATATACCTCTTATTCAAAATGAAATACCCATATGATTCTTGATGTCAAGGTTGCAAAGCAACATACAATTAGTGCAACAGTTTCAAATGAAAAATTTAATTAAAATTTAATTGGTTATGCTCTGCATTACTAGTTATTTTGTTATGTCAGTTAATCTTCAAAGTGAAGAGCATTATTATCTTCTTAACTATATATGTAGGATGTACAACAATAACAACTACAAAAACTAATGACGAAACTAACTGTACAATAAGAAATCCTAGAAATTAGTTGGTCAATCATTCAAAATAAAGAAACTGTTTTAGTTATTTTAGGATGTACGATAACAAGTACACAAACAAATAACGAAAATAATTGTAATATAAGAAATCCTGGAAATTAGTAGGTAAATAACACAACATCAAGGAGCTAAATTAGCGAGTGAACTAATCCAATTAAGGAACTACCAAAATGAAAATAGTAATATTAGTAAAAGAACAAGAAAACTGCCTATTCAACATTCCCTCTTAAAAGGGAATTTCCTAATTTTTTTCCAACCAACTTGATTTCTACAGAGATTCAAAATAAAGTTTTGCCATCTCATAACAATACAGCTTCCCTTCAAAAGGAGCTTTGAAATGCAGATTAAGTCTTGTCAATCTAAAGGGGGATGTAATTAGTATGCTTTGATTATAAGCAACTATGAAAATTTAATTCAAAGGGGAACGTAAAGTGGTTTTTGTTTTTCCCCCAAAACCAGGAAGTTCTTGTTTACTGCATTGGAAATTCTTCTTTATTTAAGGTTCTTTCAGTTTCAGATTTTCAAGACTTGAAGAAACTGTTGATGAATTTATGACTAGCCCAAGAGGTTGAAAAAACCTATAGAACTATACTGGGACTGCCCAAAGCTTGTACAATTGAAAGTACAGCTTACCGTAAAACCCAACTCGCAAAAAAATAAAAAATAAAAATAGTACAAAAGAAAAACTTATTCCAATATATATAGATTTGACTAAAAGTTCCTCCCAGTTTTGATTTATGAAGAAAATGAACACTCAAATGGAAGCCAGAAACTGAAACCTTCCTCACCAAAATATGCTATTCCTCGTCCAGATCATACAAAAGACCATCTAAACAACAGATTTTGGAAGACATTTGCTTTATCTTTCCTGCCAAAAGCCATCTACAAGTCCATCAACTTAGAGCTCCATTAAGGTGAAATTACCCTCACAATATTTTTTGCTGCCTCAATTAATTTGTACTATTCTTTAAGCACACCAAGGAAAGATACATATATTTGGTATTAATTCAGGTATAAACTTGCTTTGACGAATTGCTTTTTTTGGACAACTTAACTTCGATGTATGAGGAAGTTTAACTCCTATATTTTTGTTCAACTGAAGAGAAAAGAGATTGATAACTTATTCCCTAAAGAAAAGAGAATGATAACTTGCTGGAACGAAAAAGTAAATCAAGGGAGTTGATCTGAAAAGCACAAACAGACTGAGAGAAGAGGCTGAGAGGAGCAATCGCAAATACAAGAAGGGCAACTCTTAGAAGCCACTAATAAAAGATGAAACTTTTAGAAGCCACATGCATTTCAAATTAAAAAACAGATTGAAAATCAGTATTTAAAAACATGGAGTTGATAATGAGGTAGCATGCAGGAGTTCACTTACCAGAACACTGACTAAAGGAACATGAAAAATCTATAGGAGTCCACAATTATAGTTGTTGATGTTGACGAAAGCCCAAAGCACTTCAATCAACTCTCTCAAAGCTTGAAATTATCGAAGAGGCAGCATTGGCTTCGATGGGAGAAAAGAGTAGCACACAAAATTTACTAAACAGAGTCAAAACAAAACTAAACTCAGCAACTCAAATGCGGTCCGATGTAAGTAGCAATTAAGTGATGTTATTCGATGAAAGAATGAACTATCAACTCACTGTTTCCAGCCATACTCACTGCCTACCTTATAATGACAAAAAGAAGAAAAGAATGAACTATCAACAAAGACTGTACATGTAAACCACCATCATAATCTAGATTCATAGTCTCTGAAACTCCTAAGCCGAAAAATTCTACTACGGAAGCGGAAAAGAAAAATTCAGTAGAAATAAAACTCGTAAAAGAAGTTGTCACTGAGCTCGCTTTTCTTTCTTATTTCAGTACAATCAATGATCAAACAAACTGAAATGGAAAAGGAACTAAAAACCAGACAATTGCTATTCCATGACCTTATTAAAGATGGATCAATCATGATAAATACTAAAAACTTGGAAGCAACACATAAAGAAAAATACATCCTTAGACCAATATTAGAATCTCTATAAACATCCTCATTACAAGCATGTAAAAGAATGAAAGATAATTTCAATGCACGTTGAACCTCCATATCAGTCAAAACATCAATTGCAAAATGAATTCATACCCACAAACATAATAAAACTTAATAGAACATGACAAATGCATTGAAATCATTACTCTAAACCTAGCCCAACTAGGTTTAACTGCAACTTCAAAATTCTTTACAAAAAGCCTCTAAATTCTCACTTGTAAACCGTTGAAATGATTGTTTTTCTCATATTCATAATTTTTTTGTTTAGTATACAACAAATATGAAAGCAAAACTAGGAAACAGATCTGAGAATCCAAATTCATAAAAAACGCATCAATTCAGACAATATATATATACAGTTTCAGTTTCAGTTTCAGTTTAAGCTATAAACAGTCAAACAAGCTGACGAGTAAAAAGAGCTAGTTTAGCATCACTTAAACAGAGTTTGAATTGAAATTGAAGGCAATTACCTTGAAATTGACAGTGGCAATGGCAATGTCTCAACCTCTGACTCTGAGTCTCAAGTGGTGAAGAAGGTTAAGAGAAAAACTTTGCTTTGCTTTGCCAGCTAATGGTTTTACAGAGAGAGCAAAATAAACAAAAATGAGTGGTTGTAGGCTATAAACTAAAATGAAAAAAAGATAATAAAGCAATCCATCAGGTAAACCAACAACAGTTCATGACTACTCATAACAAATCTCTTGTCAAAAAAGAATGCAAGCATTACAACTAACCAACTTGACCAATTCATTAATTGTAAATCAAACTGTTGCTTAGTCATATAAGAAATCCAAAAACACATGTGAAGAATAAACAATTTCAGTTTTAGTACAAGCTATTTTCATCATTGAATAGGAAACAAGAAATGTCACAGCTGAATTGACGGATCAAAATAAGTCACATAAAGAAACGAGACTGAGAAATAACATACTATAATACAACTTAAATGATTTTACATGTAAAACAAAGCCAAGAAAAAAAAAACATGTGCCATTCTAGACAATCAAGAAATATCTTATATTTTTTCAACTTAATTGAATTTGACAAAACGAGCACAAGTAGGCAGTCAACATTTTGCATCAAACTCCCCCACGGGACAACATAGTAAAAGGGTTTTTTCAATTTTTCCTATTTTTTCCTAATTCTCCATCATTTTCAAAGATGGAAGACACAAATCGTAATCTAGTTGATATAATTATTGGCCTACCTTTAGATGGCAATCCTATATCCTTGAAATTTTGGGATCGTGGGGTGAAAAAGATTGAAAAAAGATTGGGCAGTTTGGGAAAAAAAATACACTCCTTATGGTATGGTATTATCAAAAGTAAAAATGGTATTCGTAGTAATGACTGGGATTCTAAAATTGTTTCTAGTGGATCTTCAAGAAGCCCTTGAAAATCAATTTCCAAAGTTTACCCAGCTTTTCTTCCTCATTCAAATTTTGATGCGCGGTATGGAGGATAAACTTCACATGACTCCCTTTTGTGTGAACTTTATCCTACCCTCTATAGATTAGCAAAGTCCCACAATGTCCCCAGAAAATCAGGAGTCGTTTCTGCCTCCTCTCATAATGGAAGCTAGAATTTGGATTTCTTAAGGAACTTAAGTGGGAGAGAAATTTTGGGCCTCTCCCTACTCTTGTCTAGTATTGACAATGTTCTTTTAGTGATCTTGAAAAAGAAAGGAGGGTTGGAAACTTGACTCCTCAGGGTCTTTTTCTTTTAAATTATTTTTCTCTTGGATGATTAATTATCATTTTTTTTCCTGACTTTCTGCCTGCTGCTACTATTTGGAAGGCCAAAGTTCCTTGTAAGGTTCAAATTTTTGTTTTGGCCTTAGCTCAAATCAGAATCAACACAGCTGAGATTTCTATGCAAGACCAGCGTAGAAATCATCAAGCAAAAGGGTTTAAAGTCAGAGAAATTTAGGAAACATTTCATAAATGGAAAATATTTCCTGGAACATGGCTTGCTCCATATCTGATACAAGCCAAGCAGTACACAACTCATCAAGCTACATAATAGTCATTGCTGATGTTAAATGCAGAATTTGGTTTTCTTTCCTGTTCACATTCTACATACAGCAGGCATGAGCTTTTAGAAATAACATTTTAGCCAATATTATAGTAAAATACATAGCTCAGGGTCTTATTTATGGTATGAACACTACTGTAGTGGCTCCTCCATGACAAGGAAAAGCGCTACCAATATTATAAATAAAAACTCGTTATCAATTTAAGGCTTATAATTCAGGTTAATTTACTTGCACCATATATGATCCTCATGTTAAACAACAGAGGAGCTCAGGGAAGAGCATTGGTAGTTAGTATTGATCAGATGCATTAAATTTAAATTTACAAATAATTTGCCAAATTCAGAACAAGAGTTACAGAGAAGCAAATTTAAATTCAATTTCAGAGTTGAACTAGCTTTCAAATTTAAATGTAAAATGTAGAGAAATTGCCATTAGATTTCGTTGTTAGTCCATTGAACCAAACCAAATAGACCCAGAAACAATTGCTATTCAATCAAAAAAAATAAAACCTTACCCAAACAATCGGAGGACTGACGCGGGTGTGAGACTGAGAGTTGAGGGACCGACGTGGGTGGAGGTGCTACCATGGTGAGGAAGATGAGAGAGAGAGACAGACAGAAGATGATAAAATTATGGATGGGACCGACGCGGGTGAGGTGCTGCCACAGTGAGGAAGACGAGAGAGAGAGAGAGTGTTGGATCAACTCAAATAGACACAGGCTGGTACAGGTTCTGGAATGGCATATGGAAGTTAAAACAGAGTTGCTTACGGGCTAATTAAGCAAAAGCTGTTGAGTATTAAATAAGTAAGGCGAATTTTCAGGAAACGACCCCCTGTCCATTCCACTATCTATTAGTGACCCCTTTTTTAAATTTGATTATTTTTGACCCGTTTTAAGAAGTGAAAAGACCAAAATACTCATAATAAATAAAAAAAATACCCACACATAACAAACCTCACCAGCCTCACGCATCTAGCATCGCTTCATTTCTGTGGTCGCATTATGCTCCTCTATCACTGTGCTCACTTCTGGCTAGCCTCCGTCACTGCTTGCGATTTGCATCTCCCCTTGCTCAGGCACTAAACTCACGTCCAGTTGGCCTCTGTCACTACTTGCATCTTCAGTTCATATTGACTTTGTTGGTATTTGTCCTTTAATTGACAAGCTAAATTTTCCTGCTGTAGGGCCTAAAGAATTTGATGAATTGTGGAGTTGCCTTGGTCAATGACGACTGAGTAGCCTTCTTAATCTCTTTTATCTCCACTTAAAATGATTATATATTGCCTTAACTCTGTCAGTTCCATTTTGCCCAGGAAAAAGAGACCAGAAAGAGGAATAAATATATATGGGATTTTACCCATTTATTTTCTTTATCTTCATAGGCTAAATATGAACAACTATGAATTCTATCACTTTTGATTGAAGATTATTCTGTGAACTTGATGGGGCACATGTTAATTGCACAATTCTTACTCTCTCAATGCTTTGTTTTTATATTTTAACTGTATGAATTCCATAAAATTCTATCAGTTCATCCAAAACAAAGTTGAATTATTTTAGTGACCTTTAGCAATGAATATCTTCTTTGCTACTATTAGCATTAGAAAAATGTTAGGCAATCACCGTTATTTTAAAATGATGTGCTTTGGGGTCAGTCCCCTTTTTTGTGCTTGGATTAGACCTTATTAAGAAAAGGCTTGCAAAATAAATTTGTATTCATAAGGAAGATGCTGATAAATTCGCTTCTTGGAAACACTCTCTAGCCCTTTGCTTGGCCAGTTTGCAAAGACATTTTGACTACTTACATTTTTGTGGCTTTTCCCTTTTGGGATCTAAATAAATATTGAGATGCACTGCAATGGTAATATAATTCCTCTCAACTATACATTTTTTGTTTCAATGCCATTTGTTATGTTAATGAAATTGTTCATTTCCTAGCACTTAATTTTTATTATGAAATTGGCTATTGTAGAGCGTATTTGAGAGATATGATAGAGATAGAAGTGGGAAAATTGATCTGTCAGAGTTAAGTGATGCTCTCTACAGTGTTGGATATGCAGTCCCACCTTCAGTCTTCCAACTTTTAATGTCCAAGTATGATAATAGAAGTGGCAGAAACAATGAACTCAACTTCAACAATTTTGTTGAGTAAGATTCCCGTTCTTTATACAATTATTCAACATTTTCTATTTTAAAAGTTAATTTCAACCAGTTTTATTAATAACAATACTCTTTTTTGTGCACATGCAGATGTGGGATGATTTCAACCAGTCGTGCAAAAAAAGGGTAGCACGACCCAGTCGTGCAAAAAAACAGAATCAAAACAGTATTCTTTTTTTTTTTTTTGCACGACTGGGTCGTGCTGATATCACGACCTGATCGTGCAAAAAAACAGAATACAAAACACATTGTTTGACTATTGCACATAACATTCAAATTTTTGTCTCTTCTTGATTGTTTTATAGACTGAGAAGATCGTCCACATAGAGGGTGAGATAGGCTATCTTTGTGCCGCAGAACGGAAAAGGGAGGATGACATCACTGAAAGACTTCATCGGATGGAGAGCTCGATTAATCAAATCCTTTCATTTATACAAGTTCGATACGGAGATTCCCGACAGCAATATAGTTCTCCTTCTCCGGTCAATAATACTTTTACTTCTTTATTTGTTGTGTTATCTACAAAAAAAAATTTAGCATCTCATGTTATGGTATTGATTGTTGATTACAAGTTTTTGATGACCCTTTCACTACTCCGTCGAGAGAGTGGCATAATGAAGATACAGTGGGGGAGCTGACTTCTGAATACACTGCCACTGACAATGTTGACGTTGTCAATATTGTTTCTGAACACAAACGTTAGAAGGAGATTCCCGCCAACACATGCATGTCCCCACCAGATGTCACTGTTATAAGTGACAAACAGAAGGTATACTTGCGTAAGCGGCCAACAACACGTGCACAATCGTGTAGACCTCCTTACACAAACCCATTGAAGAAACACAAACCCGATGAGAAGGACAGCTTGAAAGAATTGAATACTTGGCTGCGTCACAAAGAAGATGACGGAAAATTGTAAGTGGGATCATCCTTCCATTTCTTTTGTGTCGTGCAGCATAAGTATGTTCTCATAAATTGCTTGTCATGTAGTGTTGAACTCGGGCCAGTGCTTGGTGACAAGAAGTTCTTTAGCACTATGGTTAAACCTAGAGAGTTGTTGTCCGATGCAGTATGTATGGAAGTCAACATATTAGTGCATGTCAATTATAAGTTACTTTCAACTAAAATGTTTTTATGATTACAGCATATAGATGCCGCATTTTGGTTCATTCGGCACAGATTTGCAAATCAGAGTGGACAATATGCTATAATGGATTGTTTTTTTCAGGTACATATTTAATCATAATGCCATAACTAGGAATAAATAATGATTCATTGTTTCGAATGATTCACTGAGCTGTCCGGTGTGCTGTGCAGCAACTATTGGCTGCAAAATTCTCATTATTTGAAAAACAAGAACCACTTTGGACTGAGAATGATGACAGATGCATCAAGTACGCTAAAGGTGAAAGCAAATTTGAAGGCACGTTATGGTTGTCTGTGGAGAGGGTGAGTATAACAAAGATGAATGACCACTTAATATCTAGTTTTGTTGTAGCTTGTGTCTCACATGACTTGTCTTTTGGCAATTCTTTTGTTTCTTAGGTTTTTATTCCAATAAACGTTGGGCAAATTCATTGAGTGTTGGGAGATGTTAACATGAAAGAATGCAAGATCGATGTATATGACTCGGACCACACTCTATACGCAGATGATGAATTTCAAAGTCACATGTCATCATATGCCCGGATGAGTAAAACCTTTGGTGATGTTATTATCGTTTGTATCCATGTAAAGCTCAGAGGAGCTAACAACTTGTAAAGCTCATTTTGTGTTAACATATTACTTTTCCTTTGGCATGTGTCTGTCTTATACGTGAGAAAAATCTTATTTCATACATCTTATTTTGATGGAATGTGTCTGTCTTAGATGTCTTCCAGATACATTTAATTGTTCAATTTGCTGTTGTGTTTGTGCCTGCAAAGAAACAGGATGAACTAGTCATGCATGCCTCCCAGTTTGCTGGTTGAGGAGATTCAATAAAAGTTGTATTTTCTGTTGAATGGCACTGGATTTCAGTTAAATGGGTGATGGGGGATCATGATAATGTTTTGCCACAAAATGAGACGGGGTCATAAAGCAATCTGGTTTTCTACACGACCCGGTCGTGCTGAAAACCAGATTGCATTATGTATTTGATTTTCTGCATGACCAGGTCGTGCTGCAGAAAGGCAGATTGCGTTAAGCAATCTACGAAATTGCACGACCGGGTCGTGCAGAAAGGCAGATTGCGTTAAGCAATCTGCGAAATTGCACGACCGGGTCATGCAGTCAGCACGACCCGGTCGTGCAGAAAGGCAGATTGCGTTAAGCAATCTGCGAAATTGCACGACCCGGTCGTGCAGTCAGCACGACCCGGTCGTGCAGAAAGGCAGATTGCATTTGCCATCTCCAAAATTGCACGACCGGGTCGTGTAAAAAGGCAGATTGCTTAATGCAAATTGGGAAATTGCACGACCGGGGCGTGCAGTCAGCACGACCGGTCGTGCAGAAAACCAGATTGCTTAATGCTTAAAGGCGTGACCGTATGTGGCCCGATGGTTGGATTGCTGTTACTGGAGATGGTAAACGCAGTGCTCCGTTTGACCACACTCATCTGGTAAAGGCATTTATCAGCAAGATTACAAAAACTGTATATTCCTTGTTCATTTCTGGACAACGGTATTGCCATGTTTGTCTTGTAAAGTGTGTATATATGCTATGGTTGAATCGAACCCGTCAAGTATCCAGAATTTCTACTACATGATGGACTCCTATACAAAGCCATTATAAATATTTTACGCTGGAGAATTATGGCTCTCTCTTGCATTGATATTTATATTGGCTGCTTTATCATTTCAGGACGAGTTTCAGCTGAAATGCAGATTGCAGTATGCAATCTGATTTTCTGCACGACCGGGTCGTGCTCATATGCAGATTGCTTAATGTACACAAATGCGCTATTACACAATGCTTTGCCCTGTTTTAGATGTCACTCTTGTCGATTTCTATTCATATTATATAAAATTACAATGTAAGAGAAATGAAATTGCATTACAATGCCATAGCTAACCTGTGTACAAGAACAACTTAATAATAATGTTATTTATTGAAGTCATTAGGCAACAACATCCACCACTAACATGTCCAACAAAACAATTACAAAACACACATCTATAAACGATTGCAACACACACATCATCCAAAGCTTAAAGTAAAGCTTTTACAAAGCAATAGGTACATGTGGTTACTCCCCACCGGCATCATTTAATGGAGCCTCTGGATTTCTTTGGGTTGACAACGGATTCGTCGACCTGCATATCTTCCGATTATGACTTCGGCCACCACACCGCCCACATTTACGTTTTGTCCTTTCTTCACCCAACGATGGAATTCGATTCTTCTTTTGCCTACCCCGACCACGACATTTCGCGGGGGGTAATATTATACGTGCCTCGACATCATCTGGGATATACCACTTCTCAGATGAACCAACAGGGTAGATAGCTTCCGCATATGCAGTCAAAAAGACTTCAGACCTATAAAAGTGATGAGTAAAATTATAGACTGATTGCACGACCGGGTCGTGCAACAAAACAGAATACAAAACATAATCTATTTTGTTGCACGACCCGGTCGTGCTGATAGCACGACTTGGTCGTGCAAAAAAAAAAGAATCTGAATTTAATTTATCGATTGTTTGAGTTGTTCTGTTTGAGGTTTTCTTTTCTATTGATATTATAGATAATTATAAATTTTATCATCCATAATTATGATGTCTATTTTGGAAATCGTGGAAGCATAACTCAGTCATGTAAAATTCCAGAATTCACTTTTTTGCACGAATTGTTCATGCTAACTCGTTGTGCAAAAAATAATGAGCACGGCTATGTTGTGTAAATTTTAGGTCTTAGGAATTTTGTAGAGAAAATCGTGCTTGCTACACAACAATGTTTATGGCATCTTATTTTTAATAAATTTAAAGTAACATTACCTGTCGTGCTCATCTACAACACAAATACCCTCAAAACAAAAAATATATTTTTTTAATTCACGTAATGTAAATTGAAAAAAAATCACAAACACTTAAAGATTGAATTAAGATGTAGCACAAAACTAAAGAAAGCTAGAACAAAACAATTGAATTTTACTGCCAATATACCATCAAAAAATATTTAAGAAATCCCATAATTTGAACCTGATGAGCATCCTGAGAAGATATGACATAAGCGTTGATGTTAACTCCAGGCTTCGTAAAAAGTAAGTGAGACGGCTTGACGAAACTCTGTAGATGGCTTGCGGTGATGGAAGTGCAATTTCTGATCAAACACAAGATCAACCGAGTAAAACGTGGGTGGGTTTGAAATTTGTGAAAAATAAAGAGCGAGAGAGAAGAGAGGCAGCACAAATGGAAGGAAAGTGAGCAAGGGATTGCGTCAGAGAGAGGTCGAGCTGTTTGCTAACAGCGAGTGCATGTTAGCGATTTTGCAGAAAGAGTGAAAGAGAAAGGGGGGGGGGGGGGGGGGGGGTTATACCAGCAAACGTTTCCTACACTTGAAGTCTAATAATAAGGACATTGAAGTCTTTTTATATGTAAAAAGGGTCATGAATAATTAAATTTAAAAAAGGGGTTATATTTGGATAAGGGGCCCCCAAAGGGGTCAAATAAAAAAAATCCCAGTAAGTAAATATATGTGGAGGCAATTAGATAATCAGTTATATTGAGTGTGATGTAAGCTTCCAGCTAAGCAAATGTCTAGCTGACTTTGTACATAAATATCACGGTTTGCTCTCATAAAGTTGAACACACAAAAAGTAAAGTTTCTTTTATCATTTTCTCTCTGTAACCAACTATCTGGAATTCTCTTGTTTTTGACTTGCTATCAAAGCCTATGGCAAACAATCACGATGATTTCATAGGAAACAATACAAACTTTTCTAAAAACACAAATTTTCCAGGAAACTTTTCATCAAACACTACTAGAGTATTTGATCAAAATACACAGCTGATTAACAGTAATGGAGGAGCTAGTTCTTCAACTACTACAGGATCTCTATCATCTTTTTCTTCTGGATTTACGGTTCCAATATCTCTGAGCTTGCCTCCACCTGCAATCAAGCTCAACAGAAGCAATTATGGATTCTGGAGATCACAAATAATTCCAGCACTAGGAGCCTTTGATCTTGATGGATTCATCACTGGTGACAAGATCTGTCCTCCTTCTTGCTTGCCTGTGTCAATTGTTAATGCAAATAATGAAACTGAAACGGTTAATCAGTCAAATCCAGAATATGTTGTTTGGAAACGAATTGACAAATTCATTTTAAGCTGGCTTCTGGCTTCTATAACTGAAGGCATGTTTGGATATGTGGTTAGATGCAATTCATCCTTAAGTGTATGGCAAACTTTGGAAAGGTTATTTCAGACAGAATCAAAAGCTAGATCCATGCATCTTAAACATCAATTACAAACTACTAGGAAATGTGCCTTATCAATTAGTGACTATTTTCTGAAAATGAAAGAAATATCAGACACTTTGTTTGCAATTAGAACCGAAATTACAGAATCTGACCTACTTCTACATATCTTGGATGGTTTGGGGCCTGAATATGATGCAATAGTTGTGAATATAAGTTCCAGAGTTGGTTACGTATCTCTTGAAGAAGCTCAGTTTCAACTACAGAGCTATGAACTTCGATTAGCTCAGCATCAAGCCATACAGACTATTAACATTGATCATAGTGCAAACCTTTTTTTGGAAAAATTACTATTCACATTAAAAGAAAAAAATTGTACAAGATACGAGGGGCATACCCCAAGAAGAGTATCTAGTACTCACAAGTTCAAAATGAAATAATAAAGCCCAAAGGCTCTAAACAAACAACAGAACATAGAGCCAAAGGCCCCAAACAAAACTTATGCACGAACTAACCACAAAGAAACTAACGTCAATGAGATAACAAAACAAAAGGGCGCAATTGCCCAAACAAAACAAAATCCAAGAATCAAAACTAACGACGAAGGCTCCATATGGCACAAAGCTGAGGAGTGATCACATACTTGGCCTCCAAGGTTAGAAGCCGAGAGCGAACCAAGGCAAAAATCTCATCAATCACCTGACGACGAGTCCGACAATGGTGTTGATGCACACGATCATTCCTCTCACACCATAGGAAATAAACTGTAGCAGAAAAGACCAACCGTGCAAGAACATGTCCAAAATTCTTCTTGCCCTGAAGATGAATAGAAGCCCAATGAAGTCAAGAGAGCCAACTAGAAGATGGCCAAACAATGAGAGTCTTAGCTGAAATCTCCCCCCATACAAAAGACGAGAAAGGACAGCTAAAGAAAAGATGCTCGTGAGTCTCATTTGCTGAAGCACAGAGAACACAAACTGAAGAGGATAACATGCCATGACGTCATAGTCGGTCTATAGTACGAAGACGACCCAATGACGCAAGCCAAAGAATAAATGAGTGTCTGGGAATATGGCCAGGGAACCACAGAAGATGGTGAAATGAGTTTATCGATCTCTTGCTTCGTAATAATTCCCAAGCTGAGGCAATAGAGAAAACACCAGAGGTGTGACCCTTCCAAACAATATGGTCAGGAATCTCTATCATAGGCCGGATGCTGATAGAGTCCCAGATCCGTCCAAGGACCGGACCACCATCAGGAAAAGCCTAATCCCCATTCTGAATAACAGCTGAGACCTTTGTATCTGAGGGAAGATCTATGGAAGAGAAAGTCCTGAACCTTGCAAAGAGGACAAATCAGTTTCATAACACAGTGCAGAATTCTCAGTTTGACAGGTCTCAATCTAATCAAAATTTTTGAGGTAAAGGCAGAGGCAAAGGTTAAGGAGGTAGGTTTAATTCCAATGGTAGTAGAAATAATTCTACTAACAACAGGCCAGTATGTCAGTTGTGTGGTAAAACTGGTCACATGGCACTCAAATGTTTTCATAGATTTGATGTAAGTTTTCAGGGAACTCAGTCTACTCAAGGACAGCAAGGACAGTAACATTACTCAAGGACAGCAAGGACAACAACATTCTAATCAATCTCAGTAAGGAAATACCAACAACTCTCAAGCATATATAGCATCACCTGCTATAGTTGGTGATGCAAATTGGTACTTAGACACTGGTACCACCGATCACATTACCAACAATCTCAGTAACTTGGATGTCAAAGAAGATTATGTTGGTGCTGAAAGTGTACAAGTTGGAAATGGTAATTTCTTAGCTATCTTGTATATTGGTTCTTCTTTATTACCTTGCTCGAATTCTTCAAGTTCTTTGCTGCTAAAAAAGATTCTTTTCGTTCCTCAAATAACAAAGAATCTATTAAGTATTTCTAAGCTGTCAATTGATAATGCTATCTATGTGGAATTTCATCCATCCTTTTGTCTTATTAAGGACAAGAATTCAGGAGTAACTTTCCTTCAAGGCAGTCTTGAAGAAGGTCTTTACAAGATCTCTATGCCAACTTCTGCAATCCCTCCACGACAGTCACTCACTACTTCTACTTTGGTATCATTTCATTGTCCTACGTCCATGCTTTCCTGTGTAAAAGCAAACTCTATTGTTCAGTCTATATTGTCAACTTGGCATAGGCGTTTAGGACACCTAAATGAGAGTACTCTTTCTCATATTGGCAAACAATTTAGCCTATTCTCAAATAATGTCACTAAGCTACAATGTGAAGCCTGTAAATATAGGAAACAATTTCACACATCTTATCCTTCTTCCAATACTATTTACAATGCTCCACTTGAAGTTGTTTTTGCTGATGTTTGGGGTCCCTCTCCTATCAAATCTATTGATGGTTATTCATATTATTTGCTACTTGTTGATGGCTATAGCAAATATTGTTGGATTTATCCATTGCATTCCAAATCTGAAGTGGCTATGTACTTTCCTCAATTCATTGCCTTAGTTGAAAGACAGTTTGGAACAAAATTAAAGTGCTTACCAACTGACTGGGGGGATGAGTTTAGGCCTCTACAACAGTTTCTTACCAATCTTGGAATTATTTTTAGACACCCTTGTCCATATATTCATCAACAAAATGGGGCAGTGGAGAGGAAGCATAGGTCTGTAGTAGAAATTGGGTTGTCTTTATTGGCTCAGGCTGCTATGCCACTTCACTACTGGTGGCATTCCTTTCATACAGTTGTTTACCTTCTAAATAGGCTTCCCACCTCAGCTTTGAATTACAATTCTCCTTACCAACAGCTTTTCCATAAGATACCAGATTACAAATGTTAAAGGTTTTTGGATGTGCTTGTTATCCTAATCTCAGACCATACCAAAAACACAAGTTCTCCTTCCATACTTCAGTTTGTGTTTTCCTTGGGTATAGCACCAATCATAAAAGTTATCTTTGTCTTCATTCATCAGGTAGGATATATATTTCTAAGAGTGTATCTTTTCATGAAGACCAATTTCCTTTTAAAGATAATTCTTTTTTGGTGTCTCAGCAGCAGCCTACATATACATCAACTCTTAATTCCCTTAATGCTTATGGGTTTCTTCCTTTTAATTCTGTGTCTTCTTCATCTCCTCAACTTCCTTCCTTACCTATTACATCTGAACCTTCATTACAAATTTCAAATCAAAATTCTGAACCCAGTACTAGTTTATTCTCTCCTGATCGCTCTAATATGTCACCAAGCTTTTATTCTCTTGGCTCTCCAAATGTTCAAGCCCCTCAGTCCTTATCTGAACATAGACCACCTCCTTTAACAAACATGCACCCCATGATTACCCGAGCTAAGGATGGCATTTATAAGCCTAAACTTTTCACAGCTAAGTCCCTTGCAACAACTATTATTACAACAGTTGCTTTGGCTCTTAATAGCCCTCATTGGAAAGCTGCAATGCAATCAGAGTATGATGCCCTTATGTCCAACAATACTTGGACTCTGGTTCCTTATCACTCTGACATGCATGTTGTGGATTGTAAGTGGATATTTAGAATCAAATATAACCCAGATGGCAGTCTCCACAGGTATAAAGCCAGACTTGTGGCTAAAGGTTTTCAACAGGCTGCAGGAGTTTATTATTTTGAAACATTTAGCCCTGTGATTAAACCATCTACCATTCGAGTTGTCTTATCCCTTGCTGTCACTTTTAACTGGGACATTCAGCAAATCGACATCAACAATGCTTTTCTTAATGGTGACTTACAAGAGGATGTTTATATGTGTCAACCTGCTGGTTTCATTGCCTCTAATTCTTCTCAGTTTGTGTGTAAGCTGCATAAGTCATTATATGGCTTGAAGCAAGCTCCTCGGGCATGGTTTGACAAAGTGAAGGGAGCTTTGCTTCAGTGGGGGTTTGGTATGTCATTTCTGATACTAGTCTCTTTATATACAAGACTGAATCTACTCTGATTTTGTTGTTAGTTTATGTGGATGATATTTTGATCACTGGAAATGATTGTGATAAACTAAAGCAAGTAATTGGTGATCTGAATAAGAGTTTTGCACTTAAAACCTTAGGCAATGTCAGCTACTTCCTTGGTTTTGAAGTTAAGAAAAGTAAAGATGCCTTGCTTTTAACACAAAGTAAATATGCATCTAATTTGTTGAAGAAGTACAACATGCTTCAAGCTAATGCTTGTCAAACACCTATGACTGCAAATCTGAAATTATATGTGGATGACAGTGAAAAATTTCATCAGCCTACTGTTTATAGAAGTGTGATAGGTGCATTACAGTATTTAGCAATGTCAAGACCTGACATTGCTTATGCTGTGAATAAATTAACTTAGTCAATTCCTGCAAGCACCTACATTGATGCAGTGGCAATCATGTAAGAGGCTAATGAGATATGTCAAAGGAACAATGAATTATGGATTGCTTTTCACACCAATGAAGGCTTTCATTTTAACTGGCTTCAGTGATGCTGACTGGGCTAGCTCAATTGATGACAGAAGATCTACCTCTGGGTGTTGCATCTACTTTGGGAGCAATTTAATCTATTGGTCAGCTAAGAAACAGAAAGTTGTGGCAAGATCTTCTACTGAATCCAAATATAGAGCATTGTCTCAGGCTACTACAGAAATTATATGGCTTCAAAGTTTATTGTCTGAGCTTGGATTTAAGTTGAATGAAACTCCTATTATGTGGTGTGACAACAAGGGTGCAGAATCACTTGCTACCAATCCGGTTTTTCATGCTCGAACCAAACATATAGAAGTTGATGTTCATTTCATCAGAGAGAAAGTTTTAACAAGGCAGTTATGTGTAAAGCATATTTCAAGTGATCAACAAATTACTGATATAATGACAAAACCACTTGCTGTGAACAGGTTTGAGTGTCTTAGAGAAAAACTTGGAATAAGTTCAAGTAACAAGTTTACTGATCAAAATGGATACAGTCAGACTTGAGGGGAGGTTTTGGATCAGCTCAAATAGACACAAGCTGGTACAGGTTTTGGAATGGCATATGGAAGTTAAAATAGAGTTGGTTACGGGCTGATTAAGCAAAAGCTGTTGAGTATTAAATTAGTAAATGTATGTGGAGGCAATTAGATAATTAGTTATATTGAGTGTGACGTAAGCTTCCAGCTAAGCAAATGTCTAGCTGACTTTGTACATAAATATCACGGTTTGCTCTCATAAAGTTGAACACACAAAAAGTAAAGTTTCTTTTATCATTTTCTCTCTGTAACCAACTTCTGGAATTCTCTTGTTTTTGACTGAGAGAGACAGACAGAAGATGATGAAATTATGGACGGGACCGACGTGGGTGGAGGTGTTGCCACGGTGTGGGATTACGATTCAATGAATGATGGGTTTTAGTTGATGGGAGAGAAAGGAATTAGGGATCTGGATTGGGTTGAGATAACAGACAAAGCGAGAGAGGAGGGAAATGGGAAAATTAGTCTAAATAATTTACCACGGGCCTTTAAAAACCGCCGTAAATATATAACATATCAACTACGATCGTGGTAACCCGTCACAGAATTTGATTTTCTACTACATTTCTCACAGCCTGCAGTAAATGGTTGTAATAAATGGCTCTTTTTTTAGTAGTGATTGTTCCTTTTTTTTCAGTTTTAATTTGTAGTTCAACACTTCCATATTACTTAAGTATCACAACAGCTATGTAAACTAGCAACCCCATATAATGCCATTAATAAAAAAAATACTCACATAGGATAGTTATATCACTTCACAATATTAAAATAGTATGTTAAACCACTAACATTAAGCCATTTGATAGAAAAAGTTATTTTCATTTTTCATTTTTCATTTTTCATTTCTTTCAATCACCTATAATCGTTTGTTATCATTTTATTAGATGATGAGATTGTTGAGTTATATTTTTTTTAATTTTTAACTATCCATATATATTTACCATTTCATAGTTGGATAAGTTCATCAAACCATCCTGAGCTAATTTGGTAGCTGACGGCATAATTTTGCTTTCTGGTGTGAAAGTAGAAGTCAGTTGATTTCAGACGAACAAAATAGGAGCCAAAATAGGAGGCATCAAAATGAAAGAGAGCTTGTATTATTCCTTCGTTGACTCGGATGATTCGAAGTAGAACTGACAAAAAAGATAGGCTTTTTTACATAGAGGCCTCCAGCTCCCCGCATAGCCAATCAACTTTAGCCAAATATGTGGCCATATATGCTTCTCAAACGGGAAAGTGGAAAATCCACTAATCTTCACAACTTTTTTTTTTTAATTTCTTTGTCACGTTCGACGGCGGAGATTAGTGAAAATATCATAAGTCGTAACTCATAAAGAGGTTCATAGTAAGAACTGTTAAAAATTTGACCACCTTGATCTTGTTTCAAACATCATTACCGTTGATATGGACTTCGAGGTTTGTCTTTTCTATAAATGTTTCTCATGTGCATGTAATTCCAAGAAATTTATTTATTTATTGTCTATTTTTTCCAATCATGAGCCCCTATAGCAATTAAATTATCAATATTTCATTTTTTAATATTTCTCGCTACTATTGTGGAGCAAACCTTTGATTAAAAAATTAAAAAAGAAGATAAATTTCGACGGAATTAAAAGTTTTCTCCCCCGAATTTTAGAAACCATAACGAAAAATTAACGAAGAAATTATATAAGATCCAACAATGCCATATGTAAATCCTTTCCTTCTTCTAAGCTAGATTGATTTGTTTCAAACAGCCCGTACATAATCTCAAGATTATTTGAAATTATAGTACTTAAAATATACAATTAAAGCCGGCTGATATGTTTTCCAATTTTGATGTTTAGAGCTTTTTTCATTACTTCAGTAGAAGAGAAGAAAAAAAAGAAAGAAAAAAGAAAAAAAAAAAGAAGAAAGTCTTAAATGCTTATAATTACTACTTTTTAAAGTTATGATAAACCAAACTGTTCATATCAAATGCTCTAAAAAGTAACTGTTGATTGCTGCCCCCAATCGCAATCACTTCCCATTCTCTCCACAATCTAGAAACTTCCACCAACTCGATCGCCCCAAAACAATGATATACTTGACATATATAAGCACTAGTTTTCAGATTTGGTCTTCTTGCATTACAAAAGGAATTACTAATAAAAGATCATGTCCTGTTTCCTATTATAAACCTACTCCCTCTTCTATTTGATATATTTCGTATATTATTGTCAGTTTGTAAAATAGACACGGACGTGCCGTTTAGGCCTGTCAAATTTTATACGAACCGTTAACACGATACGAACCAATTCGATAAAAACGTATTTTGGATCTAATATTATCTCATCGGGTCGTTAATGGGTTAACACGATAAAACCCATTTGATATTGGACCGTGTTTAGATTTATCTTATAAAAAACCGTTTCACTCGTTTAACCCGTTAATATTAAGAATAATATAGTAAATTTATTTATGATACATGAAAAAATATAATAAAATGTAACAAATACTAGTTTATAACTATATTTAACCTAATTAAAATTAATCTAATACAATTACGTCATCTTTTTCTTAGATGTGTATGAGTATGACATTTTTTATGGAAAATAGAAAGAAAAAACTTATAAAATGTCCTATTTTATTTTTAGAAATCATTCAATAATTAGATATTATCAATTATTTATCTTAAATATACTCAGATAGATCTTTAAATGATATTGGATACAAAATTTTGTTTATATTTTCGTATTATATTAAATTCGGATATTTCAATAAATTCTAAAATATTTGTTAGATTTTAAATTTATAAATTGTTGATTATATTATATGTTTAAAATTTATACAAATCATGTTACCATATTGTTGTCTAACTTGAAAATAAAAAACGGGTTAAATGGGTTGGATTCGGGTAACACGTTAATTTAACAGTCGGATTTGGGTTTTTAGATTTAGACCCAATAAGTTAATGGCTCGGATTTGGATTAACATAATTTAACATGACACGAATACGAAACGACACGAAACCACTCTAACACGACCCGTTGCCAGGTCTAGTGCCGTTACATTTTATTCTGGTGAAATTTGTGACCAAAAGGAATGAATATTTAACAAACAAATACGTACTAGTGGAGAAAAAAAAAAAGACAAAAGATTTTAAAACTTATTCTCAATATGTTTTCTACAAATATGATCGTTGATGACCAATTGATTATGCATTGCACTTGATATATATTTCACTGAGATATGATATTAATAACAATTCACTACTTAACTAAAAAAAAAAAAAGTCATCAATTAAACACCAGTTGGAAATGTTTTTATTATTTAAGGACATCATTTTTTTTGCAAACAACCGTCTTCTCTTGAAGTATTTTAAATCTTAATTATTGAAAAAGAAAATTAAATAATTCTGAATTAAAATATAATTTTCATTGAAAATATCTTATAAAATTTATTCTATAATATTATAGTTTAAAGAATAGGTTTAAAAAACTGCCTTTCTTATAATTAAAAAAAAAATTTTAAAAATTAAACGTCTAGAAAACATTATCAAAAACATTTTAAACTGACGTCCTCATTGTAATTGTCTTTTTTCTGCAGTTTTGTAGTTATCGTCTTAGAGATTAAAAATTTGTGATATCAAAGGCTAAAATAAGTCAATGAATAGAGTCAAAACTTTATATCAAAGTATCCCTTTCCTACTTCAATATATGCTACTGAAATCAATTGACTGACACTCGTAGCATCTCATTGAGTTAGTTTCTACAACTTAGATAAGCAACATTGACTTAGAGAGCTTGATAATGAATTGATTTAATTTAGATTTCTTGGGTTAATCATTGATATTTTTAATTATTATTTACTAAAATAACGTTTGAAGAGTTTAGAATGTATGATGGACTATAAATTCTTGTAACATTTACAATAATTTTCGTTTTATTTATAGGCATTGGTAATAATTCATTTATTTACTTTTCTGTCAAAATAATAAAAAGGACTAATGTTAAAACCTTACTCCTATGTACAAGTTGTATCATTTTATTCTAAATTAATTATGTATAAGATATTATGGGAGAGGGAGAATCCTGATCTAATAAGATAATATAATGATTGATTGTAACCATCTGATATTTAAAAGGTCACAAAAAGAACAAACATTTAAATCTTAACTTGATATATACAAAGCCTCATCACTTATTCCACATTATCTTAAGTATTGAGGTTGATATTAAATTAACTTTATATAAGTATAAGGAAATCAAAACGGAATAATGTCATAGAATATCCCTACCTTTTGGTTTAATTATATCATGCATACGGTCGGTTTACACTTTTATCTAAGTTGTATTCTTATGTTTTCAAAAACTCATTATAGGGTGTTACTTTTTCTATTAAACAATTGTAAATAAGTTGAATTTTGAGGGGTAGATTGGTCAGTTACTTAAGCACAGTCAACATTATCTAAAGGGAAGTCAACAATTAGAAAATTTCACGATTGCCCCCAATTAACTGCTTCACAATTCACATAACAAAGAATTATTTTTTAAAAAAATACCATTTAAACATAATCATATTATTTTTGCCTTCTCTCCACTCTCCACCGACTCCATTGCGGATTTGAAAAGAATTTGTTTAATTGTGTTCCTTCATGAGTTTACGAGGTTGCTGGGGATGTTTGATTACAAGGAACATCTGGGACGATTTTTTCACTTCTTATTATTAAGTTGATTTTTTATTATTTAAATTTGACTTTCAATTGTTTAAAGGGTAAATTACACATCTTATATGGCCAAATGTAGGGACAACCTATTTTTAATTGACTTATTTAGGAGTAAAACAGTCATTTCATATATGAATGTATATTTTATTTATATACATATTTTTTAAAATCATGGTTATAGGTATTTTGGTAATTATATTAAAATTAGATAGAAAAATGATGTTGGGCTAACAAACAAAGTAACAGAAGAATAGCCTACGATAAATTTTTGAAAACATAAGAAAAAATTTAGATAAAAATATAAACTGTCCTATGCATAATATTAAGCCAAAAGGTAAGGTTCCCCGTGACATTATCCCAAATCGAAACCTAATAATTTGCACTCTCTGAGGGGATCTTGGATAAGGCCGATACTAGGGCAGAATGATGAATGGCATAGCTAACACCACGTGCTCTTTTGCTACCTTATAGTTCACTAATTATCACTAGGAAAAACTCATGATATTAATTTGTTGCATGTAAAAACAAATGAGTTGCTTTTCGTGACTTGTCTTAAGATAGCAATCAAAATTTGTGGTTATAGTATTTCCTGACGTCTCCTCTCAAAGAGGGCTTACGTCAACATTTAACTTTTACATCTATACGTTTGCCTATACATAGCGTTTTAATTAGCAGTGCCAGTACTCAACTGGAGTTCGTAGTTAAAAGCTGACATTTATTTCCTCCCACATAATTTAGTTCTCTAATATGGGTTCAATTGGGCGCAATTCTGTAGCAGTAGCAACCAACCTCGCAAAACTTTTGCCCACAGGGACAGTCCTTGCCGTCGAAGCCCTTGTACCTTCATTTTCTAACAACGGTAGCTGCCTTACTTCAAACAAGTGCCTCACTATTTCTGCCATTTTTATCTGCTCAGCTATTTGTTTGCTCTCTTCCTTCACTGATAGATTCCAAGGCCACGATAATAAGCTTTACTATGGCATTTCTACACCCACGGCCACCGGCTTTTGCGTCTTTAACAGTGATGGCCAGAAAGTAAAGAGAAGAGATAAGAAAAAAGGCAGCCAAAAGGATCAGAACAGGAATGAAGAACAGGCCAGCCACGATATCGAAAACGGGGAAGGAAAACAAAAGACTGGAAAAGATGATGGGGACCCTTATTATACGGAAGATTTGGAAAAGCTCAGAATCGAGCCGAAAGACTATGTGCACGTCATTTTATCGCTAGCGGTGTTCTTGGTCTTTGGAATTAGTAACTCTGATGTGCAAGGTTGTTTCTTCCCTCACCAGGGGGCTAACGAAAATCAACTGATGGTGAATTTGCCAATTGGAATTTCGGTTCTGGCAAGTGCGCTGTTCATGATTTTTCCTACCAAGCGTCGAGGGCTCTGTTCTGCTGAAAAGACAGCACCCAAGAACTGCCCCAAATGCAATTGGCAAAAAGAAGATAAAAGTGATAAAAATGGCGCTGGTAAATGAGCTGATCCATCTTTTAAATCAATTTATAATATGCGTCATAATTTCCTTGTGTTGGTATTACAATAGTTTCTTATATATACATATATTGGTTTGATCAGGATTGCACAACGTCAGGTCAAAAGGGAGTGCTATGTAATGATCTTTGTTTAGGTGGCTCTTGACAATTTTGTCTTTTATGCAGAGTTAGTCACGTCTTCAAAATAGCAAGGTATCGTTCTCCTCATGACCTATAAGTATATATAACAGATGATTAATATGATTATCATATATATTATATGCTTTGTTATTCATGCCGCTAATCAAGCACGGCATATTTTGTTCATTTTTGGTTTATTTTCATTTGTTTCAACTTTCTGAGGTGATGAGTACTAATTGTGAAAAAAAAAAACTATAAATTTATTGGTAAATGAGACATATGTATAACTATAATGAATTGCTTATAATAGTACTCTTAAATAACTAGGTTGAGATTAATATATTTTTCTCATTTTTCATTCATTTATTCACTCATTATTGTACAAATATAATTAGTGTTTTTTCAACCTTTATGAAACTTGAGCAGATTTTGATTTCAAATTATACTGATTTAAGATCAAAGTGTCTTTTTGAGGTACTACATCCTTTTCTATGATGACCCACTAGCAAGCTCAACCTTGCCAGTCCAATCCGAATTATTCCAACTTTCACGTGATCAATCCATAGTCGAAGATCTTTGCCGCTTGCCCTTTTAAGTCATTAACCAACAAAAGTAACAATAAATAGATGAAAATAGATTAATAAGTAATGATATTGTTCTTAGAAATTATCTTAAAATTCATCTCAAATTATGTGTTTAAGTGATGTGATATTACAATATCATTTATCATATTATTCCATTATTTATTTAATGAAAACCACTTTAATTGTACACATTATTTGGGATAATTTTTTAAAAGATAATTGTTGATGCACGATTTTCAGACGGTCGGAAAGCGGGTCGGAGCTTGAATTACACGTCGGATCCAATCCTGAGAACAAAGAAAAATAGTCAGGGGTGCCGGCGGTGGTGCCGGCGAAAACCCTCCGATGCCCAAGTCAGTTTCCGGCACACCGAAATTTTATAGGAGAATTTCCTAGAGAGAGAAGCTCTCTAAAGTAAAGGAAATTTAAAGAGAGAATGAGTTCAGAAAAGTGTGCATACCTTGAGTAAAAGTTTGGAGGGTTTATATAGGCATTAGGAGGAGTCATCGCGGGGCCCAGATAATATACCTAAGTAACGGGCTTCAGTAATGGGCTTACTGTATTAGATTTAATTGAGGCCCAATTTTGTTATGGCCATAACAGTAGTGCCCCTAGGCCCAAGTCGATTAACGGGTCGACATAGGGATGATTTAGCTATTCAGGGCTATAAATTAAATATTAGTAAAAGGCCCAAATAGTGAGTTTAATCATACATATAAGTCTAACGTGACTTGAACCCTAGATGGGCGTCACAGAGATGGAAATTATATAATCGATAAATATCAATGTAGACTTTCCATCTATATAAAATCTCTTTTAATTTTTTCAATATCCTTGCCGCAAGTCTTAGGAACCCTAGCGTGTCGACGGAAAGCAAGAAGTCAAAGTTGGGAGGCGATAAGAGAGCCGCAACAAGGAATAACTTGCTTCTTGGAGGAGGCAAATTTGGAAGATTGCTGCGTGGGGTGCTCTAGACAAACACAGTAGGAGGTAAAGTTTTCCTTCTCCCTTCTCTTTTCAATGAATATTGTTCAAATATTGCGGCTTTGAGAAAAATGTAGTCTAGATGCTTGATTTGCTCAATATGCCTTTCCGAAGAGTTTTGAATATGCATGCCTAGTCCACAAAGGTAGGATACATGGTTGCGGGACCCATAGCATGTAGGTTTAAAAGCTTGAAATTTTTTTTTTTTTTTTTTACCCAGGCGGCCACTATGGAAGTAAGGTGGCGGCTAACTATATGATCCAAAGCATTAGGAATATACGTATACAAATTTAAAAATATATCAAACATGATGTAACATGTAGCATGAAAACAAAAGTTAAAATATATAATAAGTACATGGTCTCGCATGCTGGAATTGGGTGACAAACAACATTCAAATATGCTGGATGATGATGGCGTTAGGCATACAAGCATAAGACAATTTCATTAAGCAAACTATAGTAAGCAAACTATAGTGTGCAGGAAGGCTTAGTATTGGCTACAAAACTTAGAGAGACTATCATGAATTCATAAAAGAAACGGAATCTTAACTGGAATATGCGAAACACAATAGCAATACACATGCTAAATTGCATGTAGTAGTGGAGTGATGTTGAATGCAAAGTGTAGTGAGCATGATGGGAATATAATACCGCATGAACACATGCAAAGCAAGTAGGCAGCGTCCGTATTGAATGCAAAGCCAGAAAAAGTTTTAAACGAAAGTAAAGCAAGTTGAAATTATAGCATTTGGACTTACCAAACCTGAAAATGGAGAAACCTTATACTGTCCATGGTTTGGGGTGTATGAAAGCGTGAGTGAATCGCGAGGGAGGTGAGACAAGCTACTGGGCTAGTGATGAGGGGCGAGCTCGCTAAGGGCGAGGGGCGAGCTCCCAAAGGCGAGGGCCGAGCTTGAGCGAGCTACCAAGGGCGAGAGCCAAGCATGCAAGGGGGAGGAACGAGCTCCCAAGGGCGAGGGCCGAGCCTGCAAGGGGGGAAAGTGAGCTTCCAAGGGCGAGGTGCAAGAGGTGAAGTCCTAAGAGGGAGCAGCAAGCATGCGGAAACGAAGGCAAGCATGCAGGGAAGTGAAAGGCGAGCTCGTACGTGATGGGCGAGGATTCATGGCTTTGTGCTATTGAGCCCGCAGGGGGCGAGAGGCGAGCTTCCAAAGGCGAGGGGAGAGCTTGCAAGGGCGAGATGCACGCGAAGGGAGAGCCCGCGAGGGGCGAGCTCCGCACGAAGGGAGAGCCCATGCGGGGCGAGCTGCGTGCGCAGGGAGAGCCCGCGAAGGGCGAGCTGCGTGGGCAGGGAGAGCCCGCGAAGGGCGAGCTGCGTGTGAAGGGAGAGCCCGCGAAGGGCGAGCTGCGTGTGAAGGGAGAGCCCGCGAAGGGCGAGCTGCGTGTGCAGGGAGAGGCCCGCGAGGGGCGAGCTGTGCGCGAAGGGAGAGCCTGCGCGGGGCGAGCTGCGTGCGAGCGAAGGTCAAGCTCGCGTGGGGCGAGCTGCATGCGAAGGCTACGTGAGGCGCTTCTCCGTTATATTCATTTGCATGGGCCTCTCTGAAAATTTTGAAAACTTCATTTATTAGTTGTAGGGGTCTTTCCGCCAGTTTTTAAAACTTCATTTTTAATTGTAGGGGTGTTTCTGCAATTTTTAAAAACTTCATTTGCAGGGGTCTTTCTGCCACTTTGCAAAACTACGAATAGGGGTTTTTTGTAAATTTCGAAAACTATGAATAGGGGCCATTCCGCAAGTTTTGAAAACTACAAACAGGGGTCATTCTGCCAGTTTTGAAAACTAGGAACAGGGAGCATTCTGCAAAATCCTAAAACTTGCCATCTCCCCCAAAATTTTCGATTTTTTTTTTTAAAAGACCAACTATATATTTTTGGTCAAGAACCAACTTGACATTTTTTTTTTCAAGGGTGAAAAATATTTTTCAATGGCTATTTAAAAAGTTTTCAATATAGTCCCTTAGCATTTATTTTCTCTCATTTCTTCTCTTCTTTAGTAGACTTGGTTTGATGACTAACAACTCCTCTTTAACTGTGCAGATGGCTAGAATTAAAACTGTAACAGTGTTACGGGGGGAACCAAGTCATCAAACCCAGTCGACAAGGAACAAGGATCTTGCAACTAACCGTGGAGAGGTTAATGAGTTTTATCATAACTTTTTCGGTCAAGATCGTGAGTTAGGACGTAATTTTGTTAATCACAATGTGGTAGATGCTGAGGGGGAGAGTGACCGGTCATCCTCTTCTACCTCAGATAGTGATCCTGAAGTTGAACACTGGTGGGAAGTCAAGTAAGGAGATTCTAACTCATCATCTTCATATATAAGTCTAAGTGAGCTTCTTGCAACTTGATCATAAATGAGTCTTTAAAGATGAACGAATTGTAATGTGGTAAATCGAATACTTAATTGGTAATCTCTTTATAGGTCTCCCTATGGGAGTTGTCATACATGCATAAGTCCTTAGAAGGAGTTATTACATATATAAAGAGATCATGGATAATATATTTATTTTAAGTGCTCAACATTTCATGGATGACGAAGCAACCTCCCATCCATGGTGACCAGTCTGTAGGTGCCTGGTAGGGTGACTGCTTTGACTCGATAAAGACCCTCCCAGTTAGGCCCCAATGCTCCATCAGTGGGATCTCGAGTACTTTGTAGTACTTGCCCACTTAGCTTATGCCCACGGAAGGTTCTCCTCGAATAATCAATAGCTTATGTGCCTTCTCTTTGAAAGCCATGTTGTAGCATTCTCGAGAGGCTCGCTGTTCACCTCTAACTTCTCCTATCCCCGAAGATGTTGAAAACTTCAAGATATGATGATAGACACCCATTATTGCTTTGAAGTCATAAAGTGATGGTCGTCCAAGAATGGCGTTATAAACACCCGGATGATCTACCATGAGAAAATTCACCATCTTGGTTGTTTGTAGGGAGCCTTCTCCCAAGGTCACAGGTAACAAAATTACTCCTTCGGGAATAACCTTTCCTCCAGCGAATCCCATCAGAGAAGTTTGGATGCCTCTCATATCTCTACGGTTAAGACCCAATCGATCAAATGCATCCAATGACATTATGTCAGCTGAGCTCCCGTTGTCAATCAATACTCTTTTTAACCTTTTATTGGCCACAATTACGGTGGGACCAAGGCATCACAATGAGGATGATGGATACCATGAGCATCTTGAGATGAAAAAGAGATAACGTCATGATCCCTAGCATTGGTAGAAGATGCCATCAAGTTGACTTCATAACGAGGGAGGTCATATCTTGCTTGCCTGGCTAGGTGCCTTCGGGCTTGGGCACTTGGACCAGCCACTACTCCCCCAAAAATCATAGCTACTTCTTCTAATGGTTCTTTCTCTTTGTCATTCTTGCTAGATGGTTCGGGGGGGCGATAAATGTATTCTTGTAGCTGACCATCCTTAATAAGACCCTCAATTTGTTTCCTCAATTCAAAGCAATCTGCAGTGTTATGACCATGAGCCCGGTGGAAATGGCAAAACTTTCTCTTATCTTTTGCTCTTGGATCCGACCGTAAAGGGGCAGGTTCTTTTAGTAGTCCCTTATCTTTGATTTCTTTCAAGATATCATGCCGTGGCATGTTAAGTAATGTGAAAGTACGGTGCTCCTCTTGGGGTCGATCATTATGCTCTTGGCGGGGTTGGGTGGATGACCCTTGCAACAAGAGACGATCATTTCTAAATGTATCTTGCACAGAGCGTCGGTCCGAGGTTGATATCTGATTTCTATCATGATGCTCTCTCCTTTGATTGCCATACGGCCGTCCATCTGTACGCGAGGAATTAGGCATCACCGGAGTCTGCCCAGGATAATTTGCTTGATAAATTTCCTCTGCATCGGCATGGCTAGAGATCCTTGCCAATGCTTCTTGGTATATGCGTGGGAGGTTAACAAAAAATTCCATGCTAGAGGGAGCTCCTCTTTGATTCCTTGGACCAAACCTTGCATAGCATAACCATCATTAAATTGATCCACTCGAGCAACCTCCCGCTGGTACCTATCCACAAATGCACGGAGGGATTCATTACGACCCTGCTTGATTGAAAGAAGACTCTGTGCTGGTCGACTTCTTGTTTTCATATTGCTAAAGTGCGTGAGAAAACTACGAGCAAGCTCATCAAAGCTGGATATGGATGAGGCTGGTAACCTCCTATACCATTGCTTAGCTGATCCTCCCAGGGTAAGAGAAAAAGTTCTACACATTATTCCTCCTGAGACCCCTTGTATCTCCATATGAGAAACAAAAGAGTCTAAATGCTCTCGGGGTCAGTTGTCCCTTGGTAAAGCTCAAGTTGTGGCATCCGAAATCCGTATGGGTATCTTTCCCTTAGAATATCTTCAGCAAAGGGTGATTCCCATTGTGGATGACCATCCTCTTCTCCTCCTGAACGCTTAATCAACTTCTCCAGTTTATGAATTTTCTCATCCATTTCTCGCTTGAATTCCGCATAATGATTATCTGATGTTTCCTCTTCTGAGACATCCATTGGAATAACATATGGGCGATGATCCTTACTTCTAGGTGGTGAGTTGGGGCGATTTCTTTTTTATTGGAAGTTGCCCCTTAGAGCGTAAGGACCATGATAAGAACAGGCTGGCTGATCAACATTACTTCCTTTTGGTCCTTGCTCGACACTTGTATGACGCTTTTTATTTAAAAAGTGACGAAGGTCTACTGCTTCCAATCGTTGTTCAGATATGATGAGTGGAGGAAGAGGGATCTTTGGGTTACCATCTCCTCCCTGAACAATAGGATGGGAAAGATTTGGTTGAATGACCTACTGGAGAGGTAATCCAGTGGTCTGGGCGACCAGGTCAGTATATCCACCGACATCAGTTGGGACATTAGCTACCATCATAGCATTCCTTGGGGTGTTTCCAGCAGCATTTCCAGCCTGTTAAGTACTCTGTCCAAAAGCTTGATTGAACATGGTCACCATGCGGTTCATTTGCTCACCAAAATTCCGCATGGTATGCTCCATGGTAGTCAATCGACTCGTCTTGACTTTCTTTGGTCTCCCAGGTAGAAGTCGGGGTTGCTTGGGATTAAGGGTCATCCTAAAGGATATTACTAAAACTCTCCCAGTATCAACTACCCTTCGACGTCGGGGAGGGGCTTCTACTTCGATTTCTTCGTCAACCTCTTAGGAGGTTGAGTGTTGGGATGCATGACTCATGATGTGTTTGATTATGTTCGGATGGGAGTAACAACTAAAGAGGCTTAGATTGTCATCCCAACAGACAGCGCCAACTATTGATGCACGATTTCCAGACGGTCGGAAAGCGGGTCGGAGCTTGAATTACACGTTAGGTCCAATCCTGAGAACAAAGAAAAATAGTCAGGGGTGCCGGCGGTGGTGCCGGCGAAAACCCTCCGACGCCCAAGTCAGTTTCCGGCACACCGGAATTTTATAGGAGAATTTCCTAGAGAGAGAAGCTCTCAAAAGCAAAGGAAATTTAGAGAGAGAATGAGTTCAAAAAAGTGTGCATACCTTGAGTAAAAGTTTGGAGGGTTTATATAGGCATTAGGAGGAGTCATCGCGGGACCCAGATAATATGCCTAAATAACGGGCTTCAGTAATGGGCTTACTGTATTAAATTTAATTGAGACTCAATTTTGTTATGGTTATAACAATAATCGTTATTCTAGATCAATTCCCACTCTAGGCCAAAATAATTGATGCTTGTTATATATACGTCATTGGTCATGAAGCTCAAATCTCAAGATCTTTTAATAGTAAATTACTCAATGAGACCGAATATGGGAGGTTTTTGCATCATCCACATCGGGAATTGGCTTGCCTACGAGCAGAGAAAACGATGCATAGCGATTTCTTGGTATTTAATGGATGCTCACCGATAATGTAACCATATACTATATTAACATTTAAAATTTTTATAAGTATTTTGTTTTACATGTGCTGTTGTAGGGCGCCATAATTGTTGATGTTAATTTCAAATATATGGGGCAATATATATGGTATAAAATTGACTTTGTTTTTTTTTTTTTTTTTTTGATTACTGGGTGGGCTATTTGTATTCAGACAAATGTTCAGAACACATGTTATTTACAATAAATTTTAATATCAAATTAACAAATAAGTAATTTACTGATAAGGACATGAATTAAAAAAATTAAATAATTAAGAGGTCCTCACCAAAATTAAACTAAAGATATTTACTCAGTACACCTGTAGAATATAAATCTATGATACCATATTTTATTGAACAACTTCATAAACATAAATTATCATTACTGTGTTTGAGTTGTGATGAGAAATTTTAAATGGTTTTAACCAAAAAAAAAAAAAAACTTTTATCTTACTTTAACATCGATCTAGGTGAACTTGTCTTCTTTTATCAATTTGAATTTGGTCTCCATGTGACAAACTTCATTGGTTTTTTTTTTTTTTAATGTGATATTTTTTTTCAACCACTGCAAGGTGAATTTGAGAAGACGATCCTCATTCTGCACTAGCAAACCCAAATGGTGATGGAAGTTTCCAAGCGAATTGACTATGAAAGACCAAAATAATAAAAAAAAAAGAGTCCATACGAACTAACTAATTAATTATTAAACCATTCTGCACGGCAGAAAGCAAACAACAGCCCGTCCACTACCTTTCAAAAAAATCTTGATCAAGAATCCTAGTTCAATCCATAACAGATGGCTTGAGATTTACAAGCGGTTAGTTTCACAAAGTACTGTAAAGGAAAGGATTAAGAAATCTTTATCTAAGGGTTTGTTTTGTCACTATAAAAAGGGTTAAATAAAATAATTTATTTTTTAAAATTTATAAATGAATTTAAAATAAAATGAGTGTTCAAAGCATTTATTTGGGTGCAAATAACCCCATCATATGTTATTTCATTACAAGGATCATAGATAAACATGAACCGATGAATCTCAAAATTATATTCTTGTATCTTGCTTTAGTAGTAATAAAAACTTATAACTGGTTTTAGTGCTTATCGCTAAACCTCAAGGAAAGTAAGGGGGGATTTATTTATTTATTTATTTTTGGTTTGAAATTTGAATATATATATATATATATATATATATATATATATATATATATATATATATATATATAATAAACTAAAATCTAAATAGGTTTGATATATAAATTTAAATGATATATTTGTTTTTGCTATTTTAACATTTGGATTGCAATGTCTGAAACTAATATTTTTACACAAATATCCTTATTGATGTTGTTTAGTTGTGCTTTTATTTAACATATTAGAAATATTTACAAACCAGTATCTTTATAAAATCAATATTGAAGTGTTTAAATCTTAAATATTTATAATTTTAATTATTTTATGCCATATCATGATAACTAATGAATTATATTATGAGTTATTTATTTTGATATTGCATTAGTCTTAAGGATTATGTTATGAGTAGAGTTTCTTAAATTTTTTAATAAAGTATTTTTAAGGATTTTTATTTTAGTTTTAATATTTGAGGGGCTGTAAGTTTTGAAGCCTAGCTAGAATCTAGTTACGTCGGATGACACGCATGCAGTTAAATAAAATGTAACCAACAGGAAAGTAAAAGATGCACAACAACTTTTACATGTTTCGATTATAACCAGCCTACATCCATGTGCAACTAAACTGCAATTCACTAAGTTGTTCAGATTATAAACTACTTGGATTTACAGTAGTAGAGACACTCTCTCACTGACTCACATTTCTTTGCAATCAATGTTTCCACCAAGAATTTCACCCTTAGTAGATCAATTTCTTATAACCTGCTGCACTTTCAGTATCCAACAGTACAAGTCGCAACTTGACTTTTATACAACTTCCTTGATGAATAACTCAAGATCGCTTTAGCATCTTACAATCACTCATAATGACAAATTAAGTAAAAACACAAGCTTAACAAAGTAAGAAGAGCTCTCATAATAAGTATGAAAATAAGCCTGCAAAGTCTCTCTATTGGGTTTCCTGCACACACACACACACACACAGAGGATAAAAATAAAAAATATGAGCAATATATCTTGGACTTGAAGTGAAATTGAGCTTGGTATGTAAAGTTGGTTCTTGGGATGAATATCTGGTTAGGCCACTCTATTTATGTCTGGAGTTCTGAATATATTTTCCTAAGCAGACCATCTTATGTCTAACTTTTTGGCACTTCTGAGCAAGGCTTATGATTGCTTCTTAGCATGAGTCTACGTGTTATAACTTTATCCACTTTCTTTCTTGTGAATGATTCATCTTTCCGAAGATGATTTGAATGAGACTAACATTACTCACTTTGTGGTGTTATTTTCAGGAATTCTTCTCCGCCAATGCTGCAGCTCAGGCTTCAAGAAAGTGCTCCCCAGGGGTTACCAATGAAGCAGTTCAAAAGGCTGTAAGTGCTTAATTTGTCTTCCCCATTTTATGCTTTTGAAGTGACTGCTTAGCATCTTACTGACAATCATTTCAACCTCTTGCTTTGTTAGGCTGCTGCTTTGAGAGGTTCAGACCACCGACGTGCTACAAATGTTAGTGCTAGACTGGATGCTCAACAGAAGAAGCTCAATCTTCCAATCCTCCCAACCACTACCATTGGGTCCTTCCCACAAACCATTGAACTTAGGAGAGTCCATAGTGAATACAAGGCCAAGAAGTGAGTAAATCTGCAAATGTTCTTCATTTTATGCCTTTTGTGGAATTATACTGAGCATTCTATGAACTGGTCTCCTGATCATGCTATTATTCTTTTTAGGATCTCTGAGGAGGAATATGTTAATGCCATCAAGGAGGAAATCAGAAAAGTAGTTAAAATCCAGGAAGAGCTTGACATCGATGTCTTGGTTCATGGTGAACCAGAGGTAAGTTTCCTCTATAATTTGGAGGAATAGCGGTAGTGGTCTCCTTGGTTTGAATTACTAGTTTGGTCTTTCATTTGTCCCCTGCATTTTTTGCTTACAAAGGATGCACTTGTTTTTTTTTTTTTTTTAATTGTAGAGAAACGATATGGTTGAGTACTTTGGGGAGCAATTGTCAGGTTTCGCTTTCACTGCCAATGGGTGGGTGCAATCCTATGGATCTTGCTGTGTTAAGCCACCCATCTTCTATGGTGATGTAAGCCGTCCCAAGGCTATGACCGTGTTCTGGTCCTCCTTGGATCAGAGCATGACTACTCGCCCCATGAAGGGAATGCTTACTGGCCCAGTAACCATTCTCAACTGGTCCTTCGTCCGAAATGACCAGCCCAGGTATAGAAAATGAAAATCAGTAGAAAAAACAGAGATGCAAAGGAAAAGAGTTCATTTGTTTGCTAATCTTTTCAAATGGTGTTAGTCAGAAGAATAAGAGTTAGTTAAGTTGGTTAAATAACTGACTCCTTAGTCAGCAATGAATAAATACATATGTGTGTGTGTGCCAGCTAAGTGTGAGAGTATAACAGAATTCTGTTACTCTGTTGCTTGCTGCATCACGAGTATATGTATGTGTAATGTACTGGAAACAATTAATCAATTCAATGAAACAGAATAATTTGATCAATTTCTCTTCTTCTCTGTTTTTCTAACTTGGTATCAGAGCTATCTAGAAGTTTCATGGCAAATCATCCAAGTTATTTTCCTGGAAACCAAAGTTTTCCTGGAAACACTTTTCCTGGAAACTCAACATTTACAAATCAAGTAAACAATAATTCAAACACAATTCCTGCAAATTTAAGTTCAGATTTCTCCAATTCCAATCTACTGCTTCCAACAATGTTACCATCAACCTTGCCAGCCACAGCAATCAAACTTCAACGAGGCAACTATGGATTCTGGAGTCTTCAAATTCTTTCTACTTTGAGAGCTTTTGATCTGGAAGGATTTGTTGAAGGAACTAAAATTTGTCCTCCTTCAATGATCTCGGTTCAAGATCCAGCAGGTATAGATCCATCAAGCTCCACAATCACTCAAATCAATCCAAATTACCTAAACTGGAAAAGAATTGATCAATTCATCCTCAGCTGGTTACTGTCTTCCATTTCCGAATCCATGTTTGGCTATGTGGTAAGATGCATCACTTCCATGGATGCCTAGAACACTCTCAAGTGTTTACATCAAACAGAATCAAAGGCTCGAGCTATGCACATTAAGCATCAGTTACAAACAACAAAGAAAGGTTCACTTTCAATTTCTGAGTATTTTCTAAAGATGAGAACATTTGCTGATACATTGCATGCCATTGGAACTTCTGTATCTGATTCTGACCTGTTACTGCACATTCTTGATGGTCTTGGACCTGAATATGATGCTATCATAGTTAATATCACATCCAAAACTGATTCTGTTTCACTGGAAGAAGCACAATACCAGTTACAGAGCTATGAATTGCGTCTGGAACAACACAATACTGCTCAGGTTGTTCATGTAGGTCCTAGTGCCAATGTTGCAAATAAAATGTATCAAAATCAGCCTCAAGGATTGAATGCCCCTGGCTATGGTTATGGCAGATTCTCCTCCACTCAAAATAATAGAGGAAGAGGACGAAATAGACAATTTTATGCAAGAAATGCAAACAATAGCACAGCAAATGTTAACAATGTAGCTCAAGGTCAATCAGGACAAAACATTGGTAAACCAATTTGTCAAGTTTGTTCAAAACCTGGACACACTGCACTTAAATGTTATCGCAGGTTTGATGTGAGTTACCAGGGACCTTCAGCTACACCTCAGCAAGTAAATGGACCTCAGCAAGTCAATGCATCAAATCATCAAGCTTTCATAGCTTCCCCATCAACAGTTGCTGACAATTCATGGTATATGGACACTGGTGCAACTGATCATATCACTTCCAATCTCAGTAACCTCTCAATCAACTCTGAATATGATGGCAAAGAGACTGTACAAGTAGGCAATGGTAACAATCTTTTAATCTCTCATATTGGCTCTAATACAATCTATTGTCCATATGCAAGAAAAAGCTTATCTCTGAACAGAATTCTGTGTGTTCCTGCTATCACAAAGAATTTGTTAAGTATATCACAGCTAACTAAAGATAATGCTGTCACTGTTGAGTTCAATTCTGATTCATGTGTTATCAAGGATCAGGTTTCACAACTTCCTGTACTCCAGGGAATACTTAGGAATGGATTATATCAGCTGCAAAACTTCAATACAAGTCAGTCAACATGTTCTGCATCAAACCTCAATGCTTCTTTCCAATCACAGACACTAATGTCCTGTACTGTCAATAATTCCAATAATGGATCAACTGATTGTGTACTCTGGCATAAGAGGCTAGGCCATCCTCATTTTCATGTATTGAACTATATTTCAAGAACAACAAAACTGTTCTCTTGTAATATGAATAATAAACTGATTTGCCATTCATGCAAATTTGGCAAGCAAAGTCATGATGTGTATCCCACTTCATTTACATCATCCAAATCTCCCCTTGATTTAGTTTTTACAGATGTATGGGGTCCAGCACCTGTTACTTCAGTTGAAGGTTACAAATATTATCTTCTCTTTGTTGATGATTTCAGTAGGTATAGCTGGATATTCCCTTTAAAGACCAAGGCTGAAGTTTTCAAACTGTTCCAGCAATTTCTGGCTCTAGTTGAGAGGCAATTTCAAACAAAATTAAAATGTCTTCAGTCTGATTGGGGAGGTGAATTTCGACCATTAGCTCCACTGCTTGCTCAGCTTGGTATTCAATTTCGTCACCCTTGTCCACATACACACCAACAAAATGGTTCAGTGGAGAGAAAACACAGGCATGTTGTAGAGACAGGTTTGACCCTTCTAGCTCAAGCCTCCATGCCCTTAGCCTATTGGTGGTTTGCATTTGTTACTGCTGTTTATCTTATCAATAGATTACCTACACCAAAATTGCAGTTTTCTTCTCCTTTTCAATCATTGTTTCACTCCTCTCCAGATATCAAACACCTTAAAACCTTTGGCTGTGCCTGCTTTCCAAATTTGAGACCATACAACACTGTCAAGTTCTCCTTCCATATTACTCTTTGTGTTTTTCTTGGCTATAGTATGGCTCACAAAGGATACTTGTGCTTAAGTGATTCTGGCCGCATCTATATAGCTAGAAGTGTCTCATTTGATGAATCCTGTTTCCCATTTCATGAAGGAGTATTTCTTAAGAATAACTCCTCCTCTATCATAGCTGCACTGCCCTCTGGTCCTTGGCACTTTCCTTCACTTTCTCTACCTTTATGTACATCAACTCATCCTCCAACCACAAATTCTAATCCTGTTGCCTCCCCATCTCCACAATCTGCCAACTCTATTTCCTCTCCTACAAACTCTAATGCAACAAATACCTCTACAAACTCAGGAAATTCTCATTCCTTTAATTCTCCTCATTTCTCACCAATATTACCTACTGCAGCCTCTCTTACTGTCCCAGCTTTAAATACTCACCCCATGATCACTCGTTCTAAACATGGTATCTCCAAACCCAAACTATATCTTTGTCATTCCCAATCAACTCATTCAGTCACAGAACCTGATACAGTTGATGATGCACTAAATGATCCATCTTGGTTCAAAGCTATGCAAGAAGAATTTACTGCACTGCAAGCCAATCAAACCTGGTCCTTAGTTCCTTTTACACCTGACATGCATATAGTTGATAACAGGTGGGTATTTCGAGTTAAGTACAACTCAGATGGTAGTGTTCAACGTTACAAAGCCAAATTAGTGGCCAAGGGGTTCCAACAAACTTCAGGGATTGATTACTTTGAAACCTTCAGCCCAGTCATTAAACCCTCTACCATCAGAGTAGTTTTTTCCCTTGCTGTCACTTTCAACTGGGATATTCAGCACATTGACATAAACAATGCCTTTCTCAATGGAGACTTAAAAGAGACAGTGTACATGTCTCAACCTGCAGGCTTTATTGACTGTCATCATCCTACCTATGTGTCTAAACTCCACAAATCCTTATATGGTCTGAAGCAAGCTCCCAGAGCATGGTTTGACAAGCTCAAGGCAGCTTTGCTTCACTGGGGGTTTCTCATGAGTTCATCTGACAGCAGCCTGTTCATTCACAAATCTGCAGGAGGTAAAATCATTCTTCTTTTGATCTATGTAGATGACATACTTGTCACAGGAAATGATACCATACAAATTCAGAAAATGATCTCTGACTTGAACAAAACATTTGCACTTAAAGCACTGGGAACTGTTAACTACTTTCTTGGTTTTGAGATTAAAAGAACAGATAACATCTTGTTCCTATCACAAGCCAAGTACGCTGCAGACCTCTTGAAGAAATGCAATCTGTATGAAGCAAAACCTTGTTCAACTCCCATGCTGCCGGGCATCAAACTCACTGCACATGATGACAATGCATTTGATTATCCTACACTTTACAGGAGTGTCATTGGTGCACTTCAGTACTTATGTTTATCCAGACCTGATATTTCCTATGCTGTAAATAAACTCAGCCAATTTATGCAAAAACCAGCTTTATCTCACTGGCAAGCTTGTAAGAGAGTACTGAGATATGTGAAAGGAACAATAAGCTTTGGATTGACTTTCAAACCTATGAAATCAATAACATTTTCTGGTTTCAGTGATGCTGACTGGGCCAGCTCTGTAGATGATCGAAAATCTACTTCTGGCTGTTGCATTTTCTTTGGAGATAACTTGATTTATTGGAGTTCCAAGAAGCAGAAAGTAGTGGCTAAATCCTCCACAGAATCTGAGTATCGTTCCTTGTCTTCAGCTGCTACAGAACTGATTTGGTTGCAAGGATTACTTCAAGAATTGAGCTTCCCTCTTGCTGACATTCCAGTCCTCTGGTGCGACAACAAGGGTGCTGAATCACTAGCAGCAAACCCTGTGTTTCATGCTAGAACAAAGCACATTGAGGTTGATGTTCACTTCATTAGAGAAAAGGTTCTTGCCAAACAAATTCTGATCAAGCATGTTTCAACTGAATTCCAAAATGCAGATGTTCTGACGAAAGCTCTATCAGGTCCCCGGTTTGATTATCTTAGACAGAAGCTCACAATTTAACCAATTTCTGCATGTGATCAACTCTGAAGTTATTCTATACAAGCCTGCTAACTTGAGTCATGTTTGAAACTCAACTTAGCTATGCTTGAGAGGGGATGTTAGTCAGAAGAATAAGAGTTAGTTAAGTTGGTTAAATAACTGACTCCTTAGTCAGCAATGAATAAATACACATGTGTGTGTGTGCCAGCTAAGTGTGAGAGTATAACAGAATTCTGTTACTCTGTTGCTTGCTGCATCACGAGTATATGTATGTGTAATGTACTGGAAACAATTAATCAATTCAATGAAACAGAATAATTTGATCAATTTCTCTTCTTCTCTGTTTTTCTAACTAATGGCAACATTTGTTGAATTAAAAATTTTTTTTGTCAATATTCCAGATTTGAAACCTGCTATCAGATTGCTTTGGCTATCAAGGATGAGGTTGAGGATCTTGAGAAGGCCGGCATCGATGTTATCCAAATTGATGAGGCTGCCTTGAGAGAAGGGTCGCCCCTTGAGGAAGTCTGAGCATGCTTTCTACTTGGAATGGGCTGTCCATTCCTTCAGGATCACCAACTGTGGTGTCCAGGACACTACCCAGGTTGGTTTCCTCTTAACTGCCAATTCAACATCTCAAATATAGTATTTGATTGTTTATCTGACTCTTTTTTCCAACTGGCAGATCCACACCCACATGTGCTACTCCAACTTCAACGACATCATTCGCTTAATCATTCACATGGATGCTGATGTGATTACCATTGAGAACTCTCGCTCTGATGAGAAGCTCTTGTCAGTCTTCCGCGAGGGAGTGAAGTACGGTGCTGGAATTGGCCTGGTGTTTATGACATCCACTCTCCCAGAATACCATCAACAGAAGAGATTGCTGACAGAATCAAAAAGATGCTTGCAGTGCTCGAGACCAATATCTTGTGGGTTAACCCTGACTGTGGTCTCAAGACCCGTAAGTACTCTGAGGTGAAGCCAGCTCTCAAAAACATGGTAGCTGCCGCCATGCTCCTCCGAACCCAACTTGCCAGCGCCAAGTGAACAGTTCATCACGAGATGGGATTGTGATCCTTCCAAAGTTATTGATTTTTACACAAAGAAAAGAAAATTCCTATCTTGTCTTATTATTTGAATAACTGGCTCATGATAAATTTTAGTAGGCATAATATATGCCCTTTAAGGCAATTGATTTCTCTTTTCCTTTTTTTGTTTTATTGATATTGTATTTTTGGCAAATATGCCCAAACTGTTAGTGCAACTCTGCGGATGACAATTAATGGAATGCCTTTACCGGTTTGTGCATTTATGTTTATCATGTTTACTTCTGTTTTTGTTGACCCCTCTCTCAATGGTATCTTTTCTTGTTTGATTCAACTTCGGAGACATCTTCCGAGTATGTGTATTAATTTAATGGCTCTCTATGCAATGTTTATTGAGATTCTGCATGGTTTTAGTATTTACAAAGTCCGGAGTCGGAATGATTGAAAATGAAAGTGGCAAAAAAAATGATGAAATGATAACTTACTGTACCCGGACTAGAGATACTCGTAAACTCTCCGCCGTATCCTTCTCTCGTTTTTAACTATCAGAATGAACAGAAACTTTTTAAGAAGCCTTGTTAGTCCGCATCAGTTGGTAGTTGAATTGTATCTTTGCCTTCGAAACTGAAAACAACGTATCATTTCTCCGTTCTTGAACCATAACTATTGTACATAAATGTTGCTTAACGAACCAAAAATCTATAATGTTTTTCTCATTGAAAATAAGGAGTGCGATTATCGTTCTACTAAATTAAATGTCGATTGAAAATTTTCAAACCAAACCGACCTTCTCTTTCAATTTTATGTAATGGAACTCCTATCATCATTTATGCAACAAAAATAGTGGCAATTTTTTTCAATTCTTTTTAAAGAATTTGTCAACTTTTTAAAGAAATCTTAAATATATATTACTGAGATCCAATAATATTACTATTTTTAATTATTATTTGTTCCAATATTTAACAAGTTTAACATGCCTTACGACGTAGATAAATAAACTGTTTATGGGTTTGGAATCAAAGGAAACCAACTTCTAAAATAAAAATAACAATTATCTTTTTTTTCCCCATTGTGAAGAGTAGTTAACAACATAAAACTAAAATTATTATTAAGAAATATTTAGTAAATTAAAACTCAAAATTTGTTCTTTATTAATCATATTTTTCTTTTAGAAAAGGGCAAAAAATGTGGACCCCCTTGTGGTAAGGTGATTTGCAGAACTCCTGGAAAGTTCCATTAATCATCAAAAAAACCCCTATTGCATAATATTTGTGTTAAGAAATCAACTGTAACTGCTGAAATAACAAGTTTACCCTTAATATCATGTATAATAATTGGCTGAAATGATTAGTTTATCCCGATACTATAATTTAATTTGTCACTAGAACTACCCCACGAAAGAATAAAAAACCAACTCAAGCACAAATGAAACAATAATAATTTAAAAAAAAAAATTAGAGTAGAACTCAGGTTGCCCTCGTTAAATAAACTGCTTTAAACCAACTTGCACCCGTGCTTGTAAGAAATTTTTAGAGATCACAGACATGATTTGGAAAAAAAAAATTAATGAGCTAAAACACTCAAGCAACCCATCGTATTCATCTTTAATTTTCCAGAGAACACTTGATTCCAAAACACCATTACAATCACACATCTACTGCAATCAGCCATTGCAATGCATTTGTAATCCTTCCATATGTCCTGTGTTATTATTTCTTAACAAAAAATTTGAAATTTAAAAAAGCAAATTGAAAACGAAAAATAAAAACGGTGTGAAGTTTGAATAATGGACTCACAGTAGCCGGAGGAACTTTGGATAACTGGTGCTGGTAGTACAGCCTCGTCAGAGAGATGAACTTGTAATCAATAGGGGAAAAAGTTTTGGCAAAAATTAAAGGAAAAATTCTATTGTACCCCCTGAGGTAAAGCTTACGCCCAAGTTCTTTCTAAGAGATTTGTAATTACAAATTAGCCCCTGAATTTATACTTTGCAATCGTTAAATTAAACAGAAAACAGCCTTTGACTAGGAAAGAGAAAAAAATATGCCCGAGATGACTAAAATACCCTTATACTCACTATTTTGAAAAATAAATTTTCGGCAAAAATAAAAAATAAGCACATTAATCTTCTCCAGCTTGGACGACAAAACTCTATCTCGTCTCTTACCACTACTTTTCTACTCCGCTTTCACCTCTACTTCATCTCTCAATCTCTCTTCTCTCCTTCCTCATTTTTCTTTTCTTTCCAGATCAAGCAGTGTGTGGCTACGGGGTGGGTTTGGAAATGATTGCCATTAAGTAATCGGAAACCTCAAGAACACCATGTTTGGCTTTTTACCTTCAAGAAAAAGGGCCTTCGATTTTGATGACGGTTGTGGTGGTTGATTTGAGGTGGTGCAGTGGCCACGGTGGTTGGCAAAGGGGGGCCCTTGATTTTGATTTAGGTGCTGCAGTGGCGGTGGTGGTTGATGGCGGCATTGTTTTGGGGCTGGGATGTGGTGGTTGATATTGAATAAGGATAATATTGGGTTGTGAAGATGAACTGGGCATGTTGGAAGCTGCGGTGGAAGAAGACAGAAGGCTGGAAACTTACCCAGGAAGAAGACGGGAGCTGGGTTTTATTTTTTTAATTGTTTTAATAATTTATAATAAAAATGATTATTTAACAAATTAAACTTAACCATAACCCTAGTTTGGTTTCATATTTAACTTGAGTTTGCTGATTGGCTAACGACATTTATTATTTTCAAATTTACTCTCATACCGTTTAAGTTAACAAAAAAAATAGTTAACAAAAAAATTCGAAACTTAGGAGTAATTTACAGTTACCAATTTCTCAGGTGGAATTTAATTTAAGCCTTACTCAAGGGATAAAAGTACTTATCCCAAAATTAAAGTGTAGTGTCCATGCATTTAAGGAAAATTTTTTGATAGATGAAAATATATTTGATAAAATCTACTTAGAAGGGAAGAAGGAGAAGAATATAGGTAAATATCATAAGACCTTCCTACCTTTTGGTCTTATTTCATCAATAAATATCTTTTATATTTTTTTATAAATTTAATCTCAATATTTTAAAAAATATATCACAGATACCTCCCAGTCTTTGAAGTCTTTTAAAATTGAAGTAATATGATGCTAGAGACCCGAGGATTCAAACCCAAGGCTTGAACTCCCACTTGCTCTTAACCACTCAGCCAAAGGAACTTTTGGATTTTGAATGAACACAAAAACAATAAAACATATTTATTCTTCTGTTTAATACACAACCAAAGCACGATTCTGCTATCTTCTTCTTCTTATGCAATCTCTTTCTTCATCCTCCCCTCACCAACCGTGAAACACTCTCCCTCCTCCACGATTCTGGCATCTCTTCCACCAAGCTTTCCTCCATTTGTTCAACTCCCCTCCATTTTTCCAGTCTCTTCCACCAAGTTTTCCTCCATTTTTTTCTGTCAACTCCCCTCCATTTTCTTTTTTTGGAAAAATTACTATTTACATAAAAAGAAAAACAAAAGTACAAGATACGAGGGGCATACCCCAAGAAGAGTACCTAGTACTCACAAGTCCAAAAGGAAAAAACAAAGCCCAAATGCCCCAAACAAAACAAACGAAATATAGAGCCAAAGGCTCCAAACAAACAGAAGATGGCACATTGGCCCAAAAGCAACCACAACAAAACTATCATCACCAAAACAACAAAACAAAACGACGCATTGGCCCAAGCAACAAAAAAACAAAGTCGAAGAAACAAAACTAACGATGTAGGCCCCATATGGCATGAAGCTGAGGAGTGATCACATACTTGGCCTCCAATGTTAGAAGCCGAGAGCGAACCAAAGCAAAAATCTCATCAATCACCTGACGATGAGTCCGATGACGCTGTTGATACACACGATCATTTCTCTCATACTATAAAAAATAAACTGTAGTAGAAAAGACCAAACGTGCAAGGATATGTCCAAAATTCTTCCTGCCCTGAAGATGAAGAGAAGCCTAATGAAGTAGAGGGAGCCAACCAAAAGATGGCCAAACAATGAGTGTCTTAGCTGAAATCTCCCCCCATATAGAAGACGAGAAAGGACAGCTAAAAAAAAGATGCTCGTGAGTCTCATTTGCTGAAGTACAAAGAACAAAGCTCGAAGAAGATAACATGCCATGACGCCATAGTCGATCCATAGTACAAAGACGACCCAATGAAGCAAGCCAAAGAATAAAAGAGTGCCTTGGAACATGGCCAAGGAACCAGAGAAGATGATGAAAGGAGTTCACCGATCGTCTACTTCGTAATAATTCCCATGCTTAGTCAATGGAGAAAATACCAAAAGTGTGGCCCTTCCAAACAATATGGTCAGGAGTCCCCATCATAGGCCGGATGCTGACAGAATCCCAAACCCATCCAAGGACCGACCCACCATCAGGAGAAACCCAATCCCTATCCTGAATAATAGCTGAGACCTTGGCATCTGAGGGAAGACCTGTAGACGAAAGAGTCCTGAAAGAAAATAGATCACAAAGACGTCCCTACGGCAACCAGTAATCCTGCCAAAGTGAGGTATCACGTCCATCTCCAATACAAGAGACAAATTTACCCCTACACTAATCCCGACTGTGCAAAATCTTCCTCTAAGACCAGGAGGCTCTAGAAGTAACTCGAACCTACCAAAATGAGCGACCCCGAAGGAGCACCTTATGAACCCAAGAAGACCATGTGGAAGACTTGTTAGAAAGAAGTTTCCAAACATGCTTCAGAATAGCAGCACGATTCCACTCCTTCACTCGCTTAATTCCCAATCCCCCTTCCTTCAACGGATAGCAAACCGAATCCCAAGCTACTTTGGTCCCAGAACGAGACAAAGAGGTCCGTGTCCAAAGGAAAGCAGCCAGAATATCCTCGATCTTCCGTACCACAGCAGCTGGTAAAATGAACATAGATGGCCAATAGACCTGGATGGAAAATAATACCGACTTAATCAACTGAAGACGGCCAGCATAAGTCAGCACAGCAGAAGTCCATAACCTAACCCTCGATTTTTCTGGTCTCCTCTACCAAGTATCTTTTCTATAAATTTTTGATGGTGGGGTTTTGGCTTGAATTATGTATTTATAGTGGTAGTGATCGGGGTGGTGTTTGCAGTTTAATTTGGTTTGAGGCTGATTTGAAATTTTTTGTTTTATTTTTAATTGAAATTATTTAATTTAAGAATTTTTATAAAGATATTAAAGTAATTGAAACTTATTCGAATGGAAAAATGATGACATCTAACTGCTGATTTAACAGAAGGAATGTCTGTAATATATTTTTCAAAATCTAGAGACTAAATTTATAAAAAGTATAAAAGATCTTTATTGATGAAACAAAACAAAAAAAAGGAAGGCCTATCGCATTAACCCAAAAGAAAAAGGTAAGAACACAGTATAAGCATGTTGGGCAGAACATATAGTACAGCATAAGAGGGAGGAATTGGATAACCTTTCAATTATACTGTATTTGGTTACAAATATTTAAGGATTGGATTGTAAAATAGTGCAAGATAAGCGTATAAGGGCAGTAAAAATTAACGCATGGGGGACTCTGGATTAAGACTGCATAACACTGTTGACATTATGAAAAAGGGTTAATATCACAGACCACCCCTATGTTTAGACGTAATATCACATAGAGTCATCGTTTACAAATTTAATCAGTGACTACCCTTACCTTTTAAAAAATTTATCATGAACCACCCTTCTGTCAATTTAGCCGTTAGATGATGTCACCTTTCCATCCATTTTGTCTGCAATTACTAAAATATCCTTACTTTTTTATCCATTCTAATATCAATTATCAAAATGTCCTTTACTATAGTGATAAATACCTGCCATACCCTGTCTTTTCTTTTATGGGTGAAACAAAAAATAATATAAAATTTAAAAAAATCATAATTTCTCTCTTCCACCTCACGTTCATCCTTCTCCATCTCTGTTCATCTTTTTTCTTTCATCTCTCTCTTTTTTCAGACCCAATTAAACAAACAATAAAATGTGTTCAAATTTGGTAAATCAGAAACTGAAAACTAATTAAGCTAAGAGTAAATGAATAAACTAATAAATAAGTTAATTATGTTGTAAATGTCTTGATTTTTTTTTTAAATGGTTGCTATTCTGGGTAAATATTACTACCAAAAATAGTCCAAATTAGTAACAAACATTGTGTTGTTTGGTGTTGTTCTAAGTCAAAGAAATTTACATAATTCAATAGTTGCTAAACAACAAAATAATTGCAATTATTTATGCTTTAATCTTTCATAAAAAGAAATATTAACAATGAAACAAGTAATTAAAACTTAAATGGGAAAAGTCTAAATAAGTACATATTGTCATCGATCTCAAATTTAATAGCATCCTTTAAAAGTTTCTTCATTTTAAAAATAAAAATTAATGAATAATTAAAAGCACGACGACATAGTAATTTGAGTTTGACAATTCATATTCTTTAACTACAGTTTATAACTTACCCAAACAAAAAAATAAATTTATTTCTTGAAACATATCATAATCCATGTTCCTTCCCAAACCTCTTCTGCATCCTCCGTCTGAAACTTCATGGATACACCCCCTTTCACCCTTCTTTTCTCTTATATACAAATAAATTCAAACACAGCTTTTGGATACCATCAACGATCATCAACAACCAAATAAAATTGATAGCCACCCAGAAATCATTAATCGGCAACAACCCATCAACATAAAAATGCCAAACAGCCATCAAACATCAAACCATGAGAACAACCATCAAACAATGATTTTGCTTTAGCATCGAAATTGGAAGGAAAGTCAAGCAAGGCCAAGGTATGTTAATTTCTGATTTTTCGCAAGAAAAGGCAAGCACATCTTGCTTGAGAAGGTGAGATCGGGCATATGAAGATGATAAGAGGTGAGGGATGAGATGGAGAGAAGAGAGAGAAAATCAAAGATTTTCATCAATTTTTGGTGAATAGAAATCAAAGAAAGAAGAAATCAAGAAGGAGAGAGGGGGCGGGAGGGCGCGGGGGAGGGGAGAAGGAATCTATTGTGAAGGGATTTAAAGAGAAGAGATCAAGAGAGATGGGAAGAGAAGAAGATGTTAGGCAGGCAGATGGAGAAGGAGACTGTGAAGGCTTAGCAAATTTTGTTTTATTGTTTTCTATTTCATTTTTATTAGTTTTTATCATTCTTAAAATTATATTTTATATTATTATTAAAAAGTGTAATAAAATACCAAATATAACACTTCAATTTTAACTTATTTACGAATTTTTAACGGTCAAACTAATAGAGGGGTGGTCCATGATGTTTTTAAAAAGATAAGGGTAGACGCTGATAAAATTTATAAACAATGACTCTGTGTAATATTTCGCTTAAACATAGGAGTAGTCTGTGATATTTTCCCTTATGAAAAAACTTGTCTCTCTCCGCTCATCTTCCCCGTCTTTCAGACCCAATCTAAAGCCCCCTAATCAAATATCCCTATATCCCCACTTTGAAATCAGATAACTATCGTGCTTGCTTTGAGAAGACCACAGTCACAAAAGACTGAACTAACGCTACTTCTTACATTATTGATGGAAATTTATGGTGGAGATGTTTGGGTCTCGATTTTTAGTGGATGGAGGAAGTCGATTCGGGTGAATTGGGTGATGGGAGAGATAGATCGATGGACTAGAGGAAAATGGAAGGAAGAGGGTGAGGTGAGCTCGGGTTAACTTTGATGTGGTTGTTGACCGGATAAGAGAGATGGAGTTTGGTGTGTTGGTGGGTAGACGTGGGCTGGTTGAAATAGAGAAGATACAATACAAATTTTAGACATGTAAAAAGGGTCGGGCGGGCACCAGCATGACAAGGTCTAGTATAAAATCGTATAATATGAATACTTCACGAATATAAATATAAATATTATAATAATATGATATCTGATTAGACTGGATTGGACTTAAAAATTTGGTACGATGGACCATACCGGTACGAAGCATGATTGGACCATACCAAATACGAAATATGATAAGCACAAATAGGTATGAATGAGCACGATTACTTTTTTAATTCATTTAATAAAATAAGTATATTTTGAATTAATATAAATTAATTATTAGATTTAAATGAATATATTAAAGAACCAAATCGCTTGATTGTAGTGTTATAGCAATTAAAAAGTTAAATGAAATCTATTTTCTTTCCTTACTTTCTATTTATCTCTCATGCCTTCTATATTCTTAGTTTACTTGGTTCTAGACTCTTATTTCATTTCTTTTAATAAATCTCTATTTCTTTTAATCTATCTTATACAATAAACCTATTTTCAATGAAAAAAATTATACAAAATGAGTGTCAATTTTAATGATGAAAATCTCATATTATATTTGAACTATTGTACTTTTAGTTCAAATTATTAATAAAGATTTCAATTTTTTTTAAGAAATTGACTAGTATATCTATATTTGTTTAAATAAAATTTTATGATTTTTACTTTTAACAAGGCAAATGAAATAATTTTTAACTCAAGATAATAATAATTAATAAAAATAGTTTAAAATTATTATTCATAAATTCTTAAAAAATTTGAGGTTATTAAAAAATTTAATTTGATTTTAAAAATAAGCATATTTTTCTCAAAAGAGATGTTTAGAACTCTTAAATAAGGGGTTAATTAGTCTCGTTAAAGATACACATGTGTCTTTTTAATAAAAATTTAAAATATTAAGACAAAAAAAATTTTGTACGTATCTTTGCCCCATTGGGGTCAAGTACGAAAAGGCATAGTCCCAAGCATGACACAGTTCATTTGGGCCACGCCATATGGACCATGCTGGACATCCAATTTTTTTTTAGTGTTAGACACGATATGACATGAAATATTGTTCGTGTTGGGTCAAGTACAGTACGAATAATATTATGAGTCCAAAATTTTTGGACCATGCCGACACGGTATGGTACATTTTATGTCTAAATACAATGATAAACTATTACTTTTTTAATAATTTATATTATATTATTCTAAAATTATTTTAATTTAATATAAAATATTTAATATAATCTAATTTAATCTTGTGTAAAATATAGTGTTAATTAGCATTTATTCAATTTAGTGACAAATCAAATACAGTATATAATTTACTCATTTTTTATGTTATACAATTTAATCTAATACTATCTATTATAGTGATAATTATATAATCTTATACGATACATCAAACGCAATATATCTACTTTTAATCGTTAACTTTAACATACTTAAATTGGTGGTAGGGGATTATGTGAAGATTAACGAAAGCCATCAGGGGCCTTCGTAGCATCACCTTTTTTTCTCCCAGAAAAAAAAGAGAAATATCCAACAATTTAAGTAGAGGTATTCTCCAAAACTAACTTATGCCTTTCTTTAATTTCAAAAAGGGGAAATTGAAAAAATAGACAAAATTAGGGGCCTTTAGTTAAATTTAGACACATCTTGAAAAATTTTCATGCCATAGACACCTTCTTCGAAAAAAAACTAAAATACCCTTAATAATTCAATTTATTATGAAATGCCTCATTTCTCTCTTCCCTGCACTTACCTCTTCTTATTTTTATACCCGTCTGTTGCAGTAACAATAAAACAAAGAAAAACTTTTCATCTTCTTCTCTCTTCTTCACTTTTTCTCTCTCTACAATTCCAATATCTCTCTCTGCAATTCCAATATCTCTCTCTGCAATTCCAATATCTCTCTCATCTTCTTCTCTCTTCTTCTCATATTGTCCTGCACTTTCTTCTTTTTTTCAAAACTAGCGTCAATTCATGCAATTAAGTGTTGATTTTATGCTGTCGAGTGTCAGATTTTATGCCGTCAAGTGTCGAATTTCATGCTTTCAAGTGTCAAATTTAATTTTGTCAAGTGTCGAATTATGTCGAGTGTCAGATTTTATACTGTTGAGTATTAGATTATATACCGTCGCGTGTCGGCTTTTATGCCTTCGAATGTCAGATTTAATGTTGTCAAGTGCCGGATTATGTCGAGTGTCAGATTTTCATTATGTCGAGTGTCAGATTTTCATGCTGTCGAGTGTCAGCTTTCATACTGTCGAGTGTCGGCTTTCATGCCTTCGAGTGTCAGATTTAATATTGTCAAGCATCGGATTATATCGAGTGTCGAATTTTATACTGTTGAGTGTTAGATTTCATACCATCGAGTGTCGGCTTTCATGCCTTCAAGTGTCAGATTTAATGTTGTCAAGTGTCGATTATGTCGAGTGTCAGATTTTCATTATGTCGAGTGTCAGATTTTTATGCTGTCGAGTGTCGGCATTCATGTCTTCAAGTGTTGAAATTAATGTTGTCAAGTGTCAGATTATGTCGAGTGTCGGATTTTCATGTTGTCGAGTTTCAGATTTCATGCTATCGGATTCCAAACCGTTGTTTTTTTCTCTCTTGCCTTCTTTCTTCTCATTTTAAAACTTAAGTTGATGAATATATTTGATAATAAATAAGATGGGAAAAATGCAGTAAAATATAGGAAGAAGAGAGAAAAATATGACAGAGATATTAGAATTACAGAGAGAGAAAGGACGAAAAAGAGAGAAAAAGATGAGAGAGAATTATGCGAAAAAATATAGGAAGAAGGGTAATGAGGTAATTTAAGAGAAAAAATATCTATTGCATCAAAATTTGATGGAAGTGGCTTATTTTTCAATTAGGTCCCTTAATTTACACTATTTTTTCAATTTTCCCTTTCAAAAACAAATAAATAAGACAAAACCAAAAGCAAAATCAAAAGGTGAAAACAGTGGCAAGATAGAAAGCGAAAACAGAAATTAAGTCAAGGCTCCAAGAGCTGTGTCACCAGAAACAATGGAACTTGCTCCGTCGAAGTACACGGCAATCGAACAAGGCCCACACCACAACCCTCGGTTTCAAACTTTCAATTGGTTTTCACTGTTAACAACCACTCTTTCACTACTCTAAATCTTTGCCTGATCATCCAAGGAGGCCGCAAAACGACGCCACTGGACTCACTTTCGTGCATTTCACCTCTTCTCTTCCTAACCATCCATTCCCTCCTCTACTTTTAATGCTAACGATGAAACTTTAAACGAAGTGAATTAATCGTTTCTTCTCTTGATTTTATGAGTTGTTCTATTGATTATTGTTTTGTTATTTGCATGTTTTAAGATTTGAGTACTTTCTTTGTTTGGTTGCTAAGAAAACGTGGGAAAATTTAATTTATTTACGTGTATATTACTGTTAGCCTTTTAAGTTGATGGTCGTCCTTGTAACTGTGCTCGCATTTTATTTTATTTTTTAATTTTTTTATATACATGATGTGTTTAGTATAAGAAATTGATATTTGATTTTCTTTTTATTCCTAAAAGTTTGCTTAAAAGAATTAGAATTGTTTGCATAGGATTGTCACCAGATGGAGCTCAAGAGGTGAGTCTTCCAAATTATTAATTATTAATGTTAAGCTACAGGTTTTAGAGTTATGAATATCTGATTTGTTCATCATCTTTATGTGTTAGGAGATTGAACACTCCTACCGCAGCTCAAATAAAAGACAAGAAACAAATTGTTATGTTAGAAATAACAATTTGGGTGGCACTGCCCTCCACAATAAATAAAATAGACAACTTGGGCGGCTCAGCCTTACCAGTAAATAAATTAAAGGCAATTAAAGAAAATAAAGACACAAATATTTAACGTGGTAAAACCCTCAATTTGAGGGAAACCTCCACGGGACAAGACCGAAAATATTCACTATAAAGAAAAAATATTACAATCTCTCTCACAATTAAAATGAAGGAGATTACAAGGGAAGAAGAAGAGAAAAGCTTAATACATAAGTTTGGTACAAGTATAAGGGGAGGAGGAGGCTTTAATATATAGCCTAACCTCCCCACTTAAAATTAATTTCCCACCGATGTGGGTTTGGGTGAAAGGCAAAATGCCTTCACCCACTCACATTCTCCCACTTGAAGGTATTTTTCCTTTCAGTCTTGTCTCTATACATGCTGCTCACGTCTCTAACAGGCCATAAGACGTTCTACACCAGATGAACTTGTTAGCATTGATTGGTTTGGTTAATGCATCTGCTATGTTGTCCTTCGTGTGGATTTTCTGCATATCCACTATTCCATCTTCCACTACTTCTCGTACATAATGATATTGAACTCCTATGTGCTTCGTTTTTGAATGAAAGGCTGGATTCCTTGCGATATGCAAGGCACTCTGACTGTCACAAAACAAAGAAATCTTATCTTGTTTGTGCCCGAGTTCCTCTAATAACCTTTTGATCCAGACAACTTCCTTGCAAGCTTGTGTAGCTGCCATATACTCTGCTTCTGTTGTAGATAGAGCCACAACAGTTTGAAGTTTGGATACCCAGCTCACAGCACCTCCTGCAAGTGTAAACACATAGCCTGTAGTGGACTTCCTTTTGTCAATATCTCCAGCAAAATCTGAATCAACATAGCCCCTGACAATGAACTCTGATCCTCCATAGCATAGTGCAGCATCAGAGGTTCCTTTGATGTATCTAAGGATCCTTCTTAACAGAATTCCAATGCTCTCTCCCCGGATTAGCCATGAATCTACTGACCGCTCCCACTGCTTGTGCAATGTCTGGTCTTGTACAAATCATAGCATACATTAGGCTCCCTACTGCTGATGCATACGGTACTCGAGACATTTCCATCCTCTCCGCTTCATTGCTAGGACTCATACTTGAGGATAATTTATGATTAACAAGAAATGGGGTAGAAATTTGCTTACAATCTTGCATATTGAAGCGACGCAAGATTTTCTTCAAGTAGTTCTTTTGAGATAGCCAAATCTTCCTGTTTTTTCTGTCTCGGTGAATTTGCATCCCTAGAATCTTGTTTGCCGGTCCTAAATCCTTCATTTCAAATCCCCTAGCCAATTGTGCCTTTAATTCTTGGACCTGATCTTTGTTAGTGCCTGTTACCAACATATCGTCCACGTACAACAGCAAAATGATAAAGTCTTCCTCAAACCTCTTGTAATAAGTACAATGATCTGAACTGAGTCTGTTGTACCCAAGGCTAATGATGAATGAATCAAATCTCTTGTACCAACACCTTGGCGCCTGTTTTAAGCCGTACAGAGATTTGGTCAACCTGCAAACCATGTTCTCTTTTCCTTCTTTAACAAAACCTTCCGGTTGGAGCATATAAATTTCTTCTTCAAGTTCTCCATGAAGAAACGCAGTTTTTACATCTAACTGCTCTAAGTGTAAGTCAAAAGTAGCACACATAGCTAAGACTGCTCGAATTGTTGTAAGTCTTACCACAGGAGAGAATATCTCGTTGAAATCAACTCCTTCTTTCTGAGCATATCCTTTGACCACCAGTCTAGCACGATACCGCTCCACTTGATCATTCCCATCACGTTTGATCTTGTAGACCCATTTGTTTCCGATGGCTTTTCTTCCATGTGGTAGTGGCACAAGATCCCATGTCTTGTTTTTGTCTAAAGCTTCCATCTCTTCATGCATTGCTGTCATCCATAGAGATGCATCAGAACTTTTTATAGCCTCCTGAAAGGTTGAAGGCTCCCCATCTTCTGTTAGGAGACAGTATGCAACATTGCTCGCCATCACATATTCTGAGTGCCAAGAAGGTTCCCTTCTTTCTCGAGTTGATCGACGGACTTCAGGTGCTTCAGACTCGACTGGTTCTTGATCATCGTGTTCTGGTATTGCTTCAGAAGAAACTGTTTCTTCCTGTATTGATACAGTCTCAACATTTTTCTTCGTGCTATCACTTTCTTCACATTTAAACATGTCTTCTATAAAGACAACATCCCTGCTGATGACAATCTTATGGGCAGTAGGATCCCATAAGCGATACCCCTTTACTCCATCAGCATATCCCAAGAAGATACATTTCCTGGATTTTGGATCCAGCTTCGTTCTTTCTTGGTCATGATACATCACATAAGCAGGACATCCGAAAATATGAAGGGAGGAATAATCAGTTGGCTTACCGGTCCACATCTCCATAGGTGTCTTCATCTCAATTGCTGTTGATGGAGACCTATTTATCAAGTAACAGGCTGTAGTGGCTGCTTCTGCCCAAAATGTCTTGGGTAGACCCGCAGTCTTTAGTAATGCTCTCATTCTTTCTGCGAGAGTTCTATTCGTCCGCTCTGCCACTCCATTTTGTTGTGGTGTGTAAGCAACTGTCTTCTGCCGTTTCACACCTTCTTTACTGCAAAATGTGTCAAATTCCTTGTTGCAGAATTCTCTCCCATTATCTGTCCTCAAACACTTCATCCTTTTTCCGGATTCAAGTTCCACCTGTGCTTTGAAGGCTTTAAATACAGGAAATACATCTGACTTTTTCTTGATGACATATACCCAACATCTCCTAGAATAATCATCCACAAATAATACAAAGTAGTTTGCTCCTCCTAGGGACGTAACCGGTGATTCCCAAACATCAGAATGAATCAGGTCTAGAATGTTTTTACTCCTAGTAATAGATCTGCTAAAACTCAGTCTACTCTGCTTGCTAATAACACAATGCTCACAGAATGGTAAACTTACAGTTTTGATTCCAGGAAGTAGTTTTCGATCAGAGAGAATCTTCAAACCCTTTTCGGACATATGGCCAAGTCTTTGATGCCATATCATAGACAATTCTTCTCCAGAACTAGCAATCGCTGTTTCTGCCTCCTGAACCGTTTCTCCATGGAGCATGTATAGGTTAGCAGCAATCTTTTCTGCCTTCATCACCACAAGTGCGCCTCTGACAACCTTCATGATCCCATTTTTTGTATGGAACTCACATCCGAGGTCATCCAACTGTCCCATCGATAGCAAATTTTTCTTCAAGCCAGTCACATGTCGTACATCTTGGATAGTGCGAATCGTACCATCAAACATTTTTACTTTGATGGTTCCAATACCAGCGATTTTTAAGGCATGATCATCACCCATGTACACAGACCCTTCTGAGATAGGTTTATATTGATAGAACCAATCTCTTCTAGAAGTCATATGCCATGTTGCTGCTGAATCAATTAACCATATATCAGCAAACCTTTTTCTGCCTTCCACAACTGTTGTTGCCTCGCTGCACAAGATTTCGCCATTCCCTGAAGTACTTGCTACACAACCCTGAGATCCTGACGACTCAGATTCTTTTCCTTTGCTGTTTCCCTCTCCATTCTTCTTAAGATGCCAACACTCGTTTTTCACGTGCCCTTGCTTTCCACAATGGTAGCATTTAATAAACTTCCTTCCTTTAGACTTTCCCCTGTTCTGATTGTGACTCCCACTGGAACCACGTTCCCTTGATCTCCCTCTGTTGGCGGATAAAGCCTCTGCATGTTGAGAAGTCATTATTCTGTCTTCCTTGTTTTTACGTCTGCTTTCTTCTTCTAAGACAGCAGCCGCAACATCATTAAAGACTAGAGATGACTTCATTGAACCATTTGCCAAGTTGAGGATGAGATTGTCATATGAATCAGGTAAACTCTGAAGTAGAAGCTCAGCACGTTCTTTCTCTTCTATGTTATGCTCTATGGTTGAGAGCTGAGAGAATAACGTCTTCAAAGTGTTGATATGTTCAGTCACCGGAGTAGTTTTTGACATACGAAAAGTGTACAGCTTCCTTTTCAAGAAAATTTTGTTGTGTAGAGATTTGGCTTCATACAAGCTTGTCAAAGTATCCCAAATCTCCTTTGCAGAGTTTAATTCTTGAATACTTGACAGCACTTCATCTGCAACTGCTAGATGTAGACTTGCCATCGCATCACCATCTATCTTCTCCTATTTATTTTCATCTTGCATATTTTCTGGTCTTCCATCAATTGCTTCAAGGCAATTTTCTTTTCTCAAGATAGCTTTTATTTTAATTTTTCATAGCCCAAAGTTGTTTCCATCGAACTTCTCTATCTTGAATTTGGCTGCCATTTGTCTTGCAGTGAACAGTACCATATATGTGAACAGTACCCTTGAATAGTATCGTATACGTGAACAGTAACAGTATCCGTATACGTACACCACTGCTAAACAGTAACCAAGAATAGTAGTAAGTGCCGGTACGATTGAATATACACCAGGAAAGCTTCCAGGAAACACTGGAGGGGTCACAAGCGGTCCCACTTAAAATCCAGTCTCCTTAGACTCTTATCGTCTTTTTGACAAAGTTTTCCTAGACATGTATATAACCATACAAGTAACCACTCACTGTCCTAACCCTTGGCTCTGCCTTCGCAACCTTGCTCTGATACCACTGTTAGGAGATTGAACACTCCTACCGCAGCTCAAATAAAAGACAAGAAACAAATTGTTATGTTAGAAATAACAATTTGGGTGGCACTGCCCTCCACAATAAATAAAATAGACAACTTGGGCGGCTCAGCCTTACCACAGTAAATAAATTAAAGGCAATTAAAGAAAATAAAGACACAAATATTTAACGTGGTAAAACCCTCAATTTGAGGGAAACCTCCACGGGACAAGACCGAAAATATTTCACTATAAAGAAAAATATTACAATCTCTCTCACAATTAGAATGGAGGAGATTACAAGGGAGGAAGAAGAGAAAAGCTTAATACATAAGCTTGGTACAAGTATAAGGGGAGGAGGAGGCTTTAATATATAGCCTAACCTCCTCACTTAAAATTAATTTCCCACCGATGTGGGTTTGGGTGAAAGGCAAAATGCCTTCACCCACTCACATTATGTACATATATTTTTTTCATTTAAATGTTTTCTTTTTGTGTATAAATGTTGTGTATACTTTTCCACAACGACTCTGGTCTCTACAAGAACCTTTTACAAGATTTGATTAGAAAGAAGGTTATGCTTTTCCACTTTATAATACAAACCCATGTGGTAAACCTCATCTACCTACTTTTGTTTCAACTGCGGAGGTAGAGGAGAGGGCTTTATACTGGACAGGAAGCAAGGATAAAGAAGCAAGCAGAGATGACTGCAACAAAATTCGCATACATGACTCTCAAAGAGCGTATTTGTATGTATACATTTACTTTTACATGCTTCTTTGCTTTTGTTTGAAGGTTGAAATTGGCCTTATCTCCTTTTCTAATTAATGCGTCTATTTATATTGATATGCATCATAAATTAACCCATGGAAGACACAGAAGTGTTGGTATTATGGACACTAAACATCCATTTGTTTGGGATTATTCAATTAGAGCTTATGGAACTAAATCTTATTGGAATGGAGTTGTTAAAAAATGTTATTGGTTATTTGGTTGAATAACTATAACAAGTACTTGTTGATGTTAAATTACCAAAAAGAATTTTGGTAGGAAGGAAGAATAAGATAAATCTTTGTAAATATGATAGGGGTATCCTTAAAAGTTTACAACTTTAAAAAGGTTAAAAAGACTTTTAACCCAAAATTCTTAGTTTGGAGCTTTTCTCAAAAGGCATAAAGTATCCTTTTAATCATCCATATGCTCTTCTTGGATGGCAATAAAACAATATAATAATTAAAAAATAGAAGAGCTTTTTAGCTAGCAGAGAAACCCAAACAAATATGCTCTAATTCTTACAAGTTCCTAAAATGATCAAGCTTAACGGTTACATTTTGCCAAATTTGGCATTTTTTCAGAAAAATTTCACTGAAACCTCCCAGATTTGGAAAATGAGCTGAGACCTCTCATATTAAGGGCTGTTGACATTAGCTGACTTTTAATCTAAATTGACCAACAAAATGAAATATTTTACCTTCATTTACCTCAGTCATTAACGAATTATTGATTTTAGCCTTGATTAATTTTCAAGAATAATTGCGCATGAGTATAATAGCTTCAGTTGCCCCCTCTTAGTTTCTTCTGACTCTTAACTCTTTAAATGTAAAACATATTCCGTGAACAAAATGAGTGCAATTCTGTTGAAATAGGAGGCAGATCATATATTAAGATCTGAATATTTACAAATAAAGTCAATCTAATTTAGTCCATGACTTGTCATTTGCCATCAGGTTCAAGTAAACCAAGTGAGAGACCAACAGTTGTTTCTACTGGCTATCAGGCACAAGCTGACTACTCACTCACATCTTCCATCTCACAATCAAATGCCATTGCTGATCTGCCCCAGAATGTTCAATCTGCCGGCCACATGGTTCTTAATCGAAGCTTAATTCCTTATAGTGCACACCGAAGAGGATAGAGGTGAAGTTTTCTTGAAGCTCTATTTATTGCTATTACTATTACGTAGTGCTGTGGAGCACTTACTCTTATATATTGCTATAGCTAATTATGATATGTATTCATTTTCTATTTAACTTTCAAATTTAATTGGTCTGGCACTGCACACAATTTCTTTTTATTAGCACAAGCACACAACTATTCACATATCTCTATGTTGAAGCTGATTGACAAGAAATTAGATGTTAGATGCGAAGGGATATGGTTACAGGTGTAGTGATTGGTCCAATCTGTCAGACTTCATGAAATTCTTTTAAACGTGTGAAATTGTTAAGGATTAGGGCATATGTAAGACTTTGAAATTAGAAAGTATATAATGCAATTTTACCCTTTTACGAAATATCTTATCCTTCTAAATGAGTTTGACTTCCTTAATAGGTTTGCTAAATACATTTCATTTTTAGCTTCTTAACGTGTTAAGATAACTTAATTGTTAATAACTGCACGCCATTTATCTAACCCCAAGGTGTTGGTTCAGTGCTAAGAGTCACTTGGCTTTGATATCTAATTCATAATTATGAGCAATCATCTTTTTTTTAGTTCATCCATCCGTTGGGAATTACCTTCAAGCTCATGAATATGTCATTTCATTTGACATTCTTCTCTCAAATCTTTGTGAAAATATTTAGGCAATTTCTTATGTTTTTATGTTCTTGTCTTTCTCTCTCATCTTTGTTTTGGTTTGCCTGTCTCTGGGGAATTACCTTTAGGTTCATGAACATGACATTTTATTTGACATTCTTCTCTCAACTCTTTGAGAAAAATATATGCACACTCTTGCTAGTATTTGCTGGTGGATGTAAAGTTAATTATTTATAGAGACCTATTATTGTTGCCTCAAACTTCCTTGGCCTAAGTGGCAATAGTCTCCTTAAGAAGTTGGTTCAACTAAAAATGACTATGAATCATGTCCAATGCCGAGGCAATGGGAATGGGTGCAAGTTCTTTTTTAAATTTCCATATTCATGTGGGGGCTTGTTGTCCTACAGGGTTATGGACGGGCTGCGGCCATGCGTAATGCATGTGAGTGGACACTATGCCGTTGCTGGTGGGGCGTGCATAAGTACCCATATATTCGATACTACTACCTCTTGTAGTTCTTCCATACAAATTTCTCAATAATGTCATAATATGGTGTAAATGCATATGTCTAGATTAAATTTTGTTAATTATAGACAATTTAGATTCATATGTAAAATCAATTTCTATGTTATCTATAATCTACCGAGAGTGACAATAATTAAATATCAGTTTTTTTTTTTTTTTGGTAAAAGCATTTATGCAAATTGTTTTATGTGAAATAGAGTATTTGTTAATTGTTACTAAACAAAACTTTGCATGGTTTGTAGAATGTATGTTTAAAATAATATTGAAAATAGAGAAGATTAATATGAGAAAAAATTGGAAAGCTTCAGTTATCAGCTTGAAAATGGGGGCTTAATGGCAATTTATTCTTGATGCTTGTGAAAGTACGTATATCTTATTTTGGCTTGAAATTTACTATGTGAGGTAGTTCTAGCAGTGTTAATATCATGAATCCATTTCAGCCGTGAATCAGCAATTTAATCCAAATTGATTGCAGTGCATACTGTCAGCATTCAACATCTCCTTGATGCATTTCCACAGCGAGAGATCGTTACCACTGAAAATCAAGAATCTTCTTCGGCTGATTCATCACCATTTGCCTCTTCAACACCTGAAATTCGCAGCTTCATCTTTTTGGCCTTCAGATTGCACTGCGAATTTCATTCCGGAATCTAGTATTAGGCTGACAGTTGGAATTGATTCATCTTCCTGCATGCCAAACATGATATTTCCCATGGGCGGCAACCAGCAAGTGGTGTGAGTCACACCAATTGGGTTGCCTTGAAGCTCGGTCCTCGTAAACCAGTAACTTAGCTTAGCTTACGTATTTTGCTACTGCCAATGGTTTTGCACTGCATGGCTCACATTATGGAATTGAAATCTGGATTACATATCTGAATAAAATTTCTTTATAGTATTTGCTCAATGATGATAAATCGTTCATTTGTTAGTCATTGAAACTAGCTAAAATTTGGTGAGTTACGATGTAACATCTTATTTAACAAACACTTCCAAAGATGCATAAGCTAATTCGATATTCGTGTTTTTCTGATTTCTTTATTGAGCTTCTACGTTCAGAATTATATGCGTCTTTAAGGCTGGTGCCATATTTGGATGTACAATTTTAAATGGCCTTAGTCTATTCTGGCCCAAAACTGCAAAACTGGTATATGTTATGCTTGTTCGACCTAAACACTGTAAATGAACCCAAAGCTGATGGAAACATATTTGCTGTTTCGAAGTTTTAAAATTATAATATATTCGTTCAAAAAATAATAAAAAAAGATGTTTTATGAGTGTCTTCGCTATTCTGATATGATCCATTTGCTTTTTATTCATATCGACGGTTGGGAGCTACCATAATAAACAATGTTTTGTTGGTACCCTTTGTTTTATAGGCGGATTGTAAAATCTTTCTGTTTGTTCTCGCATCATCCTCCTTTATGAAAAACTTAGATGCACTTTCGAAGAATTTAAATTTCTGGGGTAACAACAAATAAACGTGGGAAGATGTTCCATGTGAGCTTGTCAGGATACGCAAAAATGGCCTCAAGTACAAATAGCATCCTAAAATGCATGATCCTTTTTTGGAGTAAGTAGACCAGAGTCACTGAAGTCAATACTTTCAAAACTGAAAGGGAGAGATTAAACGAGGCGACCATCTCTGCAGCAAATTTGGCTAGGTGAACTGATCTTCTAAGCAGCATTGATTCCACCCTCTTGAAGTTGTCCCAGAGACAAAACTGTGATTAGTAAGGAAGGTTAAATGAACAGACAAAGGAGCAAAAAGCAATAGCTTCTACCATCTCACGAACTACAATAAGAAAAATGGCTAATGAAAATTCACAGCATATAATGTTATACAAAGAGTACAGCTACTAATCTATCTGGAAAAGAAGTGATGCTGCCTAAACCGAAAACATTTTTTTAGTATAGTCTGCTTGTTAAGAGGTAGTCTTTCCACTCTTGGTAATACTATTCTCAGAGCATTTCCTTTTGATTAATTTATCTTGAAATTTGTTACAAATCCAAACTTTAATCCGGGGTATGAAAATTATTTGCCAATTTGTAAAGCAAAACTTAAAAGTCTTAGCTAGTGAAACCGTAAGTTTTGGCTTGAAGTCAAATCCCAATTGTACAAGCCACCCCTTCAACAAAACCTGTAAAAACAGCAGCATACCTACATAGGGAACATGCGAAATGGTAATTTCGCATAGCCAAGGACCACTAGAACAAGATACCAAAACCTCCTTACTAATGATTTGAGAATTGACAAACTGCAAACAGGAGAGATGAAAGAACTAAAGATATCAACAACGGCACATTCATTGCTTAGACTCCGTGCGATGAGAGAACAAATTAAAGAATGCAATCGATATCGTGTAATTACTTTTCTTGAGAAGAGGATTTGCTCTAAAATGCAGATGTATACAGAATAAAACAAATTAATTATGTGCATCAGTCACATCCAAAGAATAATGCACTATCCATACAGGCCTCACGGTCAAAAGTTGGATGACATGATCATGACAATTTGAAAACATTTGATTCTTTCAAGCAGAGGCTACAAAGTTAATGTACACAACCATATTTGCAATCAATTATTATCCTCGTACCAAGTTCTACAATCACATCATAAGGTTAGTGAACGACAGCAATGAGGTGACGATTGTTTGGATCTGTAGATCGTATAGAGTTGAAGAATTTATAAAAATAAAGCTTTTAAGAAAAAAGGAAAAAATTATTAGTTTTTTGTGTTAAATAAACGTATAAGTTCCTATTAGATTAAATTATTAAAATAATTTTTTTAAAATAAGATTAAGATAAATTTTTTAAAATATAATAATGATATATTTGACATTTTATAACTTAAAAAATGAGTTTTTTTCTAAAATATTTAGTTTTTAATATCTTCTAAAAGGCATAATATTGCTTTTTGAATTATCTATAAACTCTTTTTATATGATAAATAGACAACCTATAAAAAATTAGAAAAACCTCCAATATTAGTTAAGAAGGGAAAATTTAAATTCTTCATATTTAAGTGTGGATTGTAAAAATGGCTCTATCCCTAAAGAATTGCATGCAATTATTCATTATCTAGTACCAGATATTATTCGACATTTGTCATATATATGCACATATCACATACCATCGAACACTATGAACCGTTATCTATCATACTTTGAATAAATGATGATCCAACTATTCTTACTCAGGGACTCTTTGGATTTAGTTTGAGGGTTTTATTAAATCAACGTGGTTCTAGTATGAATCTGAGGTTTTAATTGATTCATAGGGTCTTAACAAGAAAATTTCTATCAATAATAAAGAAAACAAAAGTAAAATCGCATTCCATACAAATCAAAATAATAAATCAAATAAAAAGAAATAGGTAAATAGAAGATTCACGAGGCCTATAAGGATCATTTATTGTGAAAACAAAAATCGAATGCTGCAAAGACGGGATTTGAACCCGTGACCTCAAGGTTATGAGCTTTGCGAGCCAAATTGCTCTACCCCACAATGAAGAAAAGAACTGGGAACTAATGAACAAACAAGGATTGAATAGGCCCCTCTTCCCTATCTGAATTTCTGAATTGATCTCATCCTTTATGAATTTCAATTTTTCTTTTTTGAATAATAACTTAATCAATCCATCAATAAAATACTCCTTTTATAATTATCAATAGATATTTCAATCCATCATTTTCTTTTTGATTATGAAAAAGAAGTAGACATTATATTAGTTCATGAATCATGACACAAATTTTCATATGAAAGGTTAGACCGCTTCCTCATGCGCCTAAGAAGCCGAGGCAATCTCAATTAAAGCCAATTCCAGTTTTTCCTACTCAATCTTTTTTTTTATAGTTATAGAAAGAGCACTTGATCAAGACTCTTTTCGCCGAGATGTCAGTAAGTTAGGCAGCTGTAATTTTATATTAAGTGGAAGGCAAGTTGAAACTCTACCCCAACCAAGTGAAACTAAGGCTAAGGGTCTAAAAGAGTTCACCATCTGATCTATGAGGTGTTAACCCTCGGAGGATGGCTAAGAATGTCCATTAAAAGGAGCGAACCGATAGGGTCGTTTTTCAAGCACGAATAGAATAGAACGATCTAAAGGGGTGTGCAAACCTGAAACCGATACTGGTGGGTAGGTAGAGAATATTAGGGATGCGAGACAACTCTCTGTAAGGAACTTGGCAAAATAGCCCCGTAACTTCCGGAGAAGGGGTGCCTCCTCACAAAGGGGGTCGTAGTGACCAGGCCCAGGCGACTGTTTATCAAAAACCACAGGTCTCTGCAAAGTTGTAAGACCATGTATGGGGGCTAACGCCTACCCACTGCCGAAATGTCAAAGAAGTTGGTGACCTGATGACAGGGGGGCGAGCGACAGAAAGATCAAACCCTTTGCCCCTCATTCTTCCAGAATCAGAAAGATCATTTTCAAGTTTGAATTTGTATCATACGTCGGATAGAATCATAACATTTAAATTTTTAACGACAAAATTATTTATCAAATAAACCTCCTAATTTAAGATTTTTTTAAAAAAATTTCTTATTAAGAAATCTTCTTTAGCCATAACGAAAAAGCCGAACTAAACCGTATCAAAATGTCGTACTGGTGTTGCACCGTGCAAACGGGTTGATGTGGGCAAGTGAAAAGAGGACAACTCAACAAATATGCTGCCGAGTTATCGATATATGGGCAGGTTCAGTGCTAAAAAACATGAAAGAGTCTGTCTTACATTCATTGCACTACATAACTGGACTGAATGGTGCAATCAACCAATGAAAAGCTAAAAAAACGACGAGAATAACAATTTTTTCAGTTTCTGTCCCTCACTTTCTATCTCTTCCATTGATTAGCTGCACCGCATTACTGGTGCAGATGGGGTGTAGGATAGACTCTCTCACAAAACATGTATGATCAAGTGGGCCACCCTTCTTAGTCACAGCACCGAGTCTTCATATTATATGAATCTGGTACTCCGTGCAGTCCAGATTCATTTGCTTTGAGGTCGTGTGCGAGTTCAAGTACGCCACCAAAATGTTACAAGTTAATGTTACTAAACATATATTTTCAAAAAATAATTTAACATCTAAAGTTTCATAAAATAGTATTTTTACCCTTAAATTTTTATAATTTATAAAATAAAATTGTATTTAATTTTTTAATACTTTTTTTCAATTATTATTTAACTTCCCGTTCCAAATGGAGCAAATGATAGGAGCATCGCGCTCTAGAAATCTAATGGTGATTGGTGGTCCTACACCATTAGTTGTCTAATTCATGCGACAGAGTACAACTTTGAGTCGTGACGTGGAAATATCGGACTTGACTGGATGGAGTACCCGAGTTGGAAAGTTTCCGCAAATGTTAGAAGTGGAGTGAGTAGTTCACTTTTTCATGGCCACATTGGATTGCTGGAGGGGAGGTGACAAATGACAATTACCATAAAAGAAGAGACAAGCCTTACATTGTAAGACACGGATTGGAGTCTTTGAAGCCTAATAAAAGTTCGTGCATCATCGTACTTTGCCACTTATATTTTATATTCTTCCTCACTTTATATAATACTCGATGATGCTCATATTTTCTATTCTCTTTTATATCCAGAAAAAAATCAGTTTACAAACCATCACATTACAAACGCACAAAAACATGTCAAAACAACATAAAACCGGAAAAACACAAACACAGGCAAGATTTTAGATCCCCCAAACCCTTTAGTTATAATCTTACTGCCTTCCATCGCATATATATATATATATATATATATATATATATATATATATGTAAGAGAAGATATTTTAACAAAGAGTAATACTACTCATACAAACTATTTATACAAACTCACTCATACAAACTCATGTGGCATCCCTATATGATCGTCATATCACCCATGTTAATTAATGTCATTTATTATCAATATATATTTATCAAATCACTGTATTTATTTATCAAATCACATTATACCACGTCAGTTTATATGAGTGAATTTGTATAAGTAGTTTGTAAGAGTAGCATTACTCAAAATTTAATGTATCTATATATTACTAAAATGGATTAGTTTAGTAATTGATGTGATAAATGATACATCTTTTGAAATTCAAAATTTATTATTATTATTATTATTATATATTTTTTTCTACAATTTACCAATATAAATTTATGATTATTGATATTAGAAAATCTCATTATTGAAATTAAAAGTAAAAAAAATTGTTTAATATTATCAACTTATTAATTATTTCAATTGTATTTTATAGATTATTAATTAAAATTTTATATTTAATTTTCTATTAAAAAACTTTATTTACTTAGATTTTGTCCGTTATATGTGTATTCAAGATTAATAAATTAGCAATCCCTCGCTGTTGTTAAGGCGAAGGCTTTATTTTTTTATTTTTTATTAAAACGAATATTTAATGATTGGCAGTCAGATGAGTGTTGGAAAAATAGAGAACTGCTCCAGAAAACACATTGAAAAAAAATAAAAAATAACTTTGATTAAATACTTTTTGCTTTTTTATTTTTATTTTTTTATCAATCACTGGAAGTCGGTTGCATATACTTCCTCGAGGAAAGTAGGAAACCAAATTCTATAAACTAGTTTAATCTTCTCTGCTAGCGACATCAGATAGAGTACTATTATACGTAAAGTCTAAATATACTATTGATGTACATAAATTCATTATTAAATGAGTAGAAATTTTTTAATAAAAAATTAAAAATTACCTGATTACCTTAAAGAGATATCTTCACTGGACCCCCTCCGTTAACTACCGAAAACCCCCTTCCGTTACCTCTCTTTCCGTTACAATTACAGAATTTTTATATCATTCCTTGCAATTACATATTTGCTCTTGAGAAGTCAGACTTTAACTTAAAATATAAAATTTATTATTTTCATGTCTTATTATTTTCTCCCTCTTAACAAATAACAAGTTAAAGTCCAGAAAATCAATTCAGACAAAATTTACCTTCCACTGTCTAAAACCCAAACCCAGAAAATCCAGAAACCCAGGATGCCCAAGTTTTATTTTTGTTGAAATTTTCCTCTCTCACGTTTGAAATCAAAAAAATATATCAACACAGATACATCAACAATGTTACCATACCACCAAAGCCAACCCAGTATACTTGATTACTTGTCCCACTAAAAGCCTCGCACCCCAATTCAGCCATGAAAGCCCCGCAACCCAGCAATAAATGTCTTACAAAACCCTAACCAACTATAAGCCCACAGCCGCTTAGTCAGCAGACTACCACCAAAAGATCCACAACAAGCAATTTACCATTTTTTGGAAAAGTAAAAAGAGAAAATTTTGTGTAAAAAGATATGAGGAGAGAGAAGAAATAAAAGATATTATTAGTTTTTAAGTAATTACTCTACCAGCTTCTTCTGAAGCCTAAGAGAAAGAGAGAGAAAAAGAAAAGAAAGGGAAGAGAGAAGGGAGAAAAAGGAAGAAGAGGAAGAAAAAAGAAAGAGAAGATGAACCGTGTGAAGAGAGAGGAAGAAAAAGAAAAAGAAAACGGAGAGAGGAGATGAAGGAGAAGAGGAAAAAAGACGAAAAATTGAAGAAAAAAATGGGGAGAGGAGATGACGACCGTGTGAAGAGAGGAGCAAGGAAGAGAAAAAGAAAATGAATGGAGGAGATAAAAGAAGAAAGGAAAGAAAAAGACAAAAGAAATTGAAGGAAAAAAAAAAGAGAGAGGAGATGAAAACGTGTGTGAAGAGAGGAGGGAGAGAGAAAAGACATTGGGAAGAAGGGGAAGAAAGATACAAAAAAAAGGTTGGAGAGAGAGAGAGAGAGAGTATTCACAGGGATATTCACCATTTATCCTCGAAGTTAATCAAAAATACAAATTATCTCCTATAATATTTAAAATTATAAATTATCTCTTGATTTTTTAACTCTAATGTTAAATTAAACGAAAAAGGAGGATAGAAAAAAAACACTTCATAATTTTATCAAAATAACCTTATGTTTGGTCATTTGATATTAACAGTTTACCCCCTGAGATTAAACAAAAAGACGAATTCTCTCTGTATATTTTGAAATTGCAAATTATCCCTTTATTTTTGAATTTCGACATTAAATTAAGTGAAAAAAGGTGAGAGAAAGGATAATATATACTATTCGACCAAAATATCCTTATATAAATACAAATACCTTCGCTCACTTTTTTAAAATTACCTAAACACCCTTACCTTTCTTTCTTTCTGTATCCGTCTCCTTCTCTGTCTCCCCTCTACCAGTAATCTCCACCACCTCTCTCTAGTGCTTCACCAGATTTTTCTCCCACACCGCCATCGTCTAAGGGTGACAATTTGAATCATGACACCCGAACATGACACAAATACGACACGAACACGACACACAATTAATAAATGAATCGAATTAATGTTGAGGGTGTTCAACACGCCAACCAGTTTAATGACAAATAGTTAAATAAATCTTGTCAGTCATTAACATGCAAACTTATTTAATAATATAATTTTTACCTTCTTATAATATATATATTATAAAACTAAAAATTTTATATTATAAACTAAATTAATTTACATAATAGTAAATTGTAATGATTTTAATATTTTTTTATATTAACAATTATTTATATTCTAAAAATAATTTTAATTGATATAAATAGATAGAATATGATATAATTAGATTAAACAATTAAGTAAATTATATTAATTAAATATAACACGATTATAACACGTGGGTGACGCATTTAATAACTGTATCGAATCCGCTTTTCATGTATTGTCAAAAACAATTAAATGGGTCAACACATATGACACGAATTACCACCCTCACAATCGTCGCTTCCTTCTCTTCATTGATGAAATTGCTTACGTCACCAATTCCTCCTCTTTCGACACTACTAGAACTCGCCACCGCCCAATTTGGGTTTATTAATTAAAGCTCGGATTAAAGGTTGGGTTCAATTTGGTTCAAATTTACTTTTTATTATTTATTCAAAAAAGTTTTAAATATTTTTAATTATTATTATTTTTAATTATTATTATTGTTTTTATCATAATTTTTTAATTATTTTTATCCTTGGGAGGGGAAAATTTATATTTTTGTTTAACCTTAGGGGGTAAATTGTAAAATATCCCTTAATTTTATCGCACGAGTTTTATTTTCAATAATACCCCTATTCCGTTTAATTTAACGTCATAATTCAAAAATCATGGGATAATTTGTAATTTCAAATATTACTGAGAATAATTTATATTTTTAATTAACCTTGAGGGGTAAAATGTTAATATCCCTTATTTATATTATAAAAGTTTTAGTTTTTTATAGGGTTATTAACAATTTCTCCTTTAAGGTTAAGTAGAAATACAAATTATCCATTTTAAAATTTAAAATCACGAATTGTTTCTTGATTTTTGAATTTTGACGTTAAGTTAAACGGAAGAGAGGTATTATTAGAAAAAAAATTGAGAAAATAAACACAATTAGGGACCCTCATTGAAATTTGGATACATCCTGAAAAATTTTCATGCCATAGACACTTTCTTGACAAAAATACTTAATTACCCTTATGTATTCAATTTTTTTCCAAAACTTTATTTCCCTCTTCAGTCAAAAATTATCGAAATCTATCAACACCTCTAGAAACATAAACCAACATGAACATCGGTTGAGGATAGAAGCATCGAGCAAGACGACGCAAAGAGAAGTACCCATCGACACAGAGGGTCCCTAATTGTGATTTATTTGGTTGTTATTCGTTAGATTTGATTTAGTTTTTAGGGAATTTAAATTAGGGATTTGAGTTTCCGTCGGATTTGTGAACTTATTTAGAGATAAATCGAGTGTTATAATGTGATTTTTGTGATTTGATGCGTGTGAAAACTAACGAAATGGGTTGTCAATCCAGTGTTATATTGCGACGAAGAAGATACTCGACACTCAACAACCACCTATCAAGTCGTGCCGAGTTATGAAATGTCGAGTGTCAAGCGTTTGTCGAGTGGTGGTGTAGTGAAGAGTAGTGGTATAGTGTCGAGTGTCAGATAATTATTGAGTGGTGTAGTGTCGAGTAGTGTAGTATCGAGTGTCAGATAATTGTCGAGTGTTGTCGAGTGTCGAGTGTCGCGTCGTGTTGTATCGAGTGTCGACACAACACCACTCGACACTCGATAAATATCTAACATTCGATACTACACCACCACTCATCACTACAACACCACTCGACAATTATCCGAGCGTTGTACCAGTATAGTAGTCGTAAAAAATACCACTTCGATTGTTGGGCTCCTCAAAACTTCATTTTTTTTTTAATTTTTCAAATCCTAGTCAAGAAAATAGCCAATTATTCGCCACACTCGTCATCGATAGATCTACATAATGTATATTTCCAGTTTCCTGTTATTAAGTTATATATCGAGGTTGGTTTTAGACTTGATATTTATGTAAAAGAAATAGTTATGGATTTGTATAATTTCAAAGAAATATTAATAATATTATTTTAATAATAAATAATTAGAAAAAAATCTGAAAATTTACAATTCTGATAACGGAAATAAATTAGTATTGATTGAGTTTAGAGAAAAAAATGCAAAAGGCTTTTACAAAATAGGAAATAATTATATTCAATAAAGATATTTTAGTTCATCCATTAAAGAAAACCATTCTAATATTTTTTTATTAAAATAAAATTTTAAATTTTAAAATTATTACTTCAATTAAAATTACTCAACCCTCGAAAATTAGCATTTTAAAATATATTAATAAGTAAAAACAAGTCAAATATAAACTTTAGATTTATAAAAAATAAAATAAAACTTCTTTAGTTTTTTGATGCGAGAGTGTGACTTTTATGCCTTCTCTCTTCCCATTTTTCAATCTTTTATTAGTTGGTTGCACTATATGAACTCTGCAGCAGAGACATAGAAGATTCTTTAGACACGTAAACTTTTCTCTTACAGGAGAAAATCTACTATTTATTCTATTTTTCTAACTTTTTATTACGATACATTACATTAGTGCAACACGTGATGCAGCTGCGGTAAAATGCGTTAAATCACAACCTAAATCACGCGCCATAGAAAACGCGCGTGCGCTCTTACAAGTTACACCTTCACTGAAAATCATATTATAAAAAAATGAAAAAAAAAAGCACCTCGCACCCACCAGATCCGGCGCGTGTTGCACAATTCATTTTTGGAGCTACACTTGCTCACGAAATCTATTTGCCTATAAATAACTCTTGAGACCCGAGAACTCAATTTGTGCAGCTCTCTTCTCTTCGCTCTCTCTATTGTCTTCACATGACCATTCTAATTTCTCGACGGTTCTAACTTTCTTTGGGTACGGTTCTGTAGCTTTCATCTTTTTAGCTTCATGTCGATTTAGTCACTCACTTCAACTTCTTGAAGGTTGCAGTTAGTCACTCACTTCAACTTCTTGAAGTCTCTGCAACCTTCAAGTTTCAGATCTTTAAATCTTAAAAAGCAATAACTTCTTTTTAACAAGCGCTTAAAATCCGAACATTTTCGGTAAATTTTTTTAAGAATTTGATTTGATTTCACTAGATCTGAACTCTATTGGTTAGTTTTTCTCAGTTTTCAAGCACAAGATTCAGTCTTTCTCAGCTCTGATGCTGGATCTGTGAGATCTTTTCAGTGTTTCTCAGATCTGATGCTGATCTGTTAGACTGATACTTGCTCAATAAAGCTTCAGTTTATTTTGAAAAATTAATTTAAAAAAATGATTCAATTTCGTTTCTAAGTTAGCTGGAGTCCAATCAAATCTCAAATCTACTGTTTGCTTAGACGAAGGATTGGAAAATTAACTGATTCTGATTGGTGCTTTGATGTGATCGTAGAAAAAATGGCCTCACACATTAAGAATTTTTATCAAATTTTCACTTAAAAATGGGAACATTTTGGCTAAAAATTATTAGGAATTTGATTTGGTTTCAGTAGATCTGAACTCTACTGGTTAATTTTTCTCAGTTTTCATTTACTAGATTCAGTGTTTCTCAGATCTGATGCCGAAACGGATCTGTTAGATCTGATATTTACTCAATAAGTTTCAGTTTATCTTTAAAAATTATTGGAAAAAAGATCCAATTTCATTTCTAAGTCAGCTTGGGTCAAATCAAATCTCAAATCTACTGATTGGATGTTGGTTACTTAGAGTTGGGTTGAATTTACAAATTCTGTGTGGATATTGAGAACGATATTAAAAAAAAAGTAATTATCTGGATGACAAGAACGACAAGAACGTGGATATTGAGAACGATATAGAAAAAAAAAATAATTATCTGGATCGACAAGAACGCAAGACAAGAATGACAAGAACGTGGATATTGAGAACGAACGGGGATATTGAGAACGATATAGAAAAAAAATATAATTATCTGGATCGACTAGAACGTATATTTTGATTGGTGCTTTGATGTGATTGTAGAAAAAATGGCCTCACACATGAAGAATTTTGATCCAATTTTCACCCAAAAAATGGGAACATTTTTTGGTAAAAATTATGGAGTGTTTGATTTGACTCCAGTTGATCTAAACTCTACTGGTGAGATATTTTCAGTTTTCAAGCAGTGGATTCGGTGTTTCTCAGATCTGATGCCGATCTGTTAGATCTTATATTTACACAAAAAGTTTCAGTTTACTTTGAAAAATTAATCTAAGAAAATGATTCAATTTCATTTCTAAGTTAGCTCGAGTGGAATCAAATCTCAAATCTTCTGTTTCGTTACTCGAGGAGTTGGAAAATTAACTGATTTTGATTGGTGCTTTGATGTGATTGTAGAAAAAATTCTTTTGGCTCCAGAGCTGCTTACTAACTACATTTGCCTATAATTAACCAGGGGACCTTATTGCTCAACTCGTGCCATTCTGTTCTCCTTGCTCTCTTTATCGTCGTCACCGGACCAAATCTCATTTGTCTCCGCTTCTTCCAACTTAATGTACCGCCGTACTTTTGTTGCCTTACTCATTACTCTCTCTGTTATCCTCAACGTTATTTTATTGGTTAGTGATTTTGCAGTGCTAAATCCATTAAAGAATGATTCATTTTCATTTAAATTTAACTCGAATCGAATCAAATCTACTATTTGCTTACTCCCAAGTATTTTCTAAGGTGATTTTTTGACACGTTTGGATAAAAAGAAACTAATTTTGATTGGTGTTCATGTGATTGCAGGAACATGGCTTCTCCTATCGGAAGATCTTTCCCAATGGTACCCAAATGGAAGCTGAATTCCACTTCAAACTCAAACTGCGATTACCTTTCGAATGGGCAGGCTGGCGCTGAGCCTGTGAACATCTCTTCTGTTGAGGTTTGCTTTTGGCTTCTTTGTTGGTTGTTGTTGTAGTTTTTTATAGAAAAGTTGTCTGTTTGTATATTTTGAATTTTTGTTTTTAAATTTGAAAAGAATATATAGTTATTTTTAATTTTTTTAAAAATTTTAAAAATAATATGCGATTAATATTAATTTAAATGTATTAGAAAATGTGTGTTTTTTTATGAAATTATTTTTTAAAAATGGAAACAAACAAGCTCAGCCTGTTTTTGTTCATTTGGTTTTGATATTTTGGAAAATATTATAACTGACCAAATGAAATAAAGCCAATAGTCACAATATTCAGCACAACTGTTTAGATTGGCTAGGATACGATGAAGAATACGTAAAATAAATTTCCTGAGCAACATACATATTAAATCTAGAGTTCTAAATATATTTTTCGTATCAGACCATCTTATGTCAACTTTTAGGCACTTTTTAACTAGGTTTCTAATATTGGGCGTGTTGATTAGCATTAGTCTACAAGTTGTACTTTTATCTACTTTCTATGTTGTGAATGCCTTTAAAATCTTGGAAGAGCTTGACATCGATGTCTTGGTTCGAGGTGAACCAGAGGTAAGTTAAACTCTGTAATTTGGAGGAAAAGCGGTAGTCGTCTCCTTGGTTTTGAATTACTAGTTTGGTCTTTCATTTGTTCCCTGCATTTTCTGCTTACAATGGATGCACTTGTTTTTGTAGAGAAACGATATGGTTGAGTACTCTGGAGACCAATTGTCAGGTTTCACTTTCAGTGTCAATGGCTGGGTGCAATCTTGTGGATTTCGCTGTGTTAAGCCCCCGTTCCTCTACGGTGATGTAAGCCGTCCCGAGGCTATGACTCTTTTCTGGTCCTTCCTGGCTCAGAGCATGGCTGCTTGCCCAATGAAGGGAATGCTTACCGGCCCGGTGACCATTCTCGACTGGTCCTTCATCCGAAATAACCAGCCCAGGTATAGAAAATGAAAACCTGTAGAAGAAATTGAGATGCAAAAGAAAAGAGTAATTACGTTTGTTTGCTAATCTTCTCGAATGGCAATATTTGTTGAACATAAATTTTTTTTTTGTCAAATATTCCAGATTTAAAACCTGCTATCAGAATGCTTTGGCTATCAAAGACGAGGCTGAGGATCTTGAGAAGGCAGGCGTCAATGTTATCCTAATTGAGGAGGCTGCCTTGAGAGAAGGGTTGCCTCTTAGGAAGTCTGAGCATGCTTTCTACTTGGAATGGGCTGTCCACTCCTTCAGGATAACCAACTGTGGTGTCCAGGACACTACTCAGGTTGGTTTCCTCTTCACTGCCAATCTGACATCTCAAATATGGTACTTGATTATTCATCTGGCCCTTTTTTCCAACTGGCAGATCCACACCCACATGTGCTACTCCAACTTCAATGACATCATTCACTCGATCATTGACATGGATGGTGATGTGATTACCATTGAGAACTCTCGCTCTGATGAGAAGCTCTTGTCAGTGTTCCGTGAGGGGGTGAAGAACGCTGCTGGAATTGGCCCTGGTGTTTATGACATCCACTCTCACAGAGTACCATCAACAGAAGAGATTGCTGACAGAATCAACAAGATGCTTGCAGTGCTCGAGACCAACATCATGTGGGTTAACCCTGACTGTGGTCTCAAGACCCGTAGGTACTCTGAGGTGAAGCCGGCTCTCAAAAACATGGTTGCTGCTGCCAAGTTCCTCCGCACCCAACTTGCCAGTGCCAAGTGAGTGGTTCATCACGGGATGGGAGTGTGGGTTATGGACTTTTACACAAAATAAAAGAAAATTCCTGTCTTGTCTTGTCTTATCATTTCAATAACTGGTTCATGATAACTTTTAGTAGCAGTAATACGCCCTTTAGAGACAACTGATTTCTCTTTTTCTTTCTTTGTTTTCATTGTGGCAATTATGTCGACATTGTCAGTGCGCCTCAGGGGATGAAAATTAATGCCATGCCTTTGCCCTTTTTGCATTTACTGTTATCATGTTTACTTCCATTTTGTTCATCCCTCTCTCACTGGTATCTTTTCTTATTGGATTAGAAGTTCTGAGGCATTTTCCAAGTAAATGTGTATTAATTGAATTGAATACACTGAATTGCTCTCAATTCTATGTTTTTAGTATTGATAAGGACCCCGGAGTCCGGAATAATTGGAAATTTAAGGACGTGTTCTTTTTTGAATTGTATGCTTTTGTTTCCAAAATGATTTGGAAAATGAATTTATATGATTTGGAGAATGAGTTTTAAGTAAAGAATATGCGTTTAAAAATGAATTCTGGAATTGAATTTTTGAAAACAAAAACAAGATACGTGTTTGAAAATGAATCACTGAAATCAAATTTTTAAAACAAAAATATGAAATGCGTTTGGAAATGAATTCAAAACACTTGTTCTTACAAATTGTATAAATAATAGGATTGTTAACAAATAATATTTTAAACTAAATCCATGCTCCCATTATACATATTGTTAACAAATAACACATGCTTAATACACGGGTTGCGTTACTTTTTTTCATCTCATCTTTACAATTTCATAATTAATCGTAACATCGACTTGATAAATTAAGATTAATTTTTAAAATTTAATAAATTAATTCTTAATTAGAAATACCATTAGAAAAAAATTCATAAACCTATGCCAATTGAGATATTTACATCATATAAGAACTTTTTTATAAAATAATAATAATAATAATCCACCGAACTTTGGAAAAATATTTAATTTTTTTAGATTTTATCTAAATTAAATTTGATTTGATTAATTTTGGACAATCATACAAATTACTTATGAAAATGCGAAGACCAATCGAATAATAGAAATTAAATTATTTTAACAAACTAATGATAAGAAATGCAAATAACCTATCCGATAGACAATTACATAAACCTAAATTCCCTCTCGCATAATTTAACAGCCTTCATTTATTTTGATTTTTTAAACAGAACAAGAAAAATTAATTGTAGATATATTATAAATGTAACAATTTATCGGAAGGCTATTTGCAATGAATTTATTATTTGTTGACATGAAAAATGAATTACATGTAAGCTTTGGATAATGTTTGAACCATCGATCGAAATAGGCTAAATAATACTCAGTTTTAATATGTAGCAGTTTCAGGGAAGAGTTTATTTGTAGAGCTTTTACAGGATGCAACCTTAATGAATTGAGGCAAATAGTCATGTATAAGCAGAGAATTTTTTAACTTGATCAATAATACTAAACTGATATACAACTCCAGCCAATCAACTCATGCCAAATATAGTAGTAATTGCTCCAAAAATCTAATGGAAATCAATAACATTATCGTTCAAGTCTTTGCAACTAAGGGTTGAAAAAACGGATAAAAAAACCAAAGTGCACAAAACAAAATTTCCTCAGCTTCTCTCTTTAACTCAACCAATTTTTTCACAGGTCCTGGACGCTCAAACCTGGGAAACAAAAATAGGAATACATTAAGAATCCTAGCATTACGTAGAAATGCCAAAAGCAAAACATCTTGCATTCATAAATTAACTATTCTTAACAAGTCAAACACCATGTTTGAAGAAACATTTTTCTGTTTTCACCCATATTAATAAACATTTCAGTATATGTTGGGGGGCAAATATTGTAGCTGGCCAACCAGTCTCACAAAGAAACAAGCAAAAGAGTTCAGAGAAAGATTTGGGATAAGCAGCACAATTACTATCGCTTCAAGGGAACGAGTCATATGGGAATGGATAAAATCCACACAGACCAGATAATGAAGCATTTTCAAACAAACAGAGTGTGTAGATGTACAAGTAAGAGCACTGTATGCTCATACCTGGAGGAAGAGATTGCCTCAACTTGTCAGCTTTCTCAGAGTCGAACACACAGAGTGTGTAGAGGTACTTTGAGCAGTGAAACTTGAACTTGACAACATCCCTGCTCCTCTTGATTTTAACAGAACGAGCATCCTTCCTTCTCGCTATAAGAAGGAAATCCTTGATCTTGTGAATCTGCTTTGGCTGTCAAGCACAAAAAAAGATTCAGAACCCTTAAACATTCACATTCATATTAAGAATAATGTTTTCATCAACAAAGTAAAATGCTAAATGAAAAAAACTGATACAAAACAGAGCTAAGTACCCCACGATTTTCATAGAAAAAAATATTGAATCAAATTTTAGATGGTTGAGATAAGCTCAATAATATTTTGAGTTTTTTATCCAATTTTCCGATAACTGTAAGATGCTCGAATCATTCACCCTTTTATCACAACCACCAACAACAAGTTTAAATAATCAATAAACATTTCAAAATTTATATATGGCAAGGAATGCAAAAAGTATCAAACTGAGGGAATGAGCTGCATTGAGCAATATAATAACATTCAAGTTAAAACTATGAAAACCATGGATTCTAATTATATTAAATACCAACTACGTATGAAAACAAACGTTTTGAAAAGGAAGATATTGGGCTTCTTCCCTTGGGCGAAATCATCGCTTGCTACCGAAAAATTTCAAGCAAGCCAAACAGAGCTGCTTAACCAACGTGTACTCAACTTCTTGCAACTTAGACAACCCCTTATGTTGAAAACATCATATCCTCATGTCTTTAAAGTAACTAAAATATGAAGTAGATAACAGCCTGCATATACAAGTCAAGCACAAACTGGTTTGGTTTGAAATCATGAGATTCCAATTACAGTTGTTGCAACGATGCCAATGAATAGCCAAAACAAAGTTTGAAACTATATTATCAATGAACTATATTTCACCCAAATTTAAACTCTAGACATCAAAGAGACATTTTAACAAACAGTTATTACGCAAATTCCATAACAAAGCCCAAACACAATTATTGAAAAATAAATTAAAATAAAACAATCTTTACCTCATATTTATGGGATTCTGAGTAGGACCCATTTCAGAAGAAGAGCAACAACTGATCAAAAACCGTCCACACGAGGTTCCACACTGATGACGACTCTGCAAAAAGCCATTTTGATGGGTTCTGAAAGAATTCGAAGAAGAAGGTAACAAAGCCGATGACAGGTTACATGACAAAGATGGAGAAGAAGAGATGATGGGCATAAAAGAAGCTGAAATTGCCATTTACAAACTCAAAACACTCAAAAAGAATTGTCGTTACTTCACTGCCGCCAAAAAGATGAAATTAGTTTGGTTTTGTTTTGAGTTTGCTCTCTGTATTTTATTCCATAACAGATAATGGAAGCAATCGGTTTTCTTTCTCCAACCATTTCTTTTTCTAATTTCTTCTCTGTCGTCATTGGTTCATCTCTCTTATCAATTATATTTTCACCAATTACTTTGCCGATAGCCTTTAACATTAGGGTTCCAATCTTGATGGTGATGGTGAGAGGCAAGGTGATCAGGGGGCAACATGAAATCAAAACCAACATGCGTATAGTGGCCATATGTTGGCTTGGGTTTTTGTTGTTGTGGCAGCAGTTTGGTAGCCTCATTTTCAGGTGTTTTTTTGTTTTTTTGCGTGCTTGTTTGGTGGATGATGAGGTATTGAAAGAGCTTTGCGATGATGATGCTTTGATTTTTGGATGGTGTTGGTTTGTGATGTTGCAATTTGCGGATTGTGAATGTGGGTGTTTAATTTACAAAATATTTGTCACTTTTATTTTATAAGCCATAATGGTTTCATACTATTCGAAATAATAATAAAAATAGTATCATTATTGGATAACAATAATATATACTTAAGATTTCATTAAAAAATTACGGATTAAAAAAAGGAATTAAAATCAAAATTATAACTATTTTTATTGCGTAAATGAATAAAGAAAAAGTAATACTAATATTATAAACTATTTCATACAAATTGATTTGATATTATAAAAAAATTATTATAATATTTAGGATAATCAATATAATTAAAATTTAAAATTTATTTATTTTAAATAAATTATGATACATCAATTTATATAAATAAATTTATATAATAACTTATAAGATTAGTATTACTGATAAAAAGAAAAGTGATTATAGATCAAAAATGTTTGATAAGAGTTCCACTAGATAACATTTAAGTTATAGATTGGTTGAGATTTGAGAATGTATTCTTTTATAAATTTAATATTTTTATTTTTAATTAAATTTAAAAATATATAATAAATTTTATAATATTTTAAATTTTAAAAAAAATATATATAATTAAAATTAAATATAAATCATATTAAAAAATATATAATATAAAAAATAAGATTTGAATCCGTAAATTAATCGAAGAGTTAATTTTTAATTAAAGCAATCACCACATTCCTTATTTTCAATAAAATAACGATAAAAATTTTGCGCTTGTTAGGCGACATTTATGTACGATAGTTATTATTCCAAGGATGGATATTGACACATTGTAAAAAATGTGCACGTCGAGGCTACAAGAACTGTATCACCAGAAGCAATGAAACTTGCCGGAGTACACAGCAACCAAACAAGGCCCAGACCACAATCCTCGCTTTCAATCGACCGTCACTGTGAACGACCAATCCTTCACCACTCAAAACCTCTGCCGATCATCCAAGGAGGCGCAAAACGACGCCGCTCGACTCGCTTTTGAACATTTCACCTCCTCTTCTCCCAATCCTACCACCTCTCAGCCCTCCGTTCCCGCCTCTCCTGCTAATGTTAACGGTGAGACTTCAAACGAAATGGATTAATCGTTTCTTTCTTTTGATTTTATAAGCTGTTGTATTAATTGCTGTTTTTGTTATTGCATGTTTTGAGATTTGAGGTTCGTTTTTTGTTTGGCTGCTGAGAAAACGCGGGAAAATTTTTGTTTATTTACGCGTGTATTATTATTTGCCTTATAAGTTGATACTTGTTCTTGTAACTGTGGTTGCATTTCCTTTTCTTTTTTCTTTTTTTAATTTAAATTTTTTTAAGTGATGTGTTTAGAATTAAAAAAAAAAGAGACATTGAAAATTTTTTTATTTCCAAAAATTTTGTTAAATTTGATGCGATGATGGGTTTGGTTATTGATAGAATTTGTGAATAGAAAGGGAAGTTTAAAGTTTTGTATTATGATTACTTGAGATTGGGAAATTTTTATAGGAAAAAAGAAGATTAAAACAGCATTTGAGGCCATGTTGCATGTTTGGGCTTATTTCTAGGCATTGCATTTGAAAATAGCGGTGCACATTGTGTTTGAGTCCATATTCTGTGCCTCTTTGAGTAATTTGTTGATAAGCTTTTGTTAGTTTGTTGAATCTAAGATATCATTCCATAATAAGGCTGCATTTTGTGATTCAATGCCTATTTTGGGCCGATTTTACTTGCCGAAAAATTATGTAGCTTTGATCTTTTTTTTCCCCTTTGACTATTTTGTTGATTGCGTTTGTTAACTCTGTATGTGCTACTTCTCCATATTGTAGGAACTTTTTCCTTTGGATTGTTATACATTACTTGGGTTCTTAGTGTCTTTTTTCAACTGATATTATGATTGGTTGATGGCTATTCGTAAAGTGCAGGTTTTTTAATTTCATCTTTTGTATACATTATATTAATTTCATTAACTTTCTGAAATGCTAATGAATGGGTGATGAAAATTTAAATCTTGTTAGAGTGTGGCTAGACTTATAAACTCACCTAGGCAAATTGATATGGAGTGTTTGCAAGATTGCCACATCATTTATCCTAATTAGTCTCATATTTGTAAGTGTAATATTATTCTTTTATCAATTCGCTTTGCAAGTTTAACTCTTTAGTTCTTCTACACTTCATTTGTGAGAACGTAACTTGGTCTGCAATGATTCCGTTGGTTGGAAATTTTGAATTTCTGAGTTACACTTCTCTTTTATGAGCTGAAAGACGAATGGAATATGATGGTTGGAAACACAGCTCCAAAATTACCAAGTTTGTCTTAAAAAGTTTTACTTTGTCTTATTATGGTTGGTCTAATAATTTCCTGTAGGTTCATCAAGTGCTAGTACGGCGCAAATGAGTGTAAGCGTAACAAATCAAATTCCTCTGGTCAGTGCTAGCACCCAAGTTGTCAAAGATATTTGCAGATTAAGAGGTTAGAAAAATAATTTTTGTTGTTATATATGTTCTTATCCTTATTTTTTTAATCAGACATCTACTTCATTACTTTGGGCTCAATGTTAATATATCATGCATTATTACTGCATAATAGATGCAGACCGAGCTTCTCAGGTCAATGCAATCATCTCAGTAGGCAGTTCTGTTTTTGGACTAAGAGGTCAGAAAACTAACTTTAATTATCATCTCTTTTCTTATCCTTTTATCCTTATTTCTTTTGGTAGTAAACAGAAAAATATCACATAAGCTTGCTTTTTTAGTTTTCATTAGTTCATTCTTTGCTTCACTCGTGCTGGCCTAATGTTCATTGATCATGAATCATGATTTTACTCCTGTGTATGGGAAACAGATCAAACTTCTCATGTCAATGCAACCTCAGCCGTCCAAGATGTTCACAGATCAAGAGGTCAGAGAAATAATTTTTGTTATTCTCTTTTCTTTTTTCTTCAAATATTTACGTTGCTTCAGTTTTAGCATGATACATTGACCATTCCTTGTTCCATTTTATATGCTGATTCTCTGTTACTGCCTTGTCAAAAGTTTAAAGGTTGAAAAAGGTCTTAATGTTAATGTACAGAGAAAAAGATTAAGCATATGTAATGAGCTGTTGAGTGGGTCTACTTCCAAGTTGTACCTCAATATGAATCATGCTTCTTATTCTTGCATATTCAAGTTGTAATTTACAACTTAATTTGAAGTTGGAGCCTCTCGTACTCAAAATAAAAAAAAAAAAAAACCTCCAAGTTGGAGTCTAGTATGTTTTCTGTCTAAAACTTTTCTTTTAAGTTGAAGATGTTTCAGTTTATAGTGGGTATCAATGGAAATGTCGGTCCCCAATTTTGAGGTATGAGTCTGAACCGAGTGTAAGGTTGTGCCTTCTGGCTTGAAACCTGTTTGCTATCATCCCTATGCTTCTGGACATTTTAATATACATGGCATCCTACCTAGTTCTTAGATATTTGAAATACTGTGGGTTTTTCATCTGGGCAAAAAATTCATTAAAAAAAAAAAAAAAAACCAAGATCTATATCTTTTGTTTCCATTATGTGATAAAGTGACTTATAGTTTTTATTGATTCCTGGATTATAGATACGTTACACCTGTACAAGAAGCAGTTGCAGAGCTACACTCAAAAGAGAAATCTGGCTCTTCCTACATATTCTTGTGAGCGAGAAGGTCCCCCTCATGCTAGTCGCTTCAAGTGTGGGGTCACATTAAATGGACAAACTTATGAGAGTCGGGAGTTTTTCCCCACATTAAAGGAAGCTGAAAATGAAGCAGCAAAAGTTGCTCTAATTTCATTGTCGCCAGATGGAGTACAAGGAGTAAGTCTTCTAAATTTTTTAATGTTAAGCCATGAGTTTTAGAGTTATGACTGTTTGAATTGTTGTACATGTTTATGTATATATAAATTTTCATTTATATGTTTTCTTTCTGTGTATATATGTTATGTATACATTTCCAGAGTGACTCTGCTCTCTACAAAAACCTTTTACAAGAATTGGCTCAGAAAGAAGGTTATGCTTTGCCAGTTTGTAATACAAACCAATCTGGTGAACCTCATATACCTTCTTTTGTATCAACTGTGGAGGTAGAAGGAGAGGTTTTTGCTGGACAGGGAGCACGGACAAAGAAGCAAGCAGAGATGACTGCAGCAAAAGTAGCATACATGACTCTCAAAGAGTTTATATGTATATATATGTTTATTTTTACACCCTTCCTGCAGTTATAATGTTTACTTGTTATAAAGTTGATGTTAGCCCTGAGTTAATGTTCTCTAATTAATGCTTCTATCTAACATATGGATATATATCCATCATAAATTGACTTATGGAACACATTGAAAGGTGGGTTTTATGGACATCTAATTCGTACAAGTTCTTAGAATGATCAAACTAGTCATGGTACACTGCTTTTGCCAAATTGTGCATTTCATATGTTTTTGGGAAAATTTCACTCAAACCTCGCAGATTTGAAAAATGGGCTGAGAAGTCCCATATTAAGGATTGTTGACATTAGTGGCCTTTTTACCCAAATTGACCAACAAAATGGCACAGTTTACTTTCATTTACCTTAGACATTTAATGAATTTTTGATTTTAGTCTTGATAATTTTCATGAATAATCACATATGGGATTAGCCCTGGTTGCGAACCCCATCTTCCCATTTTAGTTTCTTCTGACTCCATAAATTTAAAACATGTTCCCTGAGCAGAATGAGTGCAGCGGCATTGAAAAGGGGGCAGATCATATGATACACTGGGTTTATGAAATAAAACTCTCAATATTTACAGATAATGTCAATCTAATTTAGTCCATGACTTTTCATTTTTCTTTCAGCTTCAAGTAACCAAACGAGAGACCAACAGTTCTTTCAACTGGCCATCACCCACAGGCTGACTACTCATTTTGCAGCTCGCAATCAATTGCCACTGCTGATCTCCCTCAGAATGATCGATCTGCAGGCCGCATGGTTCTTAATACAAGCCCAATTCCTCTAGTGCAAGCCGAAGAGGATAGAGGTGAAGGTTTCTTGAAGCTCTATAGCACTTACTACTATGAAGAATGCTAGTAAGAATCTCTTCCTTACTCTCTTTCTTACTCTCTAGAGTTATGTGTTGGCATTTATCTCTAAACTTCAATTATTGGTAGTTGAACTCATGATTCACTTGCCATTATTTTGATTTAATAAAACTTTTGTGGACATGTATCAACACTAGAGGTAGAGAGTGAGGAAGAGAGTGTTGCTAGCACTTCTCTACTACTGTATATTGCTATAGCTAAATATGATATGTGTTTGTTATCTGTGAGTCCTTTGATTTTAACTGGTCTGGCACTGCACACAATTTCTTTTTGTCAGCACAAGCACTCATACCTCTTTCACAATCCTTAATGTTAAAGCTGATTGACGAGAAATTAGATGTTAGTTGTAAAGGGATATAGTTACAGGTATAATTATTAGTCCAATCTGTCAGAGTTAATGTAATGCTTTTTAATGTGTGAAATCGTTAAGGGTTATCTTAATATTTGTCCTCAGGGCACATGATAGGACTCTAAAATTAGAAAGTTGTTAATGCAAGTTTACTATTTTAAGAAATGTTTTATCCTTCATAAATGAGTTTAACTTCCTTAAATTACATCAAATACGTTTCTTTTATTTGCTTAACATTTTAAGATAACTCAATTGTTAATGATTGCATACAACTTATCTAAACCCAAGGGATTGGTTCAGTGGCAAAGTCACTTGGCTCTGATATCTAAGAGACATTAGATCTGGTTCGGCTCTCATTAGCACCAATCCGAGAAGAAAAAATGCATACAATTTATTTATACAACTTCCTTAAAATCCTTATTTATTTGAACACAGGAGGAAAAGCAGACCATACTAGAAATTCCTCTGTGCCTATGATATTAATATGCTAGTTATTCACAATTTTAAGAACTCATCTTCATATTAGTTCATCAATCACTTGGGAAATACCATCAAGTTCATGAACATGACATTTGATTTGATGTTCTTCTCTCAACTCTGAGAAAATATTTAGGCGATTTCTCATGTTTTTATATTCTATCTCTCATCTTTGTTTTAGTTTGTCGATCCCTTGGGAATTAAATTTATGTTCATGAACATGACATTTGGTTTGACATTGTTCTCTAAACTCTTTGAGGAAGTATATGCATATACTTCAATATTTGGTGGCGAATGTGGAGGTTGCATATTTATGGAGACCTACTCTTGTTGCCTAAAACTCCCTTGGCCTAAGTGGCCATAGTCCCATGAAGAAGTTGGTCACCAATTAAAAATGACCAAGAATCATGTCCAACTCCAGGACAATGGGAGCAAGCTCTTTTGTTAGATTTCCATTTTTTTTACGGGGGCTTGTGACGCTTGTTTTCCCATGAGGAGCATGGACTGGCTACACCCCATGCAAAATGCATGTGAGGCAAAAATGTGCCCCTGGTGGTGAGGGTGTGCTTACAGTGTCCAAGTATTTGATTCTACCTCTTGTAGTTCTTCCAGACAATTTTCTCAATAATGTCATAATATCTGTGCGGATGTATTTATGTCTAGATTAAATTTTAATAATCATAGAAAATTCAGATTCATATGTAAAATCAATTTTTATGTTATTTATAATTTACAGTGTGGACTATAATTTAATAGTCGAATATTTTTAAAAGCTGTTACGCAAATTTGTTTGTATTGAACTAAAGTATTTGTTACTGAACAAAACTTTGCATGGTTTATAGAGTGTATCTTTTAAATAATATTGATAATAGGGTAAGAATAACATTAGAAGAAATTGGAAAGATTCAGTTATCAGCTTGAAAATGTGTCCTCAATTGCAATTTTTCTTGATGATTGTCAATTACTTATATCTTTTTATTTTTATTTTTATTTATTTATTTTTGCTTGAAATTGACTATACATCGTTATTTTTGCTTGAAATGAACTATGTGATGTAGTTCTAACAGTGAGAATATTATGAATCCGTTTCATCCTTGTCTCTCAGAGCATTCTATTCCAAATTGATTGCAGGGAATGCTGAATTCGGCAGTCAGCATTTTCCTTGATGCATTTCCACAACCAGAAATCATCACCACTCAAAATGGAGAATCATCTTCAGCTGACCCATCGCCATCAGCCCTTTCAACACCTGAACATGCCCAGCCTTCGTCTTCTGATTGTGCTGCCAATTTCATTCCCGAATCTAGTATTAGGCTGGCAGTTGGAATTGATTCATCTTCGTGCAACAGAATTATAATTTGCCCGTGCAAGCCAAACATGATATTTACCAAGGGCAGCACAGTGGTGCGAAGTGACAACAATTGGGTTGCCGTGAAGCTCGGGCCTGATCCAACCAGTAATTTAGCTTAATTTAGCTTGTTTTGGTGCTAACAATGATGATGCATTTCATGGACCAAATTATGGAATTGAAACCTAGGATTACATATCTGAATAAATTCTTTATAGGATATGTTCAGTGATGATCAATTTGTTCATTTCTTGGTCAGTGAAACTAGCTAAAATGTGGTGAGTCAATGTAACGTCTTATCTAACAAACATTTCCAAGATGTATAAGCTAGTTTTGATATTTTTGTTTTCTGCTTCTATATTCAGTTTCTGCGTTGAGAATAATATGCTTATTTAAGGCTGGTGCCATATTTGAATGTGAATTTAAATGGCCTTAGTTTAGTCTGACCCAAAACTTAATGTAGTTAAACTTGTTCGATCAGAAACTGCGTATGATCCCAAGCTGACGAAGTATATTTGTTTCTTTTCGAAGTTATAGAATTACAAAACATATTTGTTCTAAAAATATTAAAAACAAATGTATGATCCATTGGCTTTTTCTTACTCTTATCGGCTGTCGCAATAAACCATGATTAGTTGATAGCTAGATTCTAACCCCAAGGTACATTACAATTCGATCACATGGTTCTATTGCATATAATAGTGTCTTTGATGACACCTTTTTTTTTCCCAGATCTTGGCTTTCTGGTCACACCTGTAAAATAGCGAAACATTTATGAGTACAAGTGCTTGTTTATAAGAAATTTGCAAACGCGAGAAAATGAAAGAACCAACCATTGACATAAATTATTTTCCTCACAAATAATCAACTCTTCCATTAGTGTGATCGGATTTTAATGACATGTCGGGCACAATCCCATGGATTAGCACCTAACTCCACAAAATTGAACCACAAAATTTGCCTCGGGCATAAAAAGCCATAGTATGTAAGAAGCAGACAGATTCACATTAGGATTCTTTCTGCATTATTAAGGGCTTTCTTTGCAACCTTGAATTTGTTAGTGAGCTTCTTTTTGGTTCTCACAACATACTCCTTCACAAAAAACTCGATTCCATTTCGAAGAGTTTCAAGTTCTGGGGTAACAGCTATACGTGTGAACATGTTCCAGATGAGCTTATCAGGATACTCAAAAATGGCCTCAAATAGCATCCTAAAATGCATGATCCTTTTCGGAGTAAGTAGACTGGAGTCACTGAAGTTGATACTTTTCAAAACTGAAAGGGAGAGAGTAAAAGTGGCAACCATCTCTGCAACAAATTTGGCTAGGTGCATTGATCTTATAAGCTGCATTGACTCCAGCTCCTTGAAGTGGTCCCAGAGACAAAACTGTAATCATATTAGTAAAGGAAGGTTAGAAAGAATGGACAAAGAAGCGAAAAGCAATAGCTTCTAAAATCTCAAGAACTGCAATAAGAATAATGACTTTCTTAAAATCACCAATGAAAATTCACGGCATAAAATGTCATACAAGAGCAGAACTAGTAATCTCTGTCAAAAAAAAGTCATGCGGCATAAATTTATAAGTTTTTAAGTAAATAGTACAGTGCTCATTAAGGGGCAGTCTCTCCACTCTTGGTAATACTATCGGCCAACAGGTATACTGTAGAAAGAAGCCATCCAAATCATTGTTATTTGAAATAGACCAGCTTTAAAGAGGTCAAGGTATTTTAAATTCCGTTGAACCAGCAAAGCCGGGGAAAAACTCAGATAATATTTCATGTAGATCTTGAACTTATACTTTGTTCTCATTTAATATTACCAATGGACCTAGGGCCCATAAACGGCTCTTCATATCTTGTTCTTCTTTAGCGTTTCTATAATTATATTGACCAAATCTTCAAGAACGAAGAGAATTATACCTGTAAAGTAAACTTGTGGTTTTTGTCATGCTCACACAATTTGGACGCCAGTACAGTATAATATTTATTAAAAACTTTCTCCTGTAAACAACAATCCACAATAACCCGTATAATCTCTCGATCCTGTAGAGACACGCAAGTACGACAAGATTAAGCAAAAACAATTAAAAGGAATTGAAGTGAAGAAAGAAATCAAGAGATACTCACCTGTTTTGCAGGCAAATCCATTCTTAAGAGCTTTTCAAATGCATCAATGTAGTCCTCACCACTCATTATGATACAAAATATTGCCCTTCTAGCATCAGTATTCATCCTCTGTGCAGCAGCAAGTTGCAGCATTTTCTGGGCTTCAAGAACCTCTTTATCAATTGTGCTAGCAACCTCTTCCACATTTTCTGTTTTGGCAGCCATATCTCCTGACAACCACCACTGGCCCTTTTTGTCAGGGTCAACCAGCTTGCTCCACTTGAGTCCCCTTATCAAAATGTCTTCCACCCTTAACTGAAAATATAAAGGCACATTACACTAGAGAACAATAAAAATGAGAAAAACTCATGTGCACAAGTTCAATGATGAAATATTATTTAATAACTTAAAATACCATCCTGTGGCAATTTCTGTTTCTCAATATCTTGCCAATGAATGAAAAATACCACCCTTCCCCACACCTGATAGACATCCTATATTTATTATTTGACTTGGTTACAGCTGAGAGTAAGCACTAGGTAATCTCAGTTGCCTACTACTTTACCTTTTGTCTTCTATTTTTGTCAATAACTATATCAGTACTCACTTCTCAAGCATATAAAAGGGAACATATTAGCATCAGGATTAACTAGACTAGATTTTCAGATTTGAAGCAAAGACATGTCAAATGAAGTATGTAAAATCACTAAACAAGCGCACGCATATGTCCAGCTTTCCTACGAAATGGTGAGAAGTTTGACTTCAAAGCATGAAAGTGAACCAAAGAAAAAAAAAATTTAAGTAGCAACACCTTTTGCAGCCATTTCTTTATCCTCACATGCTGTACAGTATCATCCTTAGGCCTTCTCCTGTTGTTCTTGATGTCACATATGGTTTCAAGCATGAACTCCATCTGCACGAATTACCAAACAAGATATCATCAAATTACCAGCAAAGAGATAACAAAAAGGTCTGAAAATTAGATAACTTCATAAACAGTGTACCCTTTTGCTATTTAGATTTGTCTGGCCGTCTCCAGAGGATGCTTTCAACTCGTTCACCCTATTCTGGACACTGAGAATAAAGTCTTTCATAGAAGCAGGATCATCACCCCTTAGTTTTATCCCACAGCCTATTCAATAATCAACAAGAGTTCATATTGTAAAACATATTCTGGCTCACTGATTTTGATAATTTCTGTAAAATAACACTAATAGTACTATTTGTGTTATACGAACAGTTCATGCAGGAAAAGAATAAATAGAAATGACTTAAAGGATAACATATGTTAAAAGATAAACACTTTCTGGAAGTTGAAATGCAGTATCAAAGAGTGGATCTTCAGGGATTCTCAGATAAAACTTAAAGACGAACTATAAATGACTAGAACTAACAAAAGACGATCACATATGTAAAGAAAAAGAATATTAATAGTTGACACAAGACTTACATTGCAAAACAGTCAAGATAGAAGAGACATCAATCTCGGTCAACCGCTTGCTCAAAGTGATGAGGAAGTCATATATCAACTCACTGAAAAACATAATTAGAAGCACTGCTATTGAAATAGGGTTGTCCAACACTTGAAACATGTAGAAAATGCTAGTTGAAATAGATTTCAATCAAGCTCTGATGCCAAAACTTATATCTATACAATGTACAATATCAAGCATCCATCTGTATGACCAAAGAAGCTCTATTTAAGAACTAGGCCACTAAAGTTGTTGGAGACACCAAGCAGTTTCCAAAGAGATTAAACTTTGTTTTTAAGTAGAAGGGGAAGTTCCAAGTTCAATACTGTTTCTGGAGCATGAAGCTCCAGTTAGGCATTCCCTATCTAAAAACTGTTGGCAACACTAGGCAGTTGCCAGACCCATGATCATGGGCACATAATCTTATCTCCAAAAATGAACCAATTTTATGATGAAAAATATTTATGTATAGGCATTGATAAGTTTCCTATTTAGTGCAGATAACTCACCTTGAGCAAACTCCAAATATGCATAAGTAAGAGAGCAAGAGAGTGATATTACGCAAAGAAAGATTGTCTTCTTTATGATATTCATTCTGGAAACAAAACAAAAAAAAAAAATATTTCAGTTAATTTTTAAAATTTTAGCAATATGAGCTTACAAAAACTTTGAATTTTCAGAAAAGCAAACAACTGATTTGATCATCAGAGCTCAATGATGTAAGAAGCATTGCCTTTCAAGACTATGTTTAATTTATCTTCGATTTTGTTACAAATCATAACTTTAAAAAGGGATATGAAATTTCTCATTCAATTTTTAAGGCAAACCTCAAAAGTTTTAGCTAGTGAAGCCATAAGTTTTGCACTGAAGTCAATCCCAACTGTACAAGCCATCCCTGCAACAAATGCTGCAAAAACAGCGGCATACCTACACATGGAACATCAAAAAGTCACTTACATTTAGCTAAAATCTATTGGGTAGACACAGATTCCCTTGAAAGAATAAAGGGCCATTATAATGCAGATTCATTACTGACAAACGTGCAAAATAGCGGAAAAAATTAATCCAAAACTGTTCTTCAGTATAATTAAACAGAAATAAGAAAAAGCCCAAATGAAGAGAAGAAATAAATAACTTTTGTGGAAAAACGTATAAAAAAAGTTAAAATAAAGTAGAGAAGAAAAAAACTCAACTGTTCATTGCCACGAGGACCACTAGAACAAGATGCCAAAACCTCCTCACTAATGATTTGAGAACCAACACTGCGGCCAACGGACTGCAAACAGGGGAGATGAGAGTTAAGATATAAATCTTGATCAACAACTGCATATTTAATGGCTTAGCTGCAGTTTGATGAGAGAAACGAAGAATATTAATGTTATTGTCATCACTTTTATTGAGAAGAAAATTTGGTCTGCAATGTAAAGGTAAACACAATAAAAACAAATTATTTTATGTGCACCAGCCCAAATACAAACCAGCCATCCAAAGAGTACTGTTCTAACCAATCAGGCCTAATGAGTTAAAAGTTGGACCACATGATTATGAAAATTTTTAAAACTTCAATTCTTTCAAACAGTGTCAGCATGTACAGAGCGAGTATTCAAAAGAACAGATGCAATCATCCTCCTAATAAGATTCCACTATGACATAATATAGAAAAGTTGGAGAAATATGTTAGGTTTTAAAGAGAGTAATGACAACATACACTCAAGATCGTTGACATTTCTCCAGTAATTGATTCCACATTAGATTCTGACAGTCTATTCAAAAGACCTGAGACATTTCAAAAATAAAGCAGTAGGTTTCAATATTCAAGTTCCACAGTGCAAACAAGAGCTCAGTTGTGTACCTCGAACGCTTCTGCGAACTTGAGTATGTTCCTCAGACTTGTTTCCCGCATGGAATCTCAAGTGTGGAGCAACATATTTTACACTGCTTTCCAATGCAGGTGCCCTGGCAGTACTTTCCACCAAAGGCACCTCTGCACTATGGTTTTCCATGGGATTGGAGTCATCAATGTCAGTCTCAGCAACCACATTGTCTTCTTGTCCTTGCTCTGACAACTTTCTCGTCTTCTTCTTCCTCTTACGTGAAGGCTCCTTGGCTGGAACTTCGTCCAAATATACTTCTGCACCATTGTTTTTTTCAGACTCGGGCACTTCAACTTCTAAAACACCTTCAACCTCACCTTCCAGCCCCTGCTCCAATGACTTCCGCTTTTTATGTTTCGTTTTAACAGGAAGTTCTTCAGCATCAAAGACCTCTTCTTCTTCTAATGAATCAAAAACAGACGATATTCCTGCAAGTAACTCATCTATACCATCATCCTCTTGCCTCAATTTCCCATTCTTCACCTTGAGTTTCTTTGCAAGTTTCCTCTCCAATTCCAAATCTTCGCGTGCACTTATACTGGCATTTGGCATATCCATTTCAAGAAACTCTTCAAACTTTGTTTTCCGAGCTTTCTTATCATAATCCCTCTTTTCTTTCACCATCTTGGTTGAAATAGACTCATCTCGTTTAGAAAAATTCAACTTCACCTCAGCTTTCTCACTCAATTCCTTCAAGCTCTGACTTCCACCAGAGTTACTATGCTCACTCAATTCCTCCAAGCTGTGACTTTTCCCAGAATTAGTATGCTTGAATGAACCTCTCGATTTCTTCCCATCTTTGGACTTAACATCCCCAACTATTCTCTTCAATATCCCGGATTTCTGCAATCAATGCATTGCACACTTACATTTTAAATTCAGAAAAGGCATAACAATTACCAAATGAAGAACAAATTTCCTACTACCTGATGCTCAATCCAAGCTTGATGTTTCTTTTGATTCTTCGCTAACCGAGCTTCTTTCCTCTTATCTCGGCGTCCCATATTTTTTCCTACAAGAAAGTTATCAAAAGAGAATCAATTTTATTGTTTTTCTCCTTATCTTTCAGAAAAATAAAAATTAAAGCAATCAATAATGCAGAATCTCATCTTAAATAATGTAAATTAGTATAAATAAGCTAAAAGAGAGAATGAAAATCACCTTTCAAATCAAACTGCTTTGAAAAAAAAAAATTCCTTATCCGGCGTTTAAAATTAACAACTAGAAAAGCTGTCAAGAAAAAAAAAAACCAGTAAAAGCATTCTTGCGAGAAGTAGAGCTCTGGAGATTGTGAGAGTAATGCACCTGTTGCAGGTACAGCGAAACAACTCAGGCGGAACAGCGGCCAGCAACGGCACTGCAGTGAAGTAAGGGGCCGTTTGGTATGCCGCTTTGTTTCCGTAGGAATGGGAATCTGAAGCCCAACCTGCGCTTGTGGTGGATGGCAGCGGTGGAAAGATGGTTGCCGCTTGGATTTGTGAGGGAGGGACGGTGGCAGTGGGATTTGTGGGGAGGGGATGGTGTGGCGGCTGTGTTTTGTGGGAGAGGTCTGGTGGCTGCTGGAAATTGGCTGGAAGAGGGGATAGCGGAAGTAGGATTTGTGGGGGAGGGGACGGTGGCAGTGGGTTCTATGGGGGAGGGGATGGTGCAGCGGCTGGGATCTGTAGGGGAGGGGACGGTGGCGACTCAGAACTGTGAAGGGGGGATGGTGGCGTTGCGATTTCTGGGGGAGGAGATGGTGTGGCTGCTGTGTTTTGTGGGGGAGGTCCGCTGGCTGCCGGGAATTGGTTGATGGAAATCGTGGAGTGAACGGTGGCGCTGGGTTTGCTGCAGCCTGCAATACATGAATTTTTTAAATTTTTTACAATGAATAAATAAATAAACGTAGGATGTTTTAGTTAAATAAAATTAGCATAATTATTAAATTACATTAAAACATTACTGTATAATTAAATAAACTGCTAGGTTATTTTAATTAAATAAAAATAATATATTAAAAATGTTAAAATAAAATAAATATATTTATATATTTAATTAAATAAAATTATTACATTATATTTATGAGGGTAATTAAATACAGTCATAGTCATTTGATTCTTACTGTAATAAAAAATTTAAATATTTTTAAAATATTAAAAAAATTAAATATCAAACCTGTTCATGAATAAAATTAATATTTTTATATATAATCAAATACAATAATCTAATTTCTATAATAACTAAAAACAAATTCTTATAAAATATCAAATACAATAATAATATTTTTTTATATATAAGATTTTTATATTTTATTTTTTAATAACGTGAATCCTATCGTAATATTCGTACGCCTTGTACCAAACGGCCTAGCCTGAGAAATACAGAACGGTAGGCTTGAACGGCGTTATTAATTTGATTAGCGAATTCGGTGGCGTTTCTAAAATAACACAAAAAGCCTTTGACTAATGGTTGACCACGTTAAGGGTATATCTGTCCTTTAAGCTCTACAATGAGTTGGTGTTTATTTTTCTCAAATTCCTCTATTGGAACATTTCATGGGTTATAAACCCAAAATGCTCAAAATTGCAATTAAACGAAGTTTTTGTAAAAAATCATGTGTAGAAGAGATGTATTGGAGAGTTTAAATTAGATTGCAAACAAATCATCCAAGTCTAAAATCGTTTTTTGTGTGCACTGGAGAGCTTGATCTTAGTATTCATCATCGAGAATGGTGTGTGCGCAAGAAATAAAATGAAATAAAAATTAAAGTCGAGAGAGATTTAGTCAAGTGATTTGTGAGTTCATCTTCTATGTGACTATACTACTATACATAATAATAAAATTATATTCTTGTAGAAAAATCATAATGTTCAATCTTCTAAAAATGTTGAAGAACTGAGATGATGATAATAGATTTGTGTTATCTTAAGTGAAACAATATAATGAGAAAAATGATGCTTCATGAGATTTATTTATTTTTTTTTATAAAGATTATATTTGGTATCAGAGTTAATGTATAGGGTAAAACTAAAAATTCCAATTTCTAGTCAAAGATTTATTAAGTGGAGTAAAAAGTAGAAATTTGAATGTGAATAATCCTACCACATAATAAAATAAAATTATAACATATTACAACTGGGATAATACCACTGACTATTCCTATGGTTAGCTCTAATATTGAGGGGAATGTTCTTAAGTTTTGTATAGAGAAAATTGCAATTCCCCCTGTTTATAAAAAAAGAAAAAAGAAATGATCATCCTCGTGGTATTAGAAATTACAATTTGTCATAATTGATTGAATAATTAATATTACAGTAATTATTAATTTTATTAATATTTCAATAATTGGTTGAATTATTAATATTTCAGTAATTAGTTAAATCATTAATATTTCAATAATTAGTTGAATAATTAATGTTTCAGTAACTAGTTATTTGTGTAATTAATGTTTCAATAACTGTTTATATCAAGTTATTTCAATATTAGTAGGTTACTAATGCTATTTGTGTCATTTTCTTGAGCTTCATCCTTGTGCTAATGTTTTTACTGTCTTACCGTCCAAGATAATTCAACGTGTAAGAGGAAACAATTAGGCATTCTCACTGGAGTTGTCCTATGAAGTAACTCAGCTTAATTGCAGCTAGAGTTAAATCTCTGTCAATGCAACCCCATTATTAAACATTCTCACCCTCTTTTTATCATTCTTAATTTAGTAAATTAATGAGTTTAATTGTGTAATTAATTTGTGATTTTACATGTGTTCTTTCCACATAACTGATAAAAGGAAAGCTAATGACATCCTGTTTGTATACTGTGACCATCTCCCCCTTCTTATAATCTATTCTTTTTATGTAATTGTACATTGATAAATGAATGGTATAAGATCAATCGGATTGATATGGCAGAGGTTGTTGGGACAAATGATAGAGGAAGGAATTGAGCCGAATGGAGTCACATGTAATGTGTTGCCGAATGGGGTTTGTTGGAGGGCGAGTTCGCACCCTGATGAGAGGATCGAGAGGATAATAATGAAAGCCATGAAGGTGTGCGCTGAAATGCGCAAAGGAGGGATTGAACCTCATGTTACCAGTTTTCAGTCGTGTTACATGTGTATGGCCGGGCTCATAGGCCCCAACTAACGCTTAATAAGTTGAACTTGATGAAGAAGAATAGGATTTCTCCGATTGTGGCCACCTACATGTCCTACACTTCTATTGTTAAGTGTCCTTGTTCGTGCTGCACAGAATTATAATTCATTTTGCAAATCTTGAAAGCTACTTCACTCAGTCTGCAATTAAAACTTTGGCACAAAGAATTATTCCCTCATCTCTACCAAAACCTTCTGGTTTTCAGGACAGGCGAAGGATGGATCAATAAAAGCTCAACAGGAAATATAACTACTCGACAGAAAAGTATTTCTGGTTGGAACGAAGCTTCAAAAAGGTTAGTTTCAGAAAATGCAAATGCCTCCATTAACTCCATAAACACTTCTGGAAGTAAACAGCACCAGAAGGTTTTCTTTTCTTACAGATGTCCAAAACCCATAGTAGATTTCATTCAAAGCAACAAACCTTAGCACCTGCCAAAGCTATGCAACAGACTTATCAACTCTTGTACTTCTGCAACTTCCATTAAAATGTCTTTCCATTCCAGAAATACAACTGTTCTCACTCTGATAGATAAACCAAAGAACAACAATCTTACTACACCTATCTGGTAATGTATAAAACTGACAAAAGCAACAGTTTAAAAGGTTGATTCATTCAATGTGCACTATAAAACTCTAAAGATGCCATTAATTTGTCTTTTGATTTTATTACAATTTCTTTAACGATCCAAGGCTAAGATTTCATTCAAGCTACCAAAAACAGGTGTGCAGAATCTTCAATGAAGTGCAACCCAGAAATCTACGATATTTTGCTGATATATATCTTCAAGTCAAATTAACCGGCCACACTTTTAGATAAATCTATCCTTTCCAAGAGTTACATGCACGTTGTTGTATCCCAGAGTTTCAGGCATTTCCAATTTGCCAGGAATTTAGTGTAAATTCCACTACAACACCGAAAAATAAACTGTCAAGCTTGTTCAGAAAACTAAATGGGGATCAGGAAAACATGTAAAAACACTTTACAATCCCAGCTCAATTCTAGCAAATATTGTATGCAAAGCCTGAGATCACAAAATTTATAAAAATGGTCACTAATATCTTGATTTATAAAAATGGTAACTAATATCTTGTTCTCATGTTGATGCTCCATGCACTCTTTGAAATTTCTTCTATAATTATAACATCAAGAAATACCAAAGTTAAAATATTTTTTTGATTGAGAGTGAAGATTTTAAAATAAATGACTCTCATATTCTGACAAAAGTTTACTTCCTATCTCCAAAAATCATGTAGCTACCATCTTAAACCTCTTCAACACTTCAGCCCACTTGAGGAAGCAATCAATTGATTTCCAAACTATAAATAATCTTACAGGTGAACGAAAGTTGAATAAATTAACAAATAACCTTACTTGGAAATTTTATCAACCGATTGTGAAGTCTTTTCGGCAGCTGGTGGAACCTTCTGAACTGTTGCAGAAGAGCTTGCAGATTGTTCATTCTCAACAAGTTTTCGGAGTCTCTCTTGAAGACCTCTTACTCGATCCTCAGTTTTACGAAGTTTTCTCCATCTATACGTAGTCCAGAGGGCAAAACCACCATAAACAACGATATATGAAGCCCACACATAGGGATACGTCTCTGCATGTTCCTTGAGTTTCCGATACTGTTTTACTATCCCACTAAATCCAAAAGCAGGCGAGCTAGTGGCCACCCGATCTTCTTCCCCTTTTGGCTCAATTGCCATTGTCTTTTTATGCTTTAACCAATTCCGCTAACTTAAATAATCAAGCAGAAAACCGAATCAAATATTACTTCTAAAAACATTCCACGCTCAAGAAGGACAAATACAAATGCACATGGTAGTGAAAAAAAAAAAAAGAAAATACACATAAACCCAAAACTTAAGCTTGGCCACTGAAAAAGCCCAGATAAGGAGTCACAAAGTTACAAAATCAGAAAGACAATCTAAGGCGATTAATCAGAGTCAAAATGCCCAGAAAACATCAAAGCTGAAAAATTGTTCAGATTTATGAGTAACATACACTATATCAAGCTCTAAGAAAAGCAAAATCTTTAACTTGACTCAGTGAAAATTGAAGACAATTAAAAATCAATAGTTTCTGAATCATGCACCGGCGAGGTATAGATGAGGGTTTAAGCTAAGTGTGAAGCCCACAATTGAAATAGCGACCAAAAAGAAAAGAAACCCATGTGAGATACTCTGTAGATTTACAGATACAGGACAAGAATTACCTGGTACAGTGGACGAATTCCTAAGGTTAGCTCTAATATTATGGAATGAGACTTTCGTATTTCTATACTTCTTGAATTTTCACTTAGTCCCTACCATCAAAATACAACACAACACAATACCAATAAGCTCCAAAAATCCGAATGAGAATCAACCAAACAAACAATCCCGAATATAAAATACAAAACCAACCACGAGAAAATTTTGAGAAGCACCAAGAAAAGAAGCTCAATCCTGGATAAGAATCATGAAATGGGTAATGTTGAAAAGGTGAGAGAAAGGAAACAAAAAAATAAAATGAAAAATGAAAAAAAGAAGCAAGAAGGAAGACAATATGCCATAAAGACAAAAATTAAGGAGAAATTGGGTATAGATCACAAGCAAAATCAAAGGGAAAAAAGGGAAAGCTACCTGATTTATCTCTTTCTTTCTGTATGATGATCTTTATGATACGGCTAGTAAGTGTCCTCAGTTTGGGTTTTGTTGCAGGATGAGAGTCTCTGAGCTGAGAAGCACACGGTTTCTATTGCCTCAAAAAACTCAGCAACGAAATAGAACTACAGCATCCAAATCAGCAAGGAAAAACGCTAAGACAAAGGAAAAAACCATGAAGAAGAATAAGAAACCAACAACTGCAGCAAAAGAATGGCATGGCATCCACCGCGAATCGATTTAAGATGAGGGTTTATGTGAATGAGGGTGAAGTTGACTTTTCACATTTCCGTTAGTCGAAAAATAAACGGAATCCGTTAGTTGGGCCTAATTACAAAGATACTCAAACTGTAACGAGGAGTGTATTGAGTTCAAAGAATTTTTAGGTTATCACCCGTGAACCCCAAAAAATCTAGTACTTCTGCAAACAATAATTGATCGCCCAACAACGTTACCACCTCTCCCCTGCATGCTATGAAGCCTTACAAATTCTATACAATCAACCTGTTAATACAATATAAATTTATTCGATAAAAATATTTTAAATTAAATATTATCGGATCAGGTTATTAATGGGTTAATACGATAAAATCTATTTGACATTGGACCGTATTTGAATTTATCTTATAAAAAACCGTTTCATCCGTTTAACCAGTGTTTAGATAATATAATAAATTTATTTATGACACATAAAAAAATAAAATAAAATATACCAAATATTAATTTATAACTATGTTTAACCTAATTAAAATTATTATAATACAATTACGTCATCTTTTTTTTAGGTGTATATGAGTATGATATTTTGATAGAAAATACAAAGAATAAACTTATAAAATGTTTTATTTCATTTTTAAAAATGATTTAATAATTGGACATTATCAATTATTTATCTTAAATATACTTTAGATAGATCTTTAAATAATGTTGGGTATAAAATTTTGTTTATATTTTCATATTATATTAAATTTGGATATTTCAATAGATTTCAAAATATTTGATAGATTTTAAATTTATAAACTATTGGTTGTATTATATGTTTAAAATTTATACAAATCATGTTACATATATTGTTATTTAACTTGAAAATAAAAAATGGGTTAAATTAGTTGGATTTAGGTAACACGTTAAGTTAATAGTCAAGTTTGGATTTCTAGATTTAGACTCAATAAGTTAAAGGATCGAATTTGGATTAAAAAAATTTTATAAGACACGAATACGAAACGACATGAAATCGCTCTAACACAACCCGTTGCCAGGTCTACATACTATTCCATTTCATTTTTTTTAATTTTGTGTTTAATTCATTAAAAAAATATAAGAAAACTTCAATGATATGTTAATTAATAAAATCTTCTTGTACGGTAAAAGATTATTAAAATTTTTTGAAAACCATTTTATTACTGGTGGCACTCTTTTCATACTATTGTTTTCCGCCTTAACAGACTTCATTCCTCAACATTATATTTCAAATCCCTTTATCAGATGCCATTTAACAAATCTCCAAATTACCAGACCTTGAAAGTCTTTGGTTGTGCCTGTTTTCTTAACCTTAGACCCTGCAGAAGTTCTCTTTTCACACCACATTATGTGTATTTCTGGGGTACAACAGTCATCATAAATGGTATCTTTGCCTACAATCTGGTATAGTTTGCATTTCTAAAAGTGTGACTTTTCATGGAAGTCAATTTCCTTTCAAAAAAAGGCAATTTTATACTCACATCCAAATCTTCTCCATCCAATTCTACATTACCTTATTATTGGATACTTCCAACTATTTCTAGTATAACTCCAAGCTCAGTCCAGAATTTTTCTCTTTCTAATCATATTTCATTAAAAAACAATCTTCTACTGCTACTGAGCTCTCCTCCTTTTGAGAAAATCAAGCTGCTCCAGTTCCTGCATTATCTGTCTCTCCAGCAGTTAATTTACCAACTCAAACCATCAGACCTTCATCACCAATTCAAGATAACTTAGCAGCTACTTCCTCTGTCTGAAATATTTCTCATTCTTCATCTCCTAATGATCATAATGATGTTCACAATGATGTTCTTATCTGCATTAACTGTCATCCAATTAATGATCACAAGAGCCAAAGCAAGTGTTTTTAACCCTAAGCAGCCTAAGCTTTGTCACACTGTTGTTCATGATTCATTTGTTCACACTAAACCTGAAGCAGTTTCCTAAACATTATCTCATTCCCATTGGAAGGCAGCTATGCAAGCAGAATATGATGCATTGGTAACTAATTATCCATGGTCATTAGTTCCTCGTTAATCTCATATGCATATAATTGACAACAAATGGATTTCCATAATTAAATATAATTCTGATTTCAGAGGTATAAAGCCAGGCTTGTGGCCAAAGGCTTTCGACAAGATTCTAGCATTGACTATTTTGAAACATTTAGCCCTGTCATTAAGCCTTCTACCATTAGAGTTGTGTTTTCTCTTGTTATTACATTCCATTGGGGCATTCAACAAATAGACATAAATAAGTCCTTTCTTAATGGGGGATCTTCAAGAGGATGTATACATGAAGGAACCAGAGTGTTTTGTAGACATCAAGCATCGTGGTTTTGTATGTAAACTACATAAATCATTGTATGGTCTAAAGCAGGCTTTGAGAGCCTAGTTTGATAAGCTCAAAGGAGCACTGCCTCAGAGGGGGTTCATCATGTCTACAGCTGATAACAGCCTCTTCATTTACAGATAAAATGATCAACTCATACTGCTCCTTGTATATGTTGATGACATATTGATTACAGGAAGCGATTCATCTCTAGTACAATAGATTATTCAACTGAGATAAATAGTTTGCACTCAAAACCTTAGGTAGTGTCAATTACTTCCTAGGCTTTGAAGTGCAAAGGAGACAAGGTGGACTTTTATTCACTTAGAAGAAATATGCTCTTGACTTGTTAAAAAAGTGCAATATGTTAGAAGCTAAGAAGGCAGTAACTCCTATGGTGGCTAATCTGAAGTTGTATAAGAATGACAACGAAGAATTTGACCAACTAGCATTTTGTAGAAGTGTTGTTGGAGCTTTGCAGTATTTGTCCATGTCCAGACCAAATATAGCCTATGCTGTCAATAAATTGAGCCAGTTCTTACAAGCTCCAACCAATATGCAGTGGCAAGCTTGCAAGAGGGTTTTAAGGTATATTAAAGGAACATCAGATCAAGCTTGTTATTCAAACCAATACATGATCTTAATTTGAATGAATGTTGTGATGCTAATTGAGCAAGCTTCATAAATGACAGGAGATCAACATCAGGGTGTTGCATCTATTTTGAGGATAATTTGATTTTCAGGTTTTCTAGAAAATAAAAAGTGGTTAATTGATCTTCAACAGAGTCTAAATATAGAGCATTATCACAAGGTGCAACTGAAGTTATTTGGTTACAAAGTCTTCTAAAAGAGATAGGATTTTAGCTAAGCAAAGTTCCAGTTATGTGGTGTGATAAAGTTCCAATTATGTGGTGTGATAACAAAGGTGCGGAGTCCTTCACAGCAAATCCAGTTTTTCATGCAAGAACTAAACACATTGAAGTTGACATACATTTCAAACAATTGATTGTTAAACATATTTCTACTAAGTTTCAGATTGCAAATATTATGACCAAGCCTTTACCTAGACCAGATTCGAGCTACTTAAATCAAAGCTCAACATTGCTGCAGATTACAAGTGTGCTGATCAGGAGACCTAGCTACACTTGAGGGGGAATGTTGAAGGAACGTGTGCTAGGTGTAAAACAGTTAAGTGTAAAGGAAGTTAGTTAATATAGAATAGAGTTTCTGGCCTTTTGTCTAATGCCAGCTATAAATTCAGTTAGATGGGCTGCCAGCTCATCTTCCGGTAGTTAGTATCCTTGTTAACACTCTATATATATATGTACTCAGTGCATTACGAAGAAATCAATCAAGATTCACTAACAGAATTCAGTTACAGAATTCTCTAGAAATTCTTCTCTTCATTTAGTTTTCTAAATTCAACTAGGCGCGGCAACCAACCTCGCAAAACTTTTGCGCACAGGGACAGTCCTTGCCTTCCAGGCCCTTGTACCTTCATTTTCTGACAACGGTAACTGCCAACCTTCGAACAAGTACCTCACCATTTCTGCCATTGTTATCTGCTCAATTGATTGTTTCCTCTCCTCCTTCACTGATAACTTCCGAGGCCACGATAATAAGCTTTACTATGGTATTGCTACACCCAAGGGCTTCTGCGTCTTTAACAGTGATGGCCAGAAAGCAGAGAGAAGAAATGAAAAACAGGACTGCAGGCATGAAGAATAAGCCAGCCGCAATATGGAAAACGGGGATGGAAAACAAAACAGTGGAATAGATGATGAGGACCCTTGTTATACTGAAGATTTGGAAAAGCTTAAAATCAAGCCGAAAGACTGTGTGCACGCCATTTTATCGCTAGTGGTGTTCTTGGTCTTTGGAGTTAATAACTCTGATGTGCAACGTTGTCTCTTCCCTCACTGGGGGGCTAATGGAAATCAACTGATGGTCAATTTGCCAATTGGAGTTTCGGCTCTGGCTAGTGCGCTGTTCATGATATTCCCCACCAAGCGTCCAGGGCTTGGCTCTGCTGAAAAGACAGCGCCCTGCCCCAACTGCAATCGCGAAAAAAAAAAAAAAAAAGAAAGATGAAATTGATAAAAATGGCGCTGGCAATTGAGCTGATCTGTATTTTAAATCAATTTATCATATGCATCATATGTTCCTTGTGTTTGTGTTACAATAGTTTCTCATATATATTGGTTTTATCAGGATTTGCACAACGTCAGGTCAAAAGGAAGTGCCGTGTAATAATCTTTTTTTTTTTTTTATTTCTCTTAACAATTTTGTCTTTTATGCAGAGTTTAGGCATGTCTTCAAAATAGCAAGCTATTGTTCTCCTGATGACCTAGAGTATATAAGTGATGATCAATATGATTATCATCTATATTTTATAGGCTTTGTTGTTCATACCACTAATCAAGCATCGCATATATTCTTCTTTTTTGGTTTATTTTCATCCATTTGTTTCAACTTTTTGAGGTGATGATTACTGATATAGTTTTAAAAAAAAAAAAAAAAAAGGTACTTATTGGTAAGTGAGTCGTGGATAACTACAATGAATTGCTTATAATACTCTTTGCCAACTAGGTAACGATAAACATATATTTTTTTTTCTTATTTTTCATTTAGTTATTCACTCGTCTTTGTACAAATATAATTGGCGTTTTTCTTACCTTCAGGAAACTTGAGCATATTTTGATTTGAGATCATGACACCGATTTAAGATCAAGGTGTCTTTTGCAGGTACCACGGCCTCGCAACAGCAACCTCAACCTTACCAATCCAATCCAATCCCTGAATTATTCGAACTTTCACCTGATCAGTTGAGATAACATAGTCGAAGATCTCTGCCACTTAGCATTGAGTCATAGCGAACAAATTAAAGTAACAGTCAATAGATGAAAAAAAAAAATCTTCAAGATTGTCTCGAATCATGTGTCCAAGTAATGTGGTATTACAAAGATCATTTACCATATTATTCCCTTATCTATTTATTAAAAGCCACATTATATGTACACATTATTCGTGAGAAGTTTTTGAGATAATTTTTAAGGAGGTAATCATTATTTTAGATTAATTCCCATTTTAAGGCCAAAAGAGTTGATGTTTGTTGTCTATACATCATTGATCATTGGGCACTGAAGCTCAAATGTGAAGGTATTTAATATAAAATTATTCAATAAGGCCGAACATTTAGAGGAGATTTTTGCATCCGCGTGAGGAATTGGCTTGCCTATTAGCATAAGATAACCACATACAGCCGCCCATTTGTATTTGATGGATGCTTTCCGATAATATAACCATATATTATTTTTAGAAGGGATATTTTGACACAAGATTTTTGACATAAAACTATATACAATTTTTTAGCAATCGATTCACAAGATCTAACGGTTGAGATGATTGATGAGTTGGCTGTATTAAATATAATTTATTGACTTTTAATCTTAATCATTGAATTTTATAAGATTAATGACTAAAAAATTATGTCAATAAATTTTATCAAAAATTTATATTAAAATATCTACTCTTAATAGATTTATAAGTACTTTGTTTTACATGTTGTTGTTGGGGCATTAATTGTTGATTTTTCAAATATATGGGGCTATATACAGAATGAAATTGACATTTGTTATGTTATTGGGCGGGACAACTTGCAACCAGATAAATAGTAATCTACTGATAAGGAACATGAATTAAAAAATTATATATAAAAGGTCTTTACCTAAATTAAATTAAAGATATATTTTTACCTATTACACCCGTAGAATATAAATATACATCTTTTATTGAACAACTTTATAATCATAAATTATCAATAATATAATGAAAAATATGAAATGGTTCTATCAAAAAAAAAAAGTTTTATCTTAATTCAACATTGATCTTGGTGAACTTTCCTTTTCTTTTATCAATTTGAATATGGTCTCCATGGAGTTGACAAACGTCAAACTTCATCGGCTTTTTTTCATATTAATTTGAAATTATTTTGTTTCAACCATTGCAAGCCGAACTTGAGAATACAATCCCCATTCATAAAACAAAAAAACAAAAAAAAAACACTAGTAAACTCAAATGGCAATGAAAGTTTCCAAGTGAATTGATTATGAAAGATTAAAAAAAATGTCATATGTATCAATTATTTATTGATATAATATCAATAAATATTTTTAAATTTTGACTTAATCCCACTAAAAAAATAATTATATCTTCTTAATCAATTCACGCCCGTTACGTTTCCCAGAATTCGTCGACCGTTGATCAACAGTTAATTTAACTCTAACGAGTATGAAAAGATTTTTTACCCTTATTATCCTTTTGCTTCGTCCTTCACATTTGCATTCCTCTTCCTTCACAAATACCTAATTCCTCTTACCTCGCCGTTCCCCTTGCTCGGCTTCTTCCATTTTTTTTCTTTTCAATTCCTCTCCCAAATCTCTCAAATCCCCAATTAACCGAAACTAGTTCCCAAAACCAATCCCTAGTTCCTCTGCTAGATTGGCGCTTGGTGATAGAAAGGTGGCTCGGGAATGAAAGGTGGCAGAGATGTAGCGTAGATGGCGTTGGTGGGTGAGAGCTCGAGTGGACACTGTGGTGGTGCGGGTGAGGCTTCTTGCAGCGGTTTCAATGGTGTGTCGCCCATGGTCGTAGTGGGTGGTGAGTGGCTGGCTTTTTGGGATTGGGGTGGAGGCGGTTGTTGGTGATAGGATTTTTTAGGGGTTGGACGGGATGGTGGTGGCTGGAGCTATGGTGGTAGTAGAGCTACCGATTTTGCTTGTACATATATTTTTTAAAATTTAATTTATTCTTTACACTGATTTTTGTTGTTAATAGAGTTGAGATGCATGTGTGGCGTGAGTGGCTTTGGGATGGTGCTGTGAGCGGTTTTGGGATTCTGGCATGGGTGGCTGAGCTTGGTGCTTCTTCTGTCATGGGTTTGCAATTTCTTTTCGTATCAGGGATGGCAATTGTACTCGGGCGGGTCTAGATACCCGGTTCCCCTGTTCAAAAATGTCTGAAATTTACTCGAAATTCTGGAGATTGAAGCCGGGGCTAAAGAATATTTTTTCGAAGATTGTCCGGGGTTGATAAGGGGCAGGGATCATGTTCCTTGGCCTGGACCCGACCCGAAATAATAAATTTTACTTGTAAATTAAATTTATAAGATTTAAAAGCTCAACTCAAGATTTCAATAATTTTAATGAGTATATCCAGTCTAAAGCACAAAAATTATAATATTTGTACAAAAATTGTTTGAGTAATGTGTAATGTGTTTATGTTATTGTTACTTGGATGCTTAGGTTGTTTATGTGTTTAGAAATTATATTGACGAAATTAGATGTTAATGTTTGGATATTTCAAATTATTATTTATCTTATGTTATTGTTAATTGAACTTCAACTTTAAATTAATGATTTCTTAATTCTTAAATGTATTTTCATCATTGATATTTTAGTTAATAATTGACTAATTTAATAAAAAAATTTATAGAATATTTATACTTTATAAATATAATGAAGCTAGATTTAATAATTTAATAAAAAATTAATATATGCAAAAGCAATGTCTAATTCAATAGAAAAAATTATAAATATAATATTAACAAAAATAATAAAAATATGTATTAATGGGGCAGCTTGAACCTTGGTTCAAGAAAGGACTTATCCCCCACTTACCACAAGGCTACACTCATCTGATATAACCACAATATTAACCGAAAAAGAAAAATATAGCCATCAGTGGGACGGCTTGAACCTGAGAGGGAGACAAAGAGCCCTAGGCTCTCAGTATGCCACATGCGTATTGTGGGTTGAAAATATGAAATAAAAATACAAGTACTAACTAATCTACCGCAGGAAATTAAAAAAATAAAAACTGGGGAAATAACTCGGAGAATTCAACTCCCCGGCCCCAGAATAGAACTCCTCGGCCCCAGAATTTTTGGGGAAATTTCCAGGGGCAGGGAATTGAATTCCTTGCCGGGGATGGGGAACGGGGTCCCCGGCCTGGCCTCGGGTTTTTGCCATTCCTATTTCCTATCTATTGGATTTCATGTGGAGGAAGCGACCATGTTTGGAGTTGAATAAAGGATGGATTTTGCAATTTCTTTTTTGTTTTTTTCATCTATTATTCAATCAAGGTTATTGAAGAAATGAAATTTGAAGGGAAATAAGTTGGTGGAAGATGGTTGTTGCGTTCATGGGTTCTGGTTGCTGTGTTCTTGGGTTTTTGGCTTGGTTTGTAATTTTTATTTTTCTTATTTTTGTTTATTTTGATTAATTAATGTATAAATTTTGAATTGGAATTTTAATTTTTTTGTTATGGAAGTTCAATATTACCCCATCCGTTAGTGTAAATCAGAAGAGAAAATGTTGACGATAGTTTCAATACAAGTTTAGAAGTGTGAATGATAGGAAATATATAGTTATTTTTTAGTGAAATTAAATAAAAAATTCGAGAGGACTTATTGATATTATATCATTATTTATTAAACCATTCTCCAAAGCTGCAAGCAAACAACAACCCATCCACTACCTTACAAAATTAAAAAAAAAAACATATTGATCAAGTATCTTGTTCAATCTATATTACATGGTTAAAGATTTACATGTGATTAGTTCCACATGGTATTGTAAAGGAAAGGATTAAGAAATCTTTATCTAAGGGTTTTGTTTTGTCATTGTTAAAAAATGAATTAAAATAATTTATTTAGTAAATTTTATAAATGAGTTTAAAAATAAAATGGGTGTTCAAAGCATTTATTTGGGTTCAAATAGCCCTCATAAGTATCATATATGAATATGAACCTATGAATCTCAAAGTTATGTTTATACATCTTATTTTCAGTAATAATAAAACTTATAAATGATAATCATTTAAAACTTATCCCTAAACCTCAAAGAAAGTAAGGGGACATTTTTTTTGTCTCAAATTTAAATATATATGAATTAAACTAAAATCTAAATAGGATATTTGTTTAAAAATATTAGTTTTAAACATTTCAATTCAGATTTTTATCCTAAATTATTATAATTACTGAATTACATTATGACTTATTTTTTTAAATATGATATTATTTTTAAGGATTATATCATAAGTAGTGTTTCTTAAATTTTTTAATAAAGTTTTATTTTTAATGATTTTTTTCATAGATTTAACATTTTAGTGGTATTTTAATCACTTCAATTTCAATTGAACAAATATGTTAACTTTGATTGACGATAGCGAAGGTTTATCAAATTTTTTAAGTTACGTGATGTTGAATGGAATTTGGGCTAAATTAAAATGGACGTTTGTGGTATTGATCCATAAATAATTGAATATCATTTTTGAGCTTTGGATCCGTCCTCATGTTAAAAGATACAAAAAACATACCCATCATGTTATACTAGTCTCTCTTCTATTTGGTGAAATTTTCAAAATGTGATTTTAACAAACCTATCGATAAAGCTATACATATTTTGGTGAAATTTATGAAAAAAAAAAAAAAGAAGAAGAAGAAGAAAAAGGAAATTTAACAAGAAGGGTCGTGAGCTACGTTATAACTGATAAGAAACACATTCACATATGGCGAGGGAGAGTTATACTAAAAAAAATAAAACAAAAAAAGAAAGAAAACAACCCAATGAGGAAGCATAACGCACAAGCCTTCTTCTTGATAACACGTATTAAAGCTTAACTTTATTTAAATCTATTATGCAGTTTATTAATTGGTTTCTAATTCTTGACTCCTGTTATCGAGTTTAACTCCAAACTCCAAAGTTGAACACATATTGCAGTTTGAAGAGTTGTTGAGTCTTAATAAACAATATAAATAAAATATTGCCCTGACTTGTGGTTACTTGCAATTGAATCAAAATAAATTATTGAGTTAAAATTCTTTGTCAAACTAAAATAAGTAAGGAAGTTTAAGGGATTAGTTATTGAGCATTGGCACCATAAATTACAATTCAAGCATAATTACACAAAAATCTAGTGGATGTAATTTTTCAAGCCCAAATGCCCAAGTTTTTTAAAAGCCAGAAAAATGGTCCAGTGTAAATAGGTTTTGAGATAAGAGGTTTGATGAGCCCAAGAAGAAGGATCCAGCCCAGAAAGGATGCTACTCCAATAACACTTGTGTCCATAGAGAGTATTAGTCATAGCACACGTGTAGAAATGTATTCCATAACTGCCACATGGCAGCTGCGGGTGTTCCAATATCACAATCGATAAAATAAAGTGAGGCTTGACCAAGCAAGATGATATGTGGATGCACCACTTACACTTTAATTCTCTTAACAAATCACGATTGTGTGTGTGTTAGTGGTCAAAGCCATCATTAAAATCTGCCAACAACATACTATCCCAAAATTTTAGGCTCAAGCAACCTCTTCTCCGCCAATAAATACTACTTTCAGTGGTAAGTAAATGAGATAAGCTAAGTTCATTCGATTCACTCATTTCAGTTCACTTTTGTTTATTTTAAGTTGATTTATACTTATTTCAATATTGACTTAAGCATGGAAGTGACCATGTCCGCACTCCAACCGGTGCACTTATTGTTAATAAGTTTCCTTTGTTCTCAGGAAACCCAAGAAAACGATATCCTTACTTTGTAAGAAGATTATCATTCCAAGATTCTTGAGAAACCAGAATTTTATGAATGCAGGAAGGCAAGCCTGAACTAGCATGTTCTTCATCATTTTGTAGGAAATTTGGGCTGTACAAGTATCTTCACAAACAATACTGTTTTGTTATCTCAAGTAAAGATTAATTAAATATTTAATAACGGGAATCACCATTTAATTGAATTAATAATAGTACTCCCTTATCATATTTTCAGATTTTAATAACGATTCATCTTCATGCATGTGGGTGGAAAAACCTTATTGCTTCCCATATATCAATTAATTAATGTGGTTATGTTTTTATACATCAGGAGATTATCTTGCTAGTGGCAATACAAAAGTCAAATCAAATCAAATAGTTAATTTTTTTTTCCGCTTTAATCAGTTGAGTAGCTTTTTTTTCTTCGGATATATAAAAATTTGGATGTGATCACTGATCTCTGTCATAGATGTTTATATTACATGTGAACTGTGATTCACAATCCATGCTAACAGCTGACACATTAAAAGCCCTATTCATCTTGTGCGAAGCAACAAGATTTTAGTGTATGGTATATTTTCATTAATTATTTTATTAAAAAGAGCAGGTTTTTTCTTGGTCATTTAATTGAGTAATCGATAATTAAAATTTAAATGGGTATTTTAATAATGAAGTTAAGTATATAATTACCAAAGATGGGTTATGAAGATTGAAATGTGAAAATAAACAGTTCATTCTTGAAATAACTTAATTACATTCTATGTCATATCATCTAAACGACGAGATGATAAAATAAAGAGTATATATATTACACTAACTGTGCCTTAAAATACATTTACACCTCTCTTTGACGGAACAAAATCTTATAATACCATTAAAATATAATAAAAGAATATATTTGCAGTTATTTCTTTTTTTTTTAATTATGATCTAAGATAAAATGAAAATTGTGGTATGAATGAGGGCATAGGATATTTTTATCAAATTTCAAGAGTCGCATGTGGCATTTCCTTCAAATCTCAGGAGTTATCTGCGCGAGTGGTAAGTGTTTCACGTGTTTTCAATTATGCTCATCTTTTATATCCAGTCAAAGTCTTTTCAGTAAAGTATCAGGAATGTTGTCATTATTGGTCGACCTTTTAATAAAGTACCAAAACCCATAAAAAAGTGGTAAATGCTTTTGACAAAAGTATATTTTATTGTTTAACCTGATAACACATTTAATATAATATATCTAAAAGATTAGAATTGATACCAAATATTATATAAAGTTACTTTTATAATTTTTAGAGTGTGGCATTTAACGCATTCAAAGAAATTGAGAGAGAGCAAGTACGAACAAGTTTGAGTACGTCTTTTTTTTGTTTTCATGTCTCGTGTAGAGCTTTAAACTTTGATTAATTGTTATAGTTCGTGTGAACTTAAGAGAGTTGAATAGTAACATGAGTTTTTACCAATTACAGGTGTTATGTTTGACATAACACTTGCTATTAGGTTAGTCGTGACAGAGGAAGAGCAAACATTAGAAGAGTTTGTGATATAACTATTGCTGTTAGGTTAGTCGTGACAGAGGAAGAGTAACATCAAAAGAGTTTTTAAAAGATTAAGTGAGCACGTGTCTATCACAGTAAAGAGGTCTAAATCAAGTGTAAACATATAATATTACAACTCTTATCGTCCGTGAATGTAGACTTGGTTTTAACCAAGCCACGTAACATCTTCTGTTCTATTTTACTTTTTAGTTTTCAGTTAAGTTATTATTAACTATTCATACTACAAAAAACTAAGAATTATGCTATTAATTTTTGTCTCTAAAACATAAGAAAGTAATTGCATTTTCTTTTACGATAATACTTAAAATTTTATTAAAGTGATAAAAAGCACATTATTATACAATTAGGAAACGGCTAGCACCATTAATAAATTTTTGTTGCTATTTGAAAAAAGATACTGCAACACAAGATTTTGATATTCATCCATTCATATTTGTATATAAGTCAATTTTGTAGCACAGACAACCCTATATATATGAAACATCAACGATTAATGAACCTACAACAGCACATATAGCCAACAAAATACTTGATAAAAATACAAGGAAATATTGATAAATAACATAGATTATTGAAAAAGTTTAATATGAGATGTACCACGTTATTTGGGTGTGCATCCGATGATACTGTACATAAATATTTATTAAGATAAAGAGATCATAAAGTTATATATATGGATACACATAAGACGCTATTACTAGCATTAGATGGGCGCATCAATGATACTATATTTTGCTGACAGCATGCATTTATCAAATATCAAGGAGTGGGATCCATATATGTGTTTGCGTGTGGTTATCCCATGCTGATAGACGCAGTCAAGCCAATTCCCGATGTCATGCCCCAGTCAACCGTATAATACATCTTACTCAACAATGTACATATTTGAGCTTCAGTGACCACTCATGACCAATGATAAATGAAAAAATGCAAGCATCAATTTTTTGGCCCCGAAATGGTTGGGATCTTTTGGCTTGTTCCCTTATTTGACTTGATTTGTTCATGAAATAGGAAAAATAAAAGGAATAAGAAATTAAACTTATACAAGAATAAGAATAGTTCTACTCATGAGGAATATAGAGGTTGAGAATTAAATCTAATTTATAGGATAGAGCTAAATGTAATAAGGGGTTATTAAACATATTATCTCTTATAAGAATATTAAAAAAGTTGTGAAAGAGTTATTTAAATATTTTTATTGATTGATGAAATAGCGAATAGCTTCAATGATACCTTGGAGAATATAAGATTATAAAATTTCAGATATTATAACATTTATAATTTTTTTATAAACCTTAAACACAAGAGAATATAAATTCTAAAACAATAAATCAAAATATAAAGTACTAATATTCAATAATTTATTCAATAAATACACCTTCGTAATTGCCACCGATGCTTTTCATAGTTTGATAAATGGTTGGATAGTTACCTCATTTTCACTGCTATAAAAAATATATTTATTTATAATTATGAAGGATCCAAGATTGATTTGCATGTAGATCTTGTAAATGAATTTCAAATTAAGATACTCTGTTATGAATTTTAACATTTTTATATGGACTTAATTGCTACTCAATATTAGATTTTCTTTTAAAATCTCTCAATAATATTTGCTCCAAAAAATTATTTTACAATATGCATTACTTTTAGTCCAAAGAAACTATTAATCATGAATAAAAAATAGAAAAGTCTCAAAACATACTTTTTAATTGTATTTATTTTTTTTACTGTATTTAATACAAATAAATAAAAAATAACAAAAAAGACATGAGACACATATAAAATATAATTTTACTAAAATAATAAAAAGAGTTAGTTATTATCGTTCACCAGATATTCTTTGAATTCGTGTTCTTTTAGAAACATGGTTGATGAATTACAAACTATGAAAGAAAAAAGAAAATAGAGAGGAAGATATAATTTAATAATGTTTGACATGCCAATAATTAGAAAAATTGAAAGACAATACGGAGAAGATATAATTTAATAATGTTTGACATGCCAATAATTAGAAAAATTGAAAGACAATACGGAGAAATTAGGTTTCGTAATGAGAGGCAAAATAGTATTCTAATTAATAATAAGGGGTAAAAAATTATATGCCAAATTTTAGGAGGATTCTCGGGGTCACTTCCTCAGTTTTCCGTTGACGATAGCTAATATAGAATAGTTTCGGGATTCTTGTAAAGGATCAAGTGGAATATCGAGTTAATTTTGGCGTTTAAATGTATGCACTCATGTATATCTTGATTTTTAATATATTTAACTTATCTATGAGTAGAGGAAAGTGATGCTCAACCAAGATTGATTTGTTTCTTAATTAATGGATGTTTGAATTAACTCTATTTCCATTCTCTTCTCAACTGGTATTCCTGATCATTTAATAATGAACACCTAAAAGACACGATATGCCGAGCTTGAGCGATAAGTCGACATGCATGCATGACTCCGCACACAATATAAATTTATTAAGAAAACCTAAAGAAACATTATCAAGTAATACTCTCTTTTGACTTGACGTTGTACAAATCCTGATCAAACTAATTAATCTAAGAAATAGATATAATACAAACACAAGGACTTGTCCAAGAGGAGTGTATATCACACACATACGATACACTGATTATGCTACGTACCATCGCCATGAATATTCTTAATAATTCGAAGTGCGCGACTTGCATTTTGGGCAGGTCGATCGGGGCTGTTCAAAACCAATCCCTCGACGCTTTGTGGGAAAAATCATGAACAGAAGGCTAGCGAGAGCCGAAACTCCTAGTGGCAAATTCATCATCAGTTGATTTCCGTTAGGCCCCGAACGAGGGAAGAAACAATTTTGCACATCAGTGCTATTAATTGCGAAGACCAGAAACACCAGTAGCGATAAAAAAGCATGCACAAAGTCCCTCGACCTGAGTTTATACCTAGCCAAATCTTCGTTATTATTAGATAACTCATTTATGCAATTGCAACTGGATAGCTTAATTATGCAACTGCAATTGGATAACTCAATTATGCGAGTGCCCTTTTCTTTGTCGTCATGGACGTCGTCGCAATTGGATAACTCAATTATGCAATTGCTTTCTTTTTTATCTCTCTTTTCCTTATCGCTGCCCATTTCTTTGTCTTCATGGACGTCATCGTCATCATAGTCATCTTTGTTAAAGATGCGTATGCCTTTAGTAGTAGCAATACCATAGTAAAGCTTTCCATTGCGGTCTATGAAGCTATCAGTGAAGGAGGAGAAGAAACAAACAGCTGAGCAGACTACAATTATAGAAAGGGTGAGGTACTTGTTTGCAGGAAGGCAAGAACCGTTGTTAGAAAATGAAGGTACAAGGGCTTGGAAGGCAAGGACTGTCCCCGTCGGCAAAAGGTTTGCAAGATTGGAAGCTGCCATTAGAGACTTCCGTCCAGCTGATTTTGGCACCCCAGCCATAGAGGGAATAAATTAATTTGGGAATTAAATAGGAAGAAATTTATGTAGGAAGAGATTTATGATGGCTGGTTAACTAGAAACTCTAGTTGACTGCAAAAACGGTGGGCTGGTTAGTTTTTTATAGTCAACTAGGAAAATTGAATCTGGCTGGATCGTGCATATGTGTTTACGTACAATAATAAGTGAGGAAAGCCCTTTAGCAGAAGGAAACGTCAGGGAATCTTATAATGGTCTGAATTGATAGCCATTAAGCATGTCAAGACAAAGCGACTTATCTGCTTTTCCATCCATAACCAAATATAAAATTGATCATTTCCTATTCTCTGTCCCTAACAATAATTGTGTAGCTGAGCAGTGGCGGACACCAATCACTGTACTTTTCCAAAGTAGTCCCCCAGTTGGCGCAAAAAATTTTGATTTCCCTGCACAGAAACCTTCAAAGTCAAGTCAATCCTCGAAATTAAAGATGATATGGAAAGCGATAAGATCACTTCATTTAAATAAAGTTAAGCTTTAATAAGTGTATAATTTTTGTGACTATTACGTTACATATCAGATGGTCCCATTCGTCACTACACTATATATCTTATTATTTCTCTTTATAATTTATTAAAATATAAAACTAATATTAAGCTCACAATAAGTTTAAAATTTTAGGTAAAATGATAAACTTAACATGGTATCAAAGTTCTTTAACTTAACGGTCTAAGATTTAAATTTCTCCACTGTAAATTTGAAAAAAAAAACTAAATTGGCCCATAAAAAACCCTAGAAAAAGGTTTATGAGGCTCAGTTCACTTGCCAAAAAAAAAAGAAAAAAATGTGTAACCTCACACGTGAAAGAGCGTATTGAAGCATAAAACTATTATTAAGCCTACACCTACTAAGTTAAACTTTTAGATAAAGTGACAAACTTAACAAAATTAGTCCGCCTTGCATTGCCAGACTTGAAGCGACCAAACGCAAGAGACCTACTATCAGATGCATTTTCACACTTTTGGCATCTCGCTCCGACGAAACCTTTCTTGTTAGAGCAAGTCGTTAACTCTAAGGTTCACAGCTTCTTCAATTCTTCAACTCATGTACTTTCTCAATTCAAAACCCAATGCATATATTTTGAGGCCACTATCAATAAACACACAATCTCATTCTGAAAGCCAGTTGCGTTACTCCTGCTGGATATCGGAAAACTGCAAAACCCAACATAATTTCAATGGCATTAGTTATTGGTCTAAGCTTTCTTGTGGCCAAAAAATTTGATCAGAGCATATTATTACTCTGATGCCCTAGGAATAATATATTCGGGGAAATACGCTAGTGAGACAATGGTAATTTGGCTTTTTTTATCTTGTATTTATTTTGAATTAAAAAAAGAAAAAGAAACTCCAATTTAAAGATTGTATATATGATTATATCTGACGTTAGAATCATCGATCCAATACTTTAGGGGATTCAATAAAATATTATTTTTGCATAGTAATGATATACATTAAACCTAAAACTAGCTAGGATCGGAAAGAATGTTGCAATGTAATGAAAAAAATTAGGGTTAACTAAGTATATAACTAAATTGAGCGGGGTATTTAATCTTTAGTCATACTTTTAACTTTTATTATTTTTTACTACTAGTCAACAAATATTAACTTGTTGGCTACGAGTTAATGAATGGACTCTGGATGGTCATTATGAGTCCAATATGTGCTGAGTCACAATAAAAAAATATTTACACCGGCTAAAAATCAAAAGAGTCTCCTAAATTTAGTTTTATCTTACATATCTATATAATTTCTGAAAAAGGTACTGTTGTTATTGCAAACCTGAGGAAGAAGAGTATACCAGACATCTTAAGAAGGAATAAATATGCACATCTCATCTATTTTGAAAAGAGTAGTGTTAATCTTATAAATTTTGTATATAAACTATTATATATAAATAGATACGGTACAATTTCACACATTGTCACTATTATTAAATAAATTGATTTTGTATATCTACTACTTCAATTATTTTATAATACATTAGTTTCTATACAACTGCTTGTATAGAAAGTTTAATAAGAGTACAGGCATTTTTCTTTTAAAAATTAATTATATATTAGAAAGTTTAATTTATTTCAATATGGGGCCCATGTACGAACGTGAATAACGTTAAGACCAGCAGACTAAATAATCAAAAGTAGCCGTGCCAAGCCCCTATTCAATATATATAATTGATTTTTAAAAGAAAAATGCCAGTAGGCTTATTAAACTTTTTATACATACTATTGCATATAAACTGATATTTAAAAGAAAAATGCCAGTACTCTTATTAAACTTTTTATACATATTATTACATATAAACTGATATATATATATATAAACTGTTGATGATTCTTACGTCAGACATAATCATATATACAATCATTAAATGGAGTTTCCTTTTTTTTTTTAATTCAAAATAAATACAAGATAAAAAAGCTAAAGTCTAGCGTATTTCCCCGAATATATTATTCCTAGTGCATCATAGTAATAATATGCTCTGATCAAATTTTTTGGCAACAAGAAAGCTTAGACCAATAACTAATGCCATTGAAATTGTGTTGGAATTTGCAATTTTCCGATATCCAGCAGGAGTAACGCAACTGGCTTTCAGAACGAGATTGTGTTGAATTTATAGTGGCCTCAAAAGATGTGCATTGGGTTTTGAATTGAGAAAGTGCATGAGTTGAAGCTGTGAAGGTTGACGACTTGCTAGAACGAGAAATGTCTCGTTGTAGCGAAATGGCAAAAGTGTGAAAATGCATCTGGTGGTAGGTCTCTTGCGTTTGGTAGCTTTAAGTCCGGTAACGAGGGCGGAATAATTTTGTTAAGTTTGTCGTTTTAGCTAAAAATTTAATTTAGTAGGTATAGATTTAACAATAATTTTATATTTTAATACGCTCTCTCACGTGTAAGGTTATACGTGTTTTTTTTTTCTTTTTTGCAAGTGAACTAGGCTCACGAACCTCTTTTTTTGGGTTTTTAATGGGTCAATTTAGTTTCTTTTTTAATTTGTAGTGAGGGAATTCAAATCTTAGACGTTAAACTAAAATGCTTTAATACCATGTTAAGTTTGTCATTTTACCTAAAATTTTAAGCTAATAAGTGTGAGCTTAATATTAGTTTTATATTTTAATAAATTACAGAAGAGACATAATAAGATATATAGTGTAGTGACGAATGGGACCATCTGATATGTACGTATGTAATAGTCACAAAAATTATACACTTATTAAAGCTTAACTTTATTTAAATGATCTTATCGCTTTCCATATCATCTTTAATTTTGAGGATTGACTGGACTTTGAAGGTTTCTGTGCAGGGAAATCAAAATTTTTTGCACCAACTGGGGACTACTTTGGAAAGGACGGATTAAGATACAGTGATTGGCGTCCGCTACTGCTCAGCCACACAATTATTGTCAGGGACAGAGAATAGGAAATGATCAATTTTACATTTGGTTACGGATGGAATCCTCCTAAAATTTGGCATATAATTTTTTACCCCTTATTATTAATTAGAATACTATTATACCTTGCTGGAAAATTTCCCTCCCATGTGAAGGGAGGTGAAGGTAGGTGAGATAGGTGATGGCTAGGTGGCCAACCATCCACCCACCCAAAGTTAGGTGACCAACCTCACCTAACTTGTTGAATTGTAATGTAGAACTCCTCCTATAAATTAAGGACGTTCTGCAGAGTTTATAATCACTCAGAATCCAGAAAGATTCTAAAGGGAATCAAAACCAGAGAGTTTTGAGAAGAAGAGAGCCAGAGAGCTCCAAGAAAAATTGTTGGAGTTTTTTTCTTCCCTCTCATGTGAAGGGAGGTGAAGGTAGGTGAGGTAGGTGATGGTTAGGTGGCCAACCATCCACCCACCTAAAGTTAGGTAACCAACCTTACCTAACATGGTTGAATTGTTGCAGAACTCTTCCTATAAATTGAAGACGTTCTGCAGAGTTTATAATAACTCAGAAGCCATAGAGATTCCAGAGGGAACCAAAACCAGAGAGTTTTGGGAGGAAGAGAATTAGAGAGCTCTAAGATTCTAGAAAGAATCCTACAATCTAAAACCAGAGAGTTTAGGAGAGTTAGAGAGCCAGGAGAGCTCCAGGAAATTGTTTAGGGGAGTTTTTATATAATTCTTATGTATTAATTTTCTCTATGAATACAAGTTATTTTTCTCATAGAATCTGTTCTGAGCGTCCATCGCATTCCCAACAAGTAATATCAGAGACTGATTGAGCTCCTGGAGTGCTAGAACAAAGAGAGAAAAATGAGAGAAAATTGTCTCTTGTTTTCAGAAATTTCAAATTTTCTGAAAGTACTCAAATTTTAAATTTGAGGTGTCCTGTGTGTTCTTGACATCGAGGTGAGCATTCTGTAATTTTTTGACGACCGAAATGACACTTAAAGAATCCACACGTGCCTCCCACCTGGACTGCGAGTGGGCTTCACTCGCCCCACGTGCTTACACGTGCTCCAGAGGTTGAAGAAGGCTGACGTCATCTGCCACATCATCGTCAAAGTCAGAGCCACATCAGCAACATTACCCACCACGTCAGCTTAGCCACGTCAGCACACCATTTTAGCAACCACACCAGCACATCCACGTCAGCAGCCACGTGTCAGACACGTTAGCACCACGTCAGAGCCATGTATCTCGAGACTGACACATTAGCACATCTTTCCGTAATTGCTATTTGACCCTTGTAATTCCGGAAGAAGTTTTAGAAGCAGATCAGAAGGAGAAAAATAAAGAGATTGTTGGACCATGGGGAGCCACAATCACCTATAGAATCTATTGTACCTCCTGGAGATGAAGAACCTCAGCTAAGACGATATTAGCAAGGAATCAAAATATGCACTACTTACTGATGAAGGGGGAGCCAGAAAGCTAGAACTATGCAAATACATAGTTAGATTAGAGGCTGTCTGTCTGATTATCTTTGTAGTTATTCCCTTCATATAGGAGGAAGGGAGAGAATTGTTGGAGTTTTTTTCTTCCCTCCCATGTGAAGGGAGGTGAAGGTAGGTGAGGTAGGTGATGGTTAGGTGGCCAACCATCCACCCACCTAAAGTTAGGTAACCAACCTTACCTAACATGGTTGAATTTGTTGTAGAACTCCTCCTATAAATTGAGGACGTTCTGCAGAGTTTATGATAACTCAGAATCTAGAGAGATTCCAGAGGGAACCAAAATCAGAGAGTTTTGAGAGGAAAAGAGCCAGAGAGCTCTATGATTCCAGAGAGAATCCTACAATCTAAAACCAGAGAGTTTTAGGAGAGTAAGAGAGCCAGGAGAGCTCTAAGAAATTGTTTAGGAGAGTTTTTATATAATTCTTGTGTATCAATTTTCTCTGTGAATACGAGTTATTTTTTCTCCCAGAATCTGTTCTGAGGGCCCATCGCATCCCCAACATACCTCTCATTACAAAACCTATTTTCTCTGTATTGTCTTTCAATTTTTCTAATTATTTGCATGTCAAACATTATTAAATTATATCTTCCTCTCTATTTTCTTTTTTCTTTCATAGTTTGTAATTCATCAACCATGTTTCTAAAAAACACAAATTCAAAGAATATCCGGTGAATGATAATAATTAACTCTTTTTATTATTTTAGTAAAATTATATTTTATATGTGTCTCATGTCTTTCTTGTTTATTTTTTATTTATTTGTATTAAATAGAGTAAAAAAATAAATAAATACAATTAAAAAGTATGTTTTGAGACTTTTCTATTTTTATTCATGATTAATGGTTTCTTTGGACTAAAAGTAATGCATATCGTAAAATAATTTTTTGGAGCAAATATTATTGAGAGATTTTAAAAGAAAATCTAATATTTAGTAGCAATTAAGTCCATATAAAAATGTTAAAATTCATTACAGAGTATTTTAATTTGAAATTCATTTACAAGATCTACATGCAAATCTTGGATCCTTCATAATTATAAATAAAGATATTTTTGATAGCACTGAAAATGAGCTAACTATCCAACCTTTTATCAAACTACGAAAAGCATCGGTGACAATTATGAAGGTGTATTTATTGAATAAATTATTAAATATTAGTACTTTATATTTTGATTTATTATTTTAGGATTTATTCTTAAAGGTAAGGTTTACTAAGTCTCCCTTATCCAGATCTATGTACTCTTTTTTACATTTCAAGTATATTCTCTTGTGTTTAAGGTTTATAAAAAAATTATAAATGTCATAATATCTGAAATTTTATAATATTACATTCTCCGGATATCATTGAAGCTATTCCCTATTTCATCACTCAATAAAAATATTTAAATAACGCTTTCACAACTCTTTTCATATTCTTATGAGAGATAAAAGACTTGGACCTGATGTAAAAGATAAGCATGATGAACACACATGGAACAATTATCACTTACGCAGATAACTCTCGCGATTTGAAAGAAATGCCACATACCAAGTTGACAAAAATATCCTATGCCCTCATACATTGCACAATTTTCATTTTATCTTAGATCATTGAAAAAAAAGAAATAAATGTAAATATACTCTTTTATTATATTTTAATGGTATTATAAGATTTTGTTCCGTCAAAGAGAGGTGCAAATGTACTTTAAGGCATAGAGGGCATGTTTGGGAGACAGGACAAAAGGGGGGATTGGACTATTTTTAGGACTATTTGTCCTATCTTTTGTTTGGAACACTTTAAGGAGATTGGGACTAGACTAATGCTAGTCCCAATAGTGCCCAATTCATGGGATAACTTGTCCCATGGTGAACCATGGGATAAGTTATCCTAAGTTTGGGTCAATATTTTATTGTTTTAATCTTATTATAATTAATAATAATAAGTGATATAATATAATAAAAAATAAAATAAAATAATTATTAATAAAAACATTAAAAAGATAATATAAAATATTTATCGATAAAAATTAAAAATAAATATATTATCATTAATAATTTTAGAAAAATTAATATAATGCAAAAAGAAATATTATTACACTCATATTAATATAAAAATAAAAAATCTCATAAATATAATAAATAAGTACATTATTCAATTAATAATTCCAAAATAATATTAATTTTATATAATAAAAATGAAATATTACCAAAAAAATTATTATAATAACATAAACACTTAGAAATAGAATAATTAATTGAATTAATCAATTAATAATTCCAAAATAATATTATTTTTCTATAATAAAAATAAAAAATTATTAAGAAATTAATATAATAATATAAACAATTATAAAAACAAAAATTAATTGAATTACTCAAATAATTAATTCCAAAATAATTTTTTACATAATAAAATGGAATATTATATAAAAATTAATATAATAATACGAGCATTTATAAATACAATAATTAATTGAACTACTCAATTAATAAATCCAAAATAATTTTATTTTTATATAATAAAAAAGAATATTATTAAAAAAATTAATATAATAATATAAACATTTATAAATACGATAATTAATTAGATTACTCAATTACTAATGTGAAAATAATTTTATTTTCATATAATAAAAATGAAATATTATTAAAAAACTATTAATAAAATATAGAAATTTATATATATAATAAATAATTATATCACCTTTGTAATAATTTCATAATATAGTATAATTTTTAATTATATTTACATATTTAATTATTTTTATCCAAAATTAATCTTCATTATTCACTTATAAAAATGATGTAATAATAATTAAAAATTAATCCAAAATATTAAAATTATTATTTATAATTTATATAATAATTAATTCCTAATGAAATGCAAAATATGTTAATTTTTATAAAAGCATTAACAAGTTTTTAAATATTTTTAATAAATATTAAATTAATTTTTGTTTAAATCAAACTTGATTAAAATAATTTATTTTATATTTAGAAATTGATTTCTAAAATTTTATTATATACTAATATAGTCCAGTCCCATACTACACCAAACATAATATAGTACTATTTATAGTCCAGTCCAATCTAGTCTAGTCCCAATCCCAATCCCAATCTTAGTCCAGTCCAGTCCAGTTCTGACTCCCAAACGCGCCCAGATAGTGTAATATATACTCGTCATTCTATCATCTGGTCATTTAGATGATATGACATGGAATGTAATTAAGTTATTTCAAGAGTAAACTGTTTATTTTCACATTTCAATCTTCATAACTCATCTTTAGGAATTATATACTTAACTTCGTTATTAAAATACCCCTTTAATTTTTAATCATCTTTAGTAATTATATACTTAACTTCGTTATTAAAATACCCATTTAATTTTTAATTATCAATTACTCAATTAAATTACTCTATGAAGAGAAATATATACATAAGATTTCTTTAGAAGTATTGAAAGTTATTTTCACTAATTTTTATCCACCTTTTTTAAATAAGATATTAATTAAGTCTTCATGTTGACTGATTTAATTGATTTTTAAATTTTATTACGGTATATCTAATATATCGATGCATCATTTTTTTTAAATTATATAAAAATTATAATTAAGTGTAGTAAAATTATAAAGTTATAATTATATAAAAATTATAAATAAATTAAATAAAAATTATATATTTATAATTTTTATATAATTATAACTTTATAATTTTTATTTATTTATTTATAAATTTTATATAATTTTTTTAATGTATTAATACATCTACATAATATAATAATATAATAAGACTCTTAACTTTTACATTGCATTACATCTTTATTCACTTGATCACGTAATTAGGATTAGACTTGACTCAATCGCGCAAAAACATGCGAGTCATAAATCATGGTCCTACACATCGGATGCCCCATTTTGCTAGAATCTTTATTTTTAATTATTACTTTTTTTACGCGACATGAAATATGAGGTGGTAGGTGGCTAGCTCTAGCTCTTTTTTTCACACGTACGTATCCAATAATCCAATAATAGTCTTTCAAAACTAAAAAATTTGAATGGATCGCCACCTGTCGTCCTAATTCTTGACGAAGAGCCGGCCGGTCCCAGTGATAACATTGGGTAGCCGGTCCAATGACTTTCATGGGGAGAGTTAGACACTTGAGGAGATACCGTTAGATCAAATAAATTTTGCCTCGCCGGTTGATTTGCTTCCTGCGAAGCCAAAAATCTGATTTGTTATATAAAGCCATCATGATCAGGCCTGTGATTGATACTTTCAGTTTAAAGCTTTGAGAATAGTAAATAAATTGATGCTGTCGTTATCACCGCCTATATTTATATATTCTTGCAATTTTATCCTTCATTCCAGTTCTATTATTTATTACAATAATTGCAGCATTGATTTCAAGTTTCTGTCAAACGAATCTCTTTTTTGGTGTCTTATTTTCAGAGGAAGTCTCACTAATTTCAATCTACAGTAGCAAACCCTCTTGTTGATTATCTTATTTTACTATTATTTACCATCCACACAAATTTTATTCAATCCGAAAATTAAAATTAGACTAGGCTTAGGGTCACTTTGGGGTTACTGTTACTATAGAAACAAGCAAGTTATACTTTGTTGTAGAAAAACTTTAAAAGAAAGGGGCAGGTGCTTGATAATTGGAGAAGATATTTCTGGAGAGTTAGTTACAGGTACGAGAGAAAAGGAAGCTTGTTTTTTTATTTCATTTAGACTGACTGACTACAAAAGTGTACCACATGATTTATATATGCAAGCTTAGCTAGAAGTCTGTTGAGCTGGAAACTTTTTTACACGTAATATATCAACTTGATAGACTACACACTACTATAGCTAACAAAACACTTAACTAACAACCTGCTCTGCTTGCTGCCTTATACTGCACTTTAACTTGGATTGCTTCAGCACCTCCCCTCAAGTTTGACTGCATCAGTCTTGATCAGCAAACTTGTTGATTGATGATATCTGCAATTTGTCTCTAAGCCATTCAAATCTGGTTCCAGCAAGTGGCTTAGTCATTATATTAGCAACTTGCTTTTCAGAAGAAATGTGTCTGACAGTCAACTGCTTTGATAGAATTTTCTTCCTAATAAAATGCACATCAACCTCAATGTGTTTAGTTCGGGCATGAAAAACCGAGTTGATAGCAAATGATTATGTATCCTTGTTATCACACCATATAACTAGAACTTCATCAAGTTTGCATCCCAGTTCAGTTAAGAAACTTTGTAACCAAACAACTTTTGTAGTAGCTTGTGATAATGACCTGCATTCAAACTTTGTAAAAGACCTTGCCACCTCCTTTTGCTTCTTAGCAGACCAATAAATCAAGTTACTTCCAAAATAAACACAGCTACCAGAGGTAGATCTTCTATCATCAACGAAACTTGCCCAATTAGCATCACTAAATGCAGTTAAGGTTAATGAATTCATATGCTTGAATAGTAATCCATAGTCAATTGTTCCTTTCACATATCTCAATAACCTCTTTCAAGCTTGCCATTATAGCTTTGTTAAAGTCTGCAAAAACTGACTTAGCTTGTTAATAGCATAAACAATGTCAGGCCTGGACATTGCTAAGCATTGCAAAGCTACTATTACACTCTTCTATACTGTAGGCTACTAAAAAATCTCACTATCCTCAATTGACAACTTCATATTAGTCATTATAGGAGTTTGACTTGCATTGGTAGCAAGCATATTATACTTCTTTAACAAGTCAGAAGCATACTTTTTCTATGTTAGAAGCCAAGCACCTTGTTTTCTTTTAATTTCAAACCCAAGAAAGAAATGCGCCGAACCTAGAGTCTTCAATGGAAAGTGTTTATTCATATCACTAATAATTAACTTGCTGTAATTGCTCACTATTAGTCCCAGTAATCAGAAAATCATCCATATAAACTAGCAACAAGCACTACAAGAAAATAGGCTTTTTACCGCGGGCTGAAACCGCGGTAAAAAACCTTTTACGGCGGGCACACGGCGATTTTAGCCCGCCGTATAAAATGGCACCGTAAAAACTTATTTTACTTTTTACCGCGGTTTTAGCCCGCAGTAAAAGGACTTTTACCGCGGGCGCTTAGCCCGCCGTAGAAATTCGTGGTCTTGCGTAAAATTATTTACCGCGGGCATTTGACCCACCGTAAAAAGCTAGTGCATTTTTTACCGCGGGCTTATGGCCCGCCGTAAAAAGCTGACGTAAAACTATTTACCGCGGGCTGGTGGCCCGCCGTAAAAAGTCTACATGCAGTTTTAGTGGGACAAAATTAAGAATTCATATCAAATTCAGTAAGTCAAAAGTGTCCAAGGGCAACAAATAGTAATTAATTATACAATTGTCCATTTCTTCTGAGACGCAGAATAAAGAGTTGAAACTCAATTGAAGAGATTAATAGTAGCATAATCCGACATCCAGAGTCAAGAGTAGTCAAAATACACATCAAATACAATACTTTCTTAGAACAATTCGGGTTCCTATAGAGATATATAAGCTCCACCACTACAAATTCACTTAATATCTTGACAAGATTTTACAACAATCATCATAATCACAGACTTTATGGCAAACACAGGATATAAGATAGGAATTTTCTTCATGCAAAGAAAGCAGAGGTGAAGTAAAAAGATAAGATCTCAACTATGAACTACTATACTGCCATGACAGCTGGTCGCGATTTCCATCAACAACTCTCCTCCTTCCCACTCATGCAGACTTTTCCGTACTGAATTTTGCAGTCAAATAGGAAGGCAGACATCTTGTTGAGGCACTCTACTAAATTCTGTTCTTCGATTTCTCCAATCCTCTTGGAGCTGCAGACCAAATCAAAATATATAGTTAAAAGAAAACAAAAGCTCGTTCATTAATCACAACTCAAAATGCAATCTAAGCTTGCATGCCAATATGAATAAGATAAATAAATAAATAATAACTATCTTCATCACCTTGTATAAGTATCATAAAAATATCCAGTAATTCATGACATTAAGTACAAGAGAAAAAAAAAGAATAAAATGTTCAAGCAACATGATTTCGAATTTGAGTGCACATAGAAATCCATTCAGTATCACGAAAATATGAGATGAAGGATGTAATGGCTTCAACAACAGGAAACGAAATGGTTGTAGATGACAGCACAACTTGGTGAAAGAAGGGAAGGCTTGAAGATGTCTCCTGGAAAAAACAAGAGACTTATCTTTTAGGTATCCCTGCATAGAGTCAGTACATAAAAATTCAAATGAGGTAGGAGGTGACCCAATTAGGTGAGACATAATAAACATTTTTGAATGAAATAAACACAGAGACTATCTATTCTTAATCTGTTTTACTTGCCTGTCACAAAATAAAGGTCTTGGCTTATTCCAAACTTTAGAAAAAGGTAACAGTCATGAGAACTTGGAAAAAAAAATCAGAAAATTACATAAGTTACCAATAAACAAATAACATCATATTTCAATTCAAACTTTTTACCATCTAGCATGCGTATCATATTGCAATGTTCGGTAACTTCATAGCTCACCTTTGAGAATTTTGAGAGCATGATATACAAAATATTCAAAACAGGACACATAGTGGCTGAATTTGTCCCAATAGACAAATGTTTGGCCATTCTTTTGAGTAATAGATAGCGTAGACCTAAAAGTTAACTCCGCTACACTTTTTTTCTAGCAAGAACAAAACAGAATGGCCTAAACAGCTAAATTCAATCAGTTGATTGTTGGTAACTATCTGATTATTTATCAAATAATCAAATACACATGGTTAGCTTAAAATATTTATAAAATGTGATCATGTTCATACATCCATTCTTATTCATTTTTCTTTCATGTCAATAAAAAGAATTCTAGCATCAAGGAAAATAAAAAAACCCATCATTTGAATTTTTCAAATTTAAAAGACAATAATAAGAAGAAATATAGATAAATCGGTCACTTCTCCATGACAAAATTATGTCTGTTTCAATCCCTCCACTCTATCTCGATTCTCTATCATTAGCTCTAGACAACTGCTATTGCAGCACAGACCAGATGAGAAACAGATGATAATTTGGCATGACTATATAAGCCAGTCCAACAATGAAATAGTTCAGTTTTTTTTTACTAGTACTGAATGCAGAGGATTATAATCACCAGCTAGTCTATACAGCAATACCTGCAGAAACAGTGCAACAAAGTTTAAAAATTTGTGAAGAATCTGATATACAAAAGCATCCTTCATGCCTTCGAGAACAAGGTTTGATATTAGTAAAGTTGTCTACTGTTTAAATTACTCAAGCACCTCCTTAAGAGAAGTTCACATGTTTTAATAAAATTACCATATATTATCATACATGACAATGTACTATATGTCGATTCAAGCAAAAAAAATTTACAATCATAAGAAAAGTGGGAAGTGATCAGAATGGTGGCCAGCTTTATATTTACACAAAAATTTATATGGCCATCTCAAATGGAAGAATAGTAGTAATTTTGCCACAAACATCCGACTAGATACTGCCCTACACGCGTTTTGTTCATTGAAATACCAATAAATTTTAAAAAAGGTGTTTCATGAGGATAGTTAAAACTTCTAATTTTTGTTGAGCTTGGCCGACAGTGCATTCATCTTTTTCTTTTTTACATGTTAAAAGAAGAGAACAAAGATATCAGCGTTTAGTACAAGTTAACAGCAACTATCAAAGGTTTAGAAGTTTCATTCACCATTAAGTGTTTGAATACTATCAGAATATATAACTATACTGATACTGAAGGGGACATGAACTATAATATTATATCCTCTCATTACTAGTATTTTAAAAAGTCAAAATAAGGGACACAGCTTCATTCCTACCTCACACTTCCAAGGTACACTTACACCTGATAAGATTTATAGCACATGAACAAAAATAAAAAGTAACCATTGATCACATAATTTTAATTCCAGAAATTATGAAATGAATGCTGCATGCCTGAGATGGTTGGGTAAAATCCTCAAATACCGCAAAAGGTTGACTTGTTGGGATTTTCACAGCAGCAACCTGGTTGGTTGGATAGTTTGAGTAGGAAAAAAGGTGAGACGATTCTGAGAAGCCACCAGCACCCCGCAGAAAGGCAGTCATCCTGCATAATAACATCTCAGCTGAGTCAGTAGCATGACAGGAATAGATCAGGTAGTATTAGAAAAACTTACCTATTCATGCATAGTAGTTCACCAGACTTTGTATCATAACTTTTGGTTTCAATCTCAATAATAGCAGCTTTACCTGAAATTAAATCAACAAAAGAAATAGGAGAACATCACAATCATTGCACATAATCCATCAATACCCCCAAAAAGATGATAAATAAAATAATCATATTTAAAAAGCAATTGTGATTTCAGTACAACCAACTCATCAGTAATATTAGCAGCCTTACCTGAAATTAAATCAACAAAAGAAATAGGAGAACATCACAATCATTCCGCCTATTCCTACATGTGGAATGGGACCCAGCAAAGCAACCCACTCATACTAGTTGCAAGACACAGACCAGATGACACCACTTCAATATAGTTATAATTATACATGCATAGAAACCCTCTTGCATCCACACACGCATCAAAGATCTAATTAACCCTGTCCCTGCCGGCTGACTGCCCCTGTTTTGCATGTACTCAGAGCTAGGCTTGGTTCAACTATTGCTTTCTCCACACACCCCAACCCAACTCATAATAATAATAACAACAACAATAATCTTGTAGGGTATTAAGAAAACTAATGGCTTCAGTAAATTGTTAGTGTGAATTGAACAAGTGTAAGAAGCATAAATTGTTACGTGAGGAGATGCCACTGGTGATGATTCTGCTTACCCTTTAGCTGTTTTCGCATATCATATGCATCCTTCCCATCAGCGTAATACTTAACCTCCATATCATGAATTTTATAGTGGCTAAAGTTTCCGTGTACAAATTAAATGCTGCCGATTACTCTTCCTGACATGCAGTGAGACATACTCAGCTCCAAACACCTGTGCCCCACCATTTTAAACATAAGTAATGTACCAAATAAGGCATCTGCTACATTCTTTTCTATCATTCACTCCTTTAATCAATCCGCCAAATAGCCCTTATCTTCAAATTTAGCTTCCAAAATCCTTTTAACATTTAGCAAGCATTCAAAAAGCAACCATTCTAACTTTGAGAATCTAAAATTTACCCAAGATTTGATTTTGCGGCAAAAAATGCAATTCAAGAACAGTACTTTGTCACTCAAATCAAAATTCATTCTAAACCTATTAAATAGTAATTAAATCATGAACATTAACCGATAACTATACTGACCCATAGCTAAAAACTACAATAACACTAAATCAAGAAAAATTCTACTATTGACATTACCGAAACGTGCCATCAGTACATTCACATACAAAGCGTAATAAGTAAATATTAGTTTAAAAAGAGCTGACCTGCTCTATGGTAGACTGGGCAGCGTTCATGAGCTTGGTAGCCAAACCCAATTTCTGATGCGTACGAAGGACGGCGAGGGAGGTGATGTGGCCGTGGCACTCTTTGCTTTCTTCTTCCATCTTGGCCAACACGTATCCGACGATTTTGCCGTTGTAGTCTTCGGCCACGTAGACAAGCTGAGGCCACGATAGTATATGGTAGAAATAATACTTCATCTGGTAGTTCTCAGGAAGACAGAACAGATTACATGCTTGCATCGCCAGTAGATCATCTACTGTGGCCTTTTTTATGCACACCATTTTTGCTCTTTTAGGATTCCAGCGCTGTTAACGCCTCTGAAGGTGGTGAGCCGAATGGGAAGCAATTGAAGGTTTGCTGATTTGTGGAAAGGAAAGTGATTTTGGGGCTTTAGGTGTATGGGGAAATGGAATAAACAAATGAAAAAAAAACCTTTACATGAAGAGATGCTACTGATATCGCTGCTGGAAAGAGCTAGAAATGCTGCTGAACCTCTGCGCACAGCTTCTCCAGCTTGGCTACAGATTGAATGGAAGAGAGAGATGGAGACGAGATTGGGAAATTAGGGATTTAGAGATAGAAGGGCTTGAGGAGACGAGATGGAGAGAGCTAGACAGAGATTGGGAAATTAGGGATGTAGAGACAGAGATGGAGAGAGCTAGAGAGAGATTGGGAAATTAGGGATGTAGAGACAGAGATAGAGAGATTGGGAAATTAGAGATGGAAAGGAGAGAGCTAGGAGCAGAACACGATAGGGATAGAGAAAATGAGGAAGAAAATTAGTTTTATGATTAGCTTCTACTGCGGTTATTTACAAACCGCCGTTGATGTAATACCTTTTACTTTGGGCGTGGCAGCCCGCCGCAGATTTTAATCTTTTACCGCATTTTCAAATGTCCGCCGTAAATGACTGCAGTAAAAACCTATTTTTTTAGTAGTGAAGATTAAAATAGTTTTATGCTTGTAGATAAATAAACTAGTGTCAGAAGTTGACATACCAAACCCCCACTGAAGCAAGGCTCCCTTAAGTTTATCAAACCAAGCTTGAGGAGCTTGCTCTAAACCATATAAGGACTTTTGTAATTTACAAACAAAGTGAGGATGAGAGGAGTTTACAAAGGTTGACACATGTACACATCTTTATTCAAATCAACATTTAAAAAAAATTATTAAAATCTATTTGTTAGATATCCCTGCCAAATGTCGCAACAAGAGAAAGAACAACTCTAATAGTGGCTTGTTTTATCATAGGCTAAAGGTTTCAAAATAATCAACTCTTTCAGCCTGCTGAAAACCTTTGGCCACTAGCCTGGCCTTATACTTCTGAATACTACCATTTGCATGATATTTAATCCTAAAAGTCCATTTGCAATCTACTATATGCATGTTGGAATGATAGGCAACAAGAGTTCATGTGTTGTTGGACATGAAAGCCTTATAGTCTATTTGTATAGTAGGTGTTTAATAGGAACTATCAAGTGCTTGGGCAACAGTACCTAGAATAGTAGTTAAAAGAGTAGAAGCTGTGTAAAGTTTGGGTATATAAATGCCAGCCTTAGCATGGGTAACCATAGGATGAACATTTTGTAAAAGTGAAGAAGAATGTACTTGTGAAGAAGATAAAGATGCAAGCTCAGATAACAGAAAGGCCAAGTAGTAGAGACATTAACAATATTTGAATGAGAAAGAGTAGGAGAAGAAGAGAGTGGAGAATATATAGGAGTATGAGAAGTAGAATTTGTAGGATTTATTGATAGTGGATTAGTAGTAGGATTATGTGAATGAGACTTTGTTGAATGAGATAAAGTTGATGAAGAAACAGATAGAAACCAGTAAGAATTGGAAGGTACATATGAGGATAAACTAGAAAAATGATTTGGAGAAGACATAAAATCTCTATCATTGAAAGGAAATAGATTTTCGTGAAAAGAAACACTTTTAGAAATATAGATTCTACTATAAGAGTGGAGGCAGAGATATCATTTGTGACAACTGCTATATCCAATAAAAGTACAAAACAGATGTGTGATAGGAAAATTTGTGTTGTTTGTAAGGCCTTAGATTAATTAGGATAGCATTCATAGCCAATAACTTTTAACATCCTATAATGAGGTGATTTATGAAATAGAGTTTCATATGGAGATGCAAAATTCAAGGATAAGGAAGGCAATCTGTTAAGAAGATATACTGCAGTATGAAAAGAATGCCACCAATAATGTAGTGGCACGGTAGCTTGAGCCAATAACGAAAGACCAACCTCCACAACTGTTCTATGTCTCCTTTCAATAGTGCCATTTAATTTATTGGTGAATATGAGGATAGGGATGCCTAAAAATAATCCCAAGGTTGGCAAAATTTTTTTGAAATGGCTTGAATTCACCTCTTCATTCAGTTTGCACACATTTAAGTTTTGTATCAAATTGCCTTTCTACTAAGGTCACAAACTGAGTAAAATATTTAGCAACCTCAAGCTTAGAATGCAAGAGGTAAATCCAACAATATTAACCAAAACCATCAACAAGTTGTAGATAATACATGTAACCATCAACTGATTTTAGTGGCAAAGGACCGCAAACATCAACAAACACCACTTCAAGAGGAGAAGAAACAATAGCATTTGAAGAAGGATAAGAGGAATTGCATTGCTTTCCATATTTACTAGCTTCACATTGCAAGTTGTTGATGTTAGTTGAAAACAAATGGAATTGTTTACCAATATGAGACGAAACATGTATATTTGGATGTCCAAGCCTTTTATGCCAAGTAACTGTGTAGTCTTTAACTTCTCAATTTGCCACTACACAAGACAACATATATGTAGAAATATGAACCTTCCTTTGTTGGTGCCTGGTAGTTGACTTATTATCAGAATTATTAGAGAATGAAATAGCAGTACTTCTTAATAGTAGTGAAAGCTTGTAAACCCTCCTTCGAGACTGCCTTGAAGTAGAATTTCCTTGGAACTCTTATCCTTAACAAAACAGAAGCAAGAATGAAATTCCACAAAGACAATATTATTAGTGGATAGTTTTCAAAAACTCAACAGATTCTTTGTAGTTTGAGGAACAAATAGCACTCTCTACAACACCAAAGTCTTAACAAATGAAGAACAAGCCAATAACGTTCCAAAATGCAAGATAGGTAGAAAATAACCATTTCCCGTCGGTACGCTTTCAGTTCTCATATATTCTTTTTTAATAGTCAAGTTATTAAGATCATTGGTAATATGACTAGCTGCTCTAGTCTCTAGGCACCAATTGGCATCGATAACTATTGCTGAAGAAGCTATAAACGCCTGTGAATTGCTTGCATTTCCTTACTAAGAGTTGAACTATTGTTGACCAGAATTATTTTCATATCAAATCTATGAAAACATTTAAGAGCAACATAACCTAGTTTTTCACATAGTTGACAAATTAGTCCACTGGCGTTATTTCCATTGTTTTTGCCTCCATTAGAATTAAATTTGCCACCTTGTCCTTGATTTTCGCCTCTGCCTCTCAAATTTTGGTTGAAAGGAGGTCTAGCGAATTGAGAATTTTATCCAGTATTATTGAATTGATTTGTCCTCCTTTCAAGATGTGCACCATGCTCAAGATTAATAGACTGAATAGCACTATGTTGAGCTAAATGAAGTTCATAGCTTTGCAACCGAAATATTGAACTTCTTCCAATGACATATAACAAATTCTGGAAGTGATATTTAAAACTATTCCATCATACTTAGATCTCAAACCATCTAGAATATGCATTAGCAAGTCCAAATCTATTATTTTAGTGCCAATAGCAAACTATGTGTCTGATATTTCTTTCATCTTGAGAAAATAGTCACTAATTGATAAAAAGCCCTTTTTAATGGTTTGCAATTGATGCCTAAGATGCATTGATCGGCATCTTAAGCTCTCTAGAGTTTGAAATAATCTCTCTAGGTTTGCCAAACACTAAGTGATGATTGACATCTAACTGCCAAAAGCCAACTTGGTATGAATTTGTCAGTTCGTTTCCAAGATATGAACTCAGGATTTGTCTAATTAATGTTTTCAGTTTCATTATTTGAATTAACAACTGATGCAGAAAAGAAAAGAAGGTGGACAAACTCTTGCACCACTAATGAAACCATCTCGATCATAAGCTCCCAAAGCTGGAAGAATTTGAGATCTCTAGAAGCCATAGTTGCTTCGACCGAGTTTGATTGTTGGAGGAGGCAAGCTTGGAGGCAACTGCACCATGTAACTAGAAGAGGAGTTTCTGGATGAGCTTGATGAAACGGCACCTCCATGACTGAAATTTTGTAAAGTTGGATCACCAGTTCTAGTAGCTCCAGTTAGATCTACTGTAAAGTTTCCTAGAAAGTTTAAGTTTCTAGAAAAATTTATTGTGGTAAAATTGTTGAGATTTTCAGCCATGATCTATGCTCGAACGGCTCTAATACTAAATTGAAGAAGATATTTTTGGAGAGTTGGTTACATATACAAGAGAAAAGGAAGCCTTTTCTTTATTTCATTTTGACTAACTGACTACAAAAGTGTATCATATGATTTATATATACAAGCTTAGCTAGAAGTCTGCTCAACTGGAAACTTACTTTGCACATAACATATCATCTTGACTGCATGCACACTACAATAGCCAAAAAAAACACTTTATTAACTACCTGCTCTACTTACTGTCTTATACTATACTTTAACTTGAACTGCTTCAACATTGATAAACTAACTTCTAAAAATTGTTTTGCTTTTAAAAGTAGGATAAAAGTGTTTGAGATTGTTATTATTGTAGCTTTTATTTTGTATAAATGACTAAAATGGACATATATATCATTCCCTTGAAATATTTAATTATTATAAATTCTTTTTCTTTTTTTAATAATTATTTTCAACATGGTCTATATAAATTATTTATAATCATATTTTAAACCAAAATAATTTAAAATTAATATTATAAAATCAAAATAGACCTTTTATTTATGAATAATTTAAAATTTATACACATATTTTAAATTTATATAACATGAATTTATATTCGATATATATTTTATTTATTACTATGAAATTTTAAAATAATTAAAAATTTTCAAAAATAATAATTTATGAAGATAAATACAATTTATAGAAAAATTAATTTTTATGAAAATAATTCAATAAATATTAAAAATTGTTTCTGATTAATTAAGTATAATTTAAAAAAAAACTTTAACAGGGATAATTTTGTATTTTTAGTTTGGGTACTTTAAACTTTTTACATTTCAAAAATAGAAATAGATCTTTAAAAGCAAACCAAGCCCCTGCTTTTGCGGTCGTTCGTACAATTTGTTTTTTTTTTTGTTTTTTTTAATACCTCCTTTTTTAAGCAGGTTGAGAAGAAACCCCAAACACTCTGGAATGCTATTGCAGTAGAAAAAAAAAAAACCTTTTTTTTACCCCTTAATCTTGCAATTCACGGTAAATAAGAAAAAAAAAAGTGATGCACAAGCCATTTTTTGCATTTTATATTAAAAGATTATGAAGATTTTTATGTGACCCTTAAGTCTTTCTCAAACTTCCACTTCACCCTTTAATAATTGCGGATTTATAAAGATTTTCAAATATAATCCAATCTTTTAACCTACGCATAACAGATTAGATTAAAAATTGTTGACTATGGCGCCCATTAATTAGGAATCTATATATTAACTCCACAACCAAACACAACTACTACAGGGGCCACGGGTTGTGGCCATGGCCGTTATATAACTTCAGCACAGTTTTCCATGAATTAGCTATGGCTAGTGCATTCACACTCACCTTTTAGTTCATCAACATGATCAATTCCTTCCATCATGAACAACTTAAACCGGAAACTGATGAGGAGGATTTCTTGTCGGCCATGCAACTGGTAACGGGTACAGTGCTGCCTATGGCCATGAAAGCTGCCATCGAGCTTGGTTTGTTGGAGATCATTGCAAAAGCCAGCGGCCCATCTATGCTTTCTTCTTCTGAGATTGCTTCTCAGCTGCCAGCGAAGAACCAAGTTGATGCTGCAGCAATAGTTGAGAAGATACTGCGCCTTCTTGCTAGTCACTCTATCCTCACATGTAAGCTTGTCATCAATGAGAAGGATGGACAGGTTCAAAGATTGTATGGTTTAGCACCAGTTTGCAGATACTTTGTTCAAAATGAAGATGGGATTTCTCTTTCTCCTTTGATGCTTATTTCTCAGGACAAAGTCCCCATGGAGTGTTGGTTTGTTTCCATAATTTAACTTGAATTCCTTGTTTCTATGTGTAGGAGCTCAAAATAACTTGACTATGACACTAACAAAACTAACACCATAAACAAACATTAATACTCAGATATTAGAAAATCTGATATATAATCCAGAATTTTTGCATATATTACTTTTTTTTAATACATTATCATCCTTCTAGTAACATAGTAATCTTCTTCAGGTGAACATGTTATATTGTCTTTCTTGTGACAAAAGATTACCTAATATTAAACAGGTACCACCTAAAAGATGCTGTATTGGAGGGAGGCTTGCCATTTATGAGGGCACATAATGGAATGCAGTGCTTTGAGTATGCTGCACAAGATAGTAGAATAAATGACCTCTTCAATCAATCAATGTATAATCACACTGCTTTGGTCATGAAGAAAATTCTTGAAATCTATAAGGGATTTGAAGGGCTAAACGAGTTGGTGGATGTTGGGGGTGGCTTCGGGTCAAATCTTAGCTTAATAGTTTCTAAGTACCCACAAATTAAGGCCATTAACTTTGACTTGCCTTATGTCATTAAAGATGCACCCTATTCTCCAGGTAATTGTTGTCATCTTTTTATAATTAATTAATTTATTTATTTTTACCTGTTTTGAGTTTTATGGATAAAGGATTTAGTTTTCTTAGTCCCTTAATATATTAAAGGTGTGGAGCATGTTGGAGGAGACATGTTTGTTGAAGTTCCCAAAGGACAGACTATTTTCATGAAGGTTAGAAATTCATTATGATTTATATGATTCATTTGAGATTCAAATTAAGAGCCTCCTTAAAATTAAAATATTTCCCCCCCTGCGTGTAATTAGAACACTTTTGGATCTAAGGTTAAAAGAGGTTTTCAATATTAAATATCTTTTATTTAAAAAATCTCTTTAATCATTCTTCTACAATAAAATCCATTTTTATAGTAAAAAATAATAATACTTTATTTAAAAATTTTAGATATAATAGAATAATCTATCAACTTTGAGTTAATTGAAACAAGAAAAAGGACAGACTTCTTTTGTACATAATTTTACTTGAACACTCCTTGAAAAATGTTAATTCATCGAAAAATTGTAGCCAATGTCAAAATATATAACTTTTCAGTGGGTATTTCACGACTGGGGTGACGATCGATGCTTGAAGTTATTGCAGAACTGTTATAATGCATTACCAGACTCTGGAAAGGTGATAGTGGTTGAATCCATAGTGCCAGAATTCCCTGAGACTGATCTTGTAACTCAAAATATTTCTAGACAAGACCTGAATATATTTAATACAAATCCTGGAGCGCAGGAGAGGAGTAAGGAGGATTTCCAGGCCTTGGCAACAGAAGCTGGATTCGCAGCTTTGAAAGTCATATGTCGTGCTTATTGTTATTGGGTGATTGAGCTCTATAAGAAGTGTTTAATCTAAGCTTGACATTCTGCTGTTTATTTCGTTTAATATGCTTAACTCCTGCTCTCTGCTTGATCTCCAAACAAAAAAAAAAAAAAAAAGGAAGGCCGTTTAGTTAGGAATTATGTGTTTTTATTTGTAAAATTTCTACTTAAATACTGGAGAGAGGTATGTTTACATATTTTAAGAGATATTGAATTATGTAAAAATATGTTTGGTTATGTGTTCTGTGTACTTCTCTTAAAATGAAAATAAGAATACTTGTTTAGTTATATATTTTTATAAAATTCTTTCTTCATCGAACAAGAATTGCACATCAAAATTAATATCACAATTTTCTCAAATTACAGTCAGTTTATTCATATACAAATAAGAGAAGATCAACTCGAGAAGACGTTCAACAGTAAAGAAAGAAGGAAAATATTAGAGTGAAACTGTGAGAGGTGCTTGAGAAGAAAGAGAAACGGAAAGTATAAAAGCAAGTGTCAGTGGGGGGGTAATGGTCAGATGTCGGGATCAGTTAAAGGGAAAATAAAAAAAAATTTTAATTCTCTTATGGATACTGATGTATTGGTGTTGTACGTCAGTAAGCTGTTTTTGGCTTATTTAATAATAAAATGTCTAATTTTGGCTTATTAAATAAAAAATGCCGAACCAAAGATTTACTCTACATTCCATAAGGTATTTGTTTAAGAATGGAAAAAAATTAATTAAAAAAAAACCAAAATGCTTAACCAAACGACCCTATATGTTGAACCATCTGTCAGTGCGGTGAAGCTATTTCCGCCAGCTCCCTGAATATCAATTTTCTTTACACATCTATTAATTAAATTTCAAGTAATTTATTATTTTGAACCTCCTTTATAATATTAAAAAGAACTTCAAATAAATAGGTTTTTTGTTCTTACTTTCTATACTCATATTTGTTTCCTTTTCTTCTTCAATTAGGGATGACAAAATTATCTAGGGAGGGATGACAAAATATTGAAATACTAAGCACATCCAACTTAAACCTAATCTAAAGTTCTAATTTCTGCACAATAATTATGGCCATTATAATAAGCCCAGCCCAATTTAAACCCAATTCAATTATAAAATTATTAATTATCAATTTATTTATTGTAAACAAAAATCATAAAACAAAAAAAGAAAACCTATAAATATGTCTATGTATTATGTGCTTAGTACTTCAATATTTTGGAAACATTACAAATATCAATACAAATCCAAATGAAAAAAAAAACTCAAAAACGAAGGCAAATTCAAAAGATAAAAAAAAACTAAAAAAACGAAGGTATCAAAAGGAAAAAACGAAGGAAGGCTATCAATACAAATTCAAATGCAAAAAAAAAAAAAAAAACCCCTCAAAAAACGAAGGCAAATTCAAAAGAAAAAAAAAGCTAAAAATACGAAGGTATCAAAAGGAAAAAAACTAAGGAAGGCAGATTAAGAAGAAAAAACAACTAGAAATATTTAAAAATTAAGAAGAAAAAACAACAGAAAAAAAAATGTAAAAAACTAACGCAGGCGAGGGTGACCTGGTTTGAAGGCTAGAATCAAGCCACATGGAAACCACGCCTGGCATTCAAATTTAAATTGAAAATTAAATATAACTAGTAAACTTTTGTTCACATGCAAAAAAAAAAAAAAAAAAGAAAAGAAAAATTGGGAAATACCTAAGGAATTGAATTCCCCAACCCTGCCCTGGCCTTAGAATTTTGGAAAAATTTTCTGAAAACGGGGAGCAAAATTCCTTGTCAGGTTCAGGGACAGGGATCCTCAGTCCAGCCCCTAGCTTTTGCTGTCGCTATCTTCAACATAAATATTCACCGAGTAAATTTGACTTTCCTTTACATTCTCGATGATAACGCTACCACCCAAGAGAACTCTTTGGTCAGTACCAACGGTGCCAATAATATTGCACTGTCCTTATACTCAGTATGGTTCCTTGGTGATATAGGTAAAATTATTTCTCATTAAAAATGTCAGTTTTGCAATGTATTAATAGTTAACAAAAAAATTCTCAGCTTGTATTTTAAACATTTTATTTATGATAATCTTAATTTCACAATTACAAAAAGCAAATATCCACCCTTTTTATTTTCTCTTAAGCTCTTAAAAACAATTGAATTTCTTATATATATGTAAACAACAATAACAATAAAAAACGAGCAATACATTTTTTTAACTAAAAAATAAAGAAATCTAACGTTTTGTCCTTTAAATATATATATTGATTTTTCTGATCATTTCTATTACTTCGCTTAGCATTTAAATAAAAATATATAATATTAAATTAAATTAATTTCTATATTTGAACTCAAACTTAGTATTATACATTGGCCCAATTGAAAATTCTAAATTCATCACGGGACACACCAACTAAAATATAGGACTGACTCAAAGATATTTGGGTTATAACTCAAAAATTATAAATGGAGCATTTTCATAGTCAATAAAAAAATTATAAATTCAAGTTTTTCCAATTTTTTCTTCAATAAACAATAAGAAAGCTAATTGATTTGATCTTTCTCGTGAAATTATTGATCATAAGTAATTTTATATTTGAAATACCTCTTCCCCTTACAACAACTGTTATTGGTATAATTAATAATATTTTGTAAGCCACATAAATATTTGGAGAAAAAAAATCTAATATATAGAGATTGGAGTATTTATTCATATTCAAACAACTTCATTTAAAACCTTTGCTTTTGAAAATAAATCTAACGGGAAAAGATATGGTACAACTATTGTACCGGTATAGTAACTATGTCAAATGTATAAAAATCGTAATAAGTGTATAAAAGTCATAAATGAGTGAATAAAAGTTGTAAAATTGTAAATGAGTAAATAAAAGTCATAAACATAATTTTTATACACTTGTTTATAACTTTTATACATTTATTTACGACTTTTATATATTTAACATAACTGTTATACCGATTTAGTGGTTGTACTATAGCAGCAATCAAATCTAACTTATCAAATATATGAAACATCATTCTTTAAACATAATTATGGGGTTCAACAACCTTTTGTAATCTTCTTTCTTTCTTGACTTCTAGCATCCAGATTCATGTTTTATAGGAGTCATTCCTAACGCTGTATTAATCAACAACAAAGAAATATAAATTAAATAATAACTACAAACAAATTTGAAATATAAAAAATAATACTGATGACAATTTAAAGTTGAAAGAAAAAAAAGGTATGGAATGATATAACCTAAAATAATGGAGAAATATGAGAAAGTGTTGTTTAGTTGTAAAGGTGAAGGAAAAATTTTCGGGCGGGCCTATTTGCACCTTGAAAAATACTCAAACGCCCATTAATTTATGAAACGTTGCGGCTATATGCACCCCTAAGTATACTCCACGTACCCAAGTTCAATTAAAAATTGAATTATTAAATTACCTACCAAGCAAATTACAATTTAGGACATAATAGCTTAGTATAATTCAATTAAAACTCTTAAACTCGTTTCCGCTGTCATTCCCTTATGCAGTTATGCTGAATGTCTTCTTCATCAACAGTTTCTCTCAAGCAGTAGCCATTATTGCTGCACATAAAAATAACAAAAAAAAAGAAATAAAACATTTGTAAACTTTCTAATCGCTTAAATGAAACTAAAACCAAAAGAATTGAGAAAACTTAACAAAAGCACAAACAATAATAATACGTAATAAATTAAGATTGGATAAAAACATACCCATGAAGGTTTAGATAAAAATAATTAAAGAATAACAGTCTAAGAAGAAATTCTCCAGGTCGTTTTGGTTTACCGTCAAAATTATTACAAATAAAAATTTCATCTTGCGGTAGAGATAAAGATCTAGCAGGAGAGAGAGAGAGAGAGAGAGAGATTTAGACAAAATTAGTTGATTGCTAGAGTATATCAGAGGATATTGTTTTCTTTCTCAATTTGAGAATTAACCAAAATAGATTAATTATTTGTGTATTAAATTTTATTTTTGATAAAATATTAGTATTATATTTTGTCAAATTTAATGATGGTATATACGAGCTTTAAAGGGGTGTGTAGAGTAAATTAAAAATTTTAAAATTCGAATAAAGGGTTTTTTGATGAATGGGGTGTGCAGAGGGTTCAGATAGCCACACCCTTCATAAAAATATTTATTATTAGAAGTCCTACAAAGGAAATTACTAAAAAAGACATGACATCCAAATAAACTCTTCTTATCATATTTTTATTTATGATGAACCTAGTTCTTATTTCTTTTTATTTATATTTTTCAATCAATCTTTACATCCCTAATCCAATTAGAATTAAAAAATGTGATTTAATTTTTTTAATGCAATATATTATGTGATAGTTGTGAAGTTTTGTTAAGTAAAGATTGACTTGATTTTGGCAGTGTTTTAGATCACAGTTACTCCATGTACTGTAACCAAGTTCTTGAGTTCTGCAGTCAAGAATGGATTCGCCAGCATTTCTCAACCAACATTCGTGATTCGTTCTTGCAATGCACACAAAGAAATAAACTAGTTACCCTCATTCCAATCTGTGACCAGAGTATTCACATGATCAAGAAATTATCCACAAAAAAAGAGAAGTTCCAGGCGATTAAAGCGCCTTGATTTGGGTTAAGGAAGGGCACCAAGATGAAGGAGATCTTAGGATGCTTAATCTTTTCTACATAGAACCTGCCCCAACCTCTAATGCTTAATATTTGATAAAATAAAGAAATTAACTTTCTACTTGATTAATTCTTTTCAATAGAAGTAAAATACAATTGACGCAATGGCGGCAGATTTGTATGAAACAAATATTCGGGGTTCCAAAAACTTGTAGTGATTACTGATGAGAGAAGCAGAAAATGGTGACTATTAAACTTGAGAGAGAGAGATAAACCATCCAATAATGATTAAAAAATAATAAATTGTATCAGATTTTAAATTATAATGTAGAAGTAGTAAAAATGTAAAAATTAAAAAATATATAGATTAGATTATATTCAGCTTAAATTAAGGTTATTTTCGAAATATTTAAGTTAAATTAAAGATGAATACAATTATCGGGTGTTCCAAGCATTTTTATGGGTGTAAATAGCTCCACCCTAAATATTTATATAGACAAATGTAAATAATCTTAAAAGTTTTGATTTATCGTAGAAATTGAAAACTAAATAACCTCACTAAATATTATAATCCAAATAACATTTTAGGAAATGGGAATTTGGAAAGTCATTTATAGGAAACAAAAAAACTAAGGATAAAATCATTTAATTATTTTTTATTTTCAATAAAGTAATTATGTAGAAGAGAAAGCATACAAGATAGTTGCTTTTTTCATTTTGATTTTCGATGAATTTTAGTTGTAAGTAAATTAAAACATAACAATTGAAAAAAATATTAAAAATAATCAGCCCAAAATATGGGTCCTACGTTAATCCGCCATTCACCTCAACAGTGAACAATGAAGACAAGGTTAGGCCATCTGCTACCAACCAAATGCAGCATTTGACTTTAATTGAGCAAGCTGATGCAAAGAGATCTTTTTATCTTCATCGTCAACATTGAGCTTTCTACACTTTTGCATATTTTTCTCCTCTCTCATTCTAAAACTAAACCTTCAACCTTGCACTTATTGCCATTCCTTGAACTACATGTATTCTACTTTGGAAAAGTCTGTCGACGGACTTTTCTTGCGCGTCTTTTTCTCTGAATTGTGAGAATAATGAACCGTATGTAAGAACGCCCGTTCTATTTGAAATGCTATTCTGTACGTGTACGATTATTATTAGAAATCTCGCCCAACAAAAATTGGACTAGTAGTCTAGACTGAACCTTGAAAATTCACGACAGAAGAATATGGACCAATACGATCCTCTGACGCGTGAACGATCCTGCTCCATATGTTGATCGAATTAATTCTCTGTTCTCTTTATATCGTTCTCTTGGACACTTTAATAATTGCAAATAATGGAATCCAGTCCTTTTGAGTACTTCGCACAAGATAGCAGATCAAATAACCTCCAATAAAGAAATGTGCTATCGCACCGCTTTTGTCAGGAAGAGAATTCTTGATGCCTGCAAGGGTTTTGAAGGGCTAAACGAGTCGGTGGATGCTGCTGGTGGCTTCATTTCAAATCCTAGCTTAATAGTTTCAGTACCCACAAATTAAGGGTATTAACTTTGACACGCCTTATGTTATTAAAGATGAACCCCCTTATCCAGCTGGTAATTGTTGTCAGATCGTGTTTTCAGTTCAGCAAATTAAATTTCTTTTGTATTTTTAATTAATAATTGTAGGTGAGGAGCATGTTGGAGGAGACATGTTTGTTGAAGTTCCAAACGCACAGACTAATTTCATGAAGGTTAGAAATTCACGATTTTGTCAAGTAACACTGAATAGGATTTATTAGCACTCAATACTTTTCGTGCTTTAAATTTTTTTCACTTGAAGCTTTTCCGCTCTTAATTTTAATAAGATCATAACATGTTTGTTTTTCCTTTTTCAATACGTGTTATGCGTATGAATTAATTTAAATGAGACATATTTACCCTTACTATGAAAACTAAAAAGTATATCGATAGTTAATATGATATATATTTTAAAAATTGAAAGTAATTAATAAAATTAAATCAAGATATCAATAATTAATCATAGATAATAAGTTTACCTATTTTAAAAAGACATATCTATTTAAATATGGTAAATATATTATGATGAATTAAATAGAAATCTATTAAAATAGATGTATTTTTATTTATTTATTTTACTTAGAAATAAATTTTAAAATATTTGGCAATATTTGTTGGAGCCAATAACCGTTGAGCCGTCGACGACCAGTTCATTGAAGGTATCACATGTTAAGCAACACCTTTGATGCAAAAATGATCTCCTCACGATCTACATGATCATGTAATTTTCTTTTTTTGTTGATAACCGTCCATTTGTTCAAGGATGGTAGAAAACATTTGGTAGTCGGATGTTTCTCGGCCTCTAATGGCCAAACGCATTTCATGCTTTTAAAATACTCGACATCCTTCTATATCAGAGGAGTTAGTCATGGTGGCATTGTTGGTGTCGCTTGATATGCAACCCGGACGGTGGTCGGTGGTAGCGATGATAACCTATGACCTCCTCTACCTATTTTGTAAATTTCTAAATAAATAAAGTAAATTTTAAATATAATAAGAATAATATTTTTTATTAATAAATATAAGGGCATTTGTAGAACAAAAAATTGTTATCATATGAAGGTATTTAATATTCAAATTTTGAAAATTTTTCACTTTTTCTAATAGGTAATTTATCACTTAAATTAAGTGATATTTTATAAAACAAACAAAAATTAATCACTCAAATCGTAAGTCTTTTTTGACGTAGGGCCGTTTTCTTTTTCCAATTTTCACTTAAGACTTCAGTATTAATTTTTTCATTTGCTTTTTAGTTTATTACTTAAGTGATATAGCAGTTAATTGTAAAAGTGAAATTTTATCACGTTTTTTCATCACAACTATCTGAATTGATTTATTTTTTAAAAATATCCTTATAGTTTCTATTGTAAAAATTAATATAACATTTGAAAATTATACAATTTTACTAATTATTTTCATTTATATTAATGAATTAAATCAAAATTAAATGCTTAGAAGACTTATGCCAACAAAGAGCCGGATGTTCACCGTCAATATCATCGACCACCATTTCGGTGTGATATGGCCCAACACTTAAACCAAAATGATCGTCCCTGAATGATCCAATCAACCATATAACTGTCAATAGCCATGATACTTTATTTAACTATAGGAGGTCAAAAATAATTCCAAAAATCGAATCTTTTTTTACTTCCGATGATTAAATGAAGCATCACCTGATTTCGAAATCTATATGGCTGAATAGATCATCGAATGAGGATCATTTGATGTATGTCTTGCTGTTGTAGGAGTAAGTTCACCAACAGATGGCAGCAGCTGACAGTGGAGGAAGATGGTGGCAGTAATCGGTCGATGGAAAAGCTGACTGACTTTTCAAATTTTTAAAATTTTTTTATTTCAACTTATTGAAATAAAATTGTTTGTATATTTGTTACTTTTCGTATTTTTAATATTTATTACCAATATAATATATCATATTATTAATTATTGTATTTATTATTTACAATAATTTAGTAGATATGTACATTCATAATAGGTAAGTTTATTATTTATTAATATTCTTATTTTGATTTAATTTTGTAAGCTATTTAATGTGTATAACATATTAAATACCAATACATTTTGATTTCTGTAAGAAGGATATATATGTCATATGTAAATTGTTTTGTCAACTTAAAACTTAATAAAATTAAAAACTAATATATCATAAAGTGATACAAAAAAAAGTATTAATAAGTGTTAAATGCTAACAAGTACTAAAAGTATTTAGTACAAAAACAAGGCCCCTTCGTAGTTGGAGAAAACAAAAAACCCAATTTAAAAACTTAATAACATCTTTGTTTTTATTTTGTCAATAAATGTTAGGTGGATGAATTTACTTTAACGTGACATATCTATCTTTTTCATAGAAAATTAAATATCTTAATATTTAATACGGCGTACATATGAAAAAGTTTCTTTCATTTTCATTTTTGGTGAATTTTACTTGTAAGTAAATAAAACATAATAATTGAAAAGATTAAATATAGTGAGGCTGAAATATATATGGGTCCTACCTAGGCAACCGCCCCAATTTTCTTGGGTTGAGCCCGCCGTTGACCTCGTGTCAGCAGTGAACAATAAAGGCAAGTGTAGCTCTCTGCCACCAACCAAATGACGAATTGTGATAAAGAGTGCTAGAATTTATGGAGCAAGCACATGCAAAGAGGTCTCTTTCTCTTAATCGTCGGCCTTGAGCTTTCTATAATTTTGCATATTTTTCTCCTACCATTTTCTGAAAAGTAAAAGTTCATGAACCTTGCACTTTTAGCCATTCCTTAAGCTTCACATAGCAAAGTCTAGCTTGGCAATAAGTTGGTCCACTTAAACAATGCATACCACAACTTCTATCAAAGGAATTTTTCTTTTTATATTTTTTGCCTTTTTTTTTCCCTCTCTCTCTCTCTCTCTCAATCATGAGAATGTATAACGAACCATATATAAGAACGCCCATTTCATTTGACTGGAGAATCTCGCCCAACAAAATTTGACTATAGTAGCCTGGACCGGACCTTGTACATTCACAACAAAAGAACATGGACCTACAATCCTGTGAAGCACGAACCATCCTGAGCCCTGCTCCACGTCAATAGAATTAGTTTCTCTTTCACACTCATTAATTGCGTATTTAAAATGATCTGCAATAACGTAATGTATCAACTTACATACATAAAATCAATTAAATTACAATATAACTGGATATGCAGCCCCGCACAGAAGCGACAGAGCCCGATAACTCTTTTCAGCGGGGGCGGTTTTCAATTTATTAATAAATAAATGTAATTTTAATCTTAACTAATAGAATTTTATTTAATACATTTATAACGGTGGTTAATCAAATATCATATAACAATATATTATATTAAGTATTAGATAATTAAAAGAAAAGTAAATTAAGCAAACATGTGTTAATTTTAAAACTCATCTCATTTTGTAAATACCTTTTAGTTTTAAAAACATAATAGTACTAGAATGCTCATCTTCTTGCTCTTAAGACAAATTTTGTGACATATAAACAATACCAAAGTTCTTATAATTAGTTAATAATAAACTTAATAATCAATTAAAAAATGAATAGTTTAAAAGAAGTTGCATGCCAACAAATTAGTTAATTTTAAGTTAATTAATTGCATAAATTAAAAGTATTTATCCATCATTTAACAATAAGTATATTATACATAAAGCAAGATCAATGAGTTCTAATAGATATAAGTGTACAAATCACCATACTTATAATTGAGATAGTTTAATTTTGTGTAACTCAAATAATAGTTTGGTGAAGTAAAAGTGAAGATAAAGGGATTTGACAGTAATTTTAAGGATTTGGATTCTTTCCTTATCTTATCTTTACTTAAGCTTTTGAGAAAGCTTTTGAGAATCTTGTGACATATGACAATTATTGTTTCCTTTAACTCTTTCTTGTAATTAAAATCAAAATACAATTAATTATCTTCCTTATCAAAGACCAAAACAATGGCTTAAATTTTTTGAGTTTTAGTGTTATCTTCTCTTCAAAGACGGCTGCTGGAACAATTTTTCTTAAAAAGCAAAAGCATTATCAGATAAAATTCAAGAGTTCTGCAAGAGTTGCCATGGTAAGGAATCCATTAAAGCTCATCATCAAAATTGTTATTGATAAAAGTTTTATTGAAATCTAATTCTATGACAGAGTTCACAAAACTCTAGTGTTGAATATAACTCATGGTATCTGCAGCCATGTATCAACTCTCATAGAACCATCCTTTAAAAAGATAAAATTTGATATTAATACTATTCGTTGTGGTAATGGATAATTTATGAGAATAAGAATAAGAATCCTTTAAGTAGATATAATTGCTTATGTTGTGGCTTTAATTCAGATTTGCGTGTACCTTTAATTTTTTTTTTTTAACGTACAATCCAATGTTGAAGTCTTGAAAGTTTCAAACTCATACGTTTTTCTCATTTTTTTTAATGAAGATGGGTGAAATTAGAAGAAATTAAATTTCGGGAACAAAAATGGTATATTTTGATTTTTAATAAGGAAAAATTTTAAGTAAATAAATCTTGACCTTTTAATATTGCACTTGTCATTTGCTATTATATTCTTAAAAGTTTAAGATAAAAATGAGACGGAAAGAGTATCATTATCTTAATTTTAAATATAATTTAAGGTTTTAACGGATTAGTTAAGTTAATTATGATAAAGTAGGCCATCAACATTTGTGATCTGCATTAAGCAGGCCACGTCGGCTCTATCCCTAGCCCAACGAGAATTGTATCATACATAACTCCGTAGTCAACACGTAGTTAATACCCTCAAGGGCCATGCCCACATGTATATAAACTTCAGCTCAGTGCCAGCTTTCCACCAAATAGTCAGCACTCACCCTCAACGATAATTTTCACAATATGAAGAATTCATTCCATCATGACCAACTTAAACCAGAAAAAAATGATGAAGATTTCTTGTTGGCCATGCAACTGGCAACGGGCGCAGCGCCGCCAATGATCATGAAAACTGCGATTGAGCTTGGTTTGTTGGAGATCATGGCAAAAGCAAGTAGGCCATGCATGCTCTCTGCTTCTGAGATTGCTTCTCAGCTGCAGGCGAAAGACCAAGATGCTGCAGCAGCAGTAGTTGAGAGGATACTGTGTTTTCTTGCTAGTCACTCTATCCTCAAATGTAAGCTTGTCAACAATCAGAAAGATGGAAAGGCTCAAAGATTGTTTGGTTTAGCACCAACTGGCAGATACTTTGTTCAAAATGAAGATGGTGTTTCTCTTGCCCCTTTGTTACTAATGACTCATGACAAATTCTCCATGGATGTTTGGTTCGTTTCCTTAATTTCACTTGAATTCCTTATTGATCATGCTATATATACTAACAAAAGTAACGCTATAAACACGAGCAAAATGTCACTGAGACACTAGATAGTTAACTGACTATCACCCAAATATTTATATAATTATATCTTAGTTTTTGTTTCTGATAATAATTTTAATTAAATCACAAATTAATATTCTCAAAATTTATCTTCAAACAGGTACTACTATAAAGATTCTGTACTGGACGGAGGATCGTCATTTGTGAAGGCACATAATGGAATGCAGCCCTTTGAGTTCTTCGCACAGGATAGTAGATCAAATGGCGTCTTCAATAAAGCAATGTACAATCACACTGCTTTTGTCATGAAGAGACTTCTTGAAACCTATAAGGGTTTTGAAGGGCTAAACGAATTGGTGGATGTTGGGGGTGGCATCGGTTCAAATCTTAGCTTAATAGTTTCTAAGTACCCACAAATTAGGGGTATTAACTTTGACTTGCCTCATGTTATTAAAAATGCACCCGCTTATCCAGGTAATTGTTGTCAGACGATCTTGTTTTTACTTGTTTTGAGTTCAGCAAATTAATTTTCTTTTGTATTTTAATTAATACTTGTAGGTGTGGAGCATGTTGGAGGAGACATGTTTGTTGAAGTCCCTAAAGCAAAGGCTATTTTTATGAAGGTTAGAAATTCATTAATTTTTACTGCACTTAAATTGGTATATATGATTTATCATAGGAGTCCGTTTCATAATATTGTAACCAATGTCAATGTATATAACTTTCAGTGGATACTTCATGACTGGGCTGACGATCAATGCTTGAAGTTATTGAAGAACTGTTATGATGCATTACCAGATTCCGGGAAGCTGATAGTGGTTGAGTCAATTGTACCGGAATTCCCTGAGACTGATCTTGCAACTCAAAGTTCTTCTAGATTTGACATGTTCATGTTCGGTGGATCTCCTGAAGCTAAGGAGAGGACAGAGGCAGAGTTCCAGGCTTTGGCAACCGAAGCTGGATTCGCAGATTTGAAAGTTATATCTCGTGCTTATTGTTATTGGGTGATTGAGCTCCACAAGAAGCGTTAAGTCTACGCCTCCTACTTAAGAGTCAACAATCGAGATGTTTCCTATTCATTGATTGAATAAAGTTTTTGTCTAGATACGCTGCTTGGAAAATTCTATGATACTATAGTAAAAATTTCCATTATTAATAATGGAGAAAAATAGACCGTTGGATGAGATCGATAGTTTGTAACAATTGATATAAAATAATGAAATTTTACAGTTCTATAACTTGTTAAACAATTATGGTTTGATTTGAAGACCTTTCTTTAACTAACATTAAGCAGAAATCTTCTTTGTATACGTCCATACAAGAAGACATTGGAAGTCAATGTGAGTCCATCTTTGAGTCTATCGTAAAATAATGTATTTGATTGAATTTTGCATTATTAGATGGAAGTCTATTTCAAGTCTTTCTATGTGTCCATCCGTAACAAACGCTTCGTTTGGACGGTAGAATAAAATAGAAATCTATCTTTGTACCCATCCACAACAAAAGCTTTGTATAGATAGTAGAATGAAATGGAAGTCCATCTTTGCATCTGTCCATGATAGAAGCTTTGTTTAGATGGCCGAATTAAATGGAAGGTCAAATATTAGTCAATAAAATTGCCAATGTATTTCGTCAAATAAAAATTAAGGATGTGTTTCCCTTGCTTCCCACCACTTGAACCTATGAAACCTTAAATAAAAAATAAAGTTTTTGGATGTGTATCATTCCTTAATTTACATATGAAAGGAATGGAGATTTAAAGGGGCTAATCGTTTTTTTGTCTGGAATTTATCTTATTCTCAAAGTTCAAATATTTATAAAGTGCTTGTTTTTGTGACTTAACAATTTCAGCTGAATGGAAAAGTTAAATATTTTAGTTTTTATTTAAATGCAAATATTTAAATAATTTATATCATCTCTAACTGTCAAAAATACCCCTATAATCCATTTATTACCTTTTATATGTTACTTTTATACAATAATAAATATTTAAATAAATGTATATAATTATAATATAAATTATTGTTTTCATAATTTACAAAAAAATAAAATTTTAAATTTTCAAATATTTAAATATTTAAATATTCAATATTAATTTACAAATATTTTGAATATGTAAAAAAATTATAGGTGAAAACAATATCAAACAATAATGATATATGTGTAAAAATACTAATTTTAGATGTTTTAATTCATATTTCAAAATAAAAATAAATATATCATTTAAATTTATATATTGAGATCTATTTAGACTTTAGTTTTATTTAAACCGTTCAGATTTCTGACCAAAAAAAATTCCTCAAAATATTTATGAGAAGATTATATTCCGAATTGTTAAAATATTAATAAATTTTATTTAAACTATGGCCTAAAGAGTTTGGTGGGGCTTGAATAACAATACTCTATATGAAATTATATAGAAAATGGTTTTTTTATAGAATTTAATTGTATTTGATAAGAGAATAATAATTTAAAATTTTAAATGAGTCATAACAAAAAGATGGGGTTGCCTTTGTTTCTCCTCCCTTAAAACTTTGGGAACTTTTAAGACTGCAAGAGGTGTAAAATAAGTGGGCCGATGAAATAGCCCATCTATTTTTCTGTGCGGCACAATATCTCAACACAGCTTTCGGGCCACGGCCTTATTCGCCTATAAAGCAGGTGCAAAGATTATTTTGTGAGATGGGGTGGGGAAAGAGGGGGCCAGGCGTCGCGTAAGTTTTATTGGAGGCCGTAAATATTATCAAATAACCGAAGTCGATCGTTTCCACTCGGTGTAATTCTCTTCAGTCGGCATAGCCGTCCTCTGGCCATTAGTCCCCAAGGCCAGCTAGCACTTTTTAAATATTTGATTGCTTCTACGTTTATTTTTTCAAAGTTGTACTTACACTACAATTAACAAGCGCTAACTGCCAGACATCGAAATCCATATAATCTTTTATGGAATTCAGTATTCGAAAGACAAGTAAAGGTTTCAAGTTTCAGATCCCTTCCCTTGCACAAGATTAAAAGGTCCCGTATTGAAAATACAATAGCTCGTCATCGCTCATTCATTATCATTGCGCTCATTTTAACCATTGTTCCAGCAATCACTCAGGCGAAAGAATTCATTATTGGGGACGAAGCGGGGTGGAGAACACGTTTCGATTACCAAGCTTGGGCTGAAGGCAAGGATTTCCGAGTTGGAGATAAACTTGGTAATCCATTCTTATTATAAGCTTCTTTGCTATTTCCATAACTTGCCTCACTACACGTTCTTTCACTCTTTTTTTTTTTCCCGTAAAAGTGCGCGGCGTCTATAAATTTCCAATTACTTGGTCTCTTTTCTCAATTCAGAATACACACTCACCAAAAAAAAAAAAAAAAAAGGAAAAAAGAAGAAGATGAACAGTTTCATGCATGCATATAATGAGAAATTGTTTTTGGAGAATATAAGAATTATTTTAGTTCCTTACTTTCAAAATAATAATAATTAAGAGATAAAGAACCGACTTTTGAGTTGTTTTTCGAGAATATGACAGTTATACTCTCATCAAATTATTTGGCCAACAGCTAGCTTAACTGGACAGATAACTAATCCTATTTAGGTTATGCTGGATTTCGCAGTTTTCTGATATCGAGCTGGAGCTCACAACGCGCTCAAAGGGAACACAACTGGCTTTCAAAATTGCATTGTGCCGCCACAAAGCGAGGCCCTGACTTCTGGAAATGACGCAGTTGTCTTGGCAACACCGGGAAGAAAATGGTACATCAGTGGCTTCGGCAAAGACTGTGAGATTGGGGGCCAGAAGCTCGTTATAACGGTGCAACCTGAAGAAGAAACTCCAATCAGCATATCACCTTCTCCACTCCAGGCCTTGCCGTATTACGAATCGAAGGGCGAGAAAGAGACCATTTATCAGGCTTCTTTTGGGATGTTTGCGGCTATTTTCACTATGCTCATGATGGCTTATTAAGATCTAAAAAAATATGGAGTGATTGATGTGTCTAGATTGAATTCTTTGCTTTCTTAATTACAGAATATCTTTGATTACAATTTAATGTATGGAAAAGAATTTTGTTAGGAAAAAATTGCACAAACATAAAAGTGCGTGCATTCAAAACTTACATGTATAAAGAGAAGTAAGGACAAATAGATCACGTTTTAAGTAAAAGATGAACAAAACAATCAACAACTCTCAAATTATTCAGCCACTAATACAGTAACTAAACTGTTAAATGAACTCCAAAATAAAACCCCAAAAACAATAACTAAACTTTTGAACCTCTGGTAGTGGACAGCTTCCTAGCTCGGCGTGGACGAAGCCTCAGCTTGGTAGAACCTTCAAGATCCTTATCTTAACTCGCCGGTCACAACTGCAAAACCCCAAATGTCATGAGTGGACACGAAGGATTTCATTTGATGTTAATCCTCCAACATATAAGTCAGTGGAGTGACTAAATAGTTTAACCGTTAAAATATAAGTGTTTATTAGTGTATTCTAAGGAATTTGACTGAAATTGACATAAATAGACCCAAGTAAACTCTAACCTAAAAAGAAAGAACCTGGTAAGCCCAGAGATTGGAGTGTCCAACCTAAATTCGGGGTTTTATGTCGTGGTCTGGCCTTGAAGATTTTTGAAAAAATTAAATATATATATTTTGAAAAATAAAATTATTTACGATATGAATAAAAAGTTAAAATAATCAACCCATAATTGATCTTAACAAATAACACAGTATCTATAAAATTAAAAAGAGACTACTATGACGTTTACAAAAACTAATCATTTAGTTTTACATGACACAAGTTATTATCCTATTAGTTTTCTTTATGTTTTTCTTTTTTGAGTGAAGTTGAGCTATTACTATCACTTGATAACATTTTAAATATTACCAATAATAAGATTATTATATTATCAAAGATATATTTAAATAAAGAAAACAATTATTTCATTTCTAATAGAAAAGATAATAAATAAAAAATAAATATGAAACAATTGATAATATTATTTGATTTATATTGTTTAATATGGACATTAATAAATGTTATTGTGAAGATTATTAGACTTCCTTTGGTTGGACATAAATTAAATTTCTAATCGGGTTCACTAAATTTTTTAATTCAAAAAAAAAAAATTAGTATCCTTAAAAAAAATTTCTACCACGCTATTGGCTGCATAGGGTCACGAGACGTGTAAATAGTGTGACTCAGCTTAGCAATTGTCCTCCTCAGTATCAATTGTTAGCATGATGTTGATATACGGTATTCAAGGTGATCAACACTACAACTAGGATATCTTTTACTGAGATAATTTATACCTATCAAGGTGTGACTCGTTAGGTACCAAGGTGAAGCCATATTACTTCACTCCATGGTTTTAGTAATATATTTTATTGGGTTCTCTTTCAAGCTGATCATATGGAGGACAATTAATTGTATCGTTTTTTGGTGTTAATATCACACCATCCACAAGTATTCTTTGGAATTTATGTTTGATATAAACTATCACATATACATAATGAGGGAAGGTGTAAATTAAAATGATACATAATAGACCTTAAACAATTCTTATGTATTGTTTTACTTTTCAAAATAGGATTATGCTTTTGTTGACGAGTCAAATATATGTCCAACTCAAAAGACTAGCTTATTGGATGGAGGGACCAAATCCTCTTTATAAATCAAAGATCTTCCCTTACAACTATTTAATGTGGTACAACTCAACAATTCTCTCGTCTTAGATAGAACATATGGTATGGATCATGGTTAGTAGTGCAAGGGTTTTGCTCTAATACCTAAGTTAAGGACCAAGTGTTTACTTCAAAACACCCACAATGGGTTGGGTCAAGTGGTAAGGGCGGTCCAGGAGGGAGTTGGTAAGGCCAACGGTGAAGTCCTGGATTCGACTCTTCACAATGGCCTTTTCCCATGAGGTAAGCAGGAGATAGTGACAGTGGGTTGTGGTCGCGCTAGCTAGTCTCCCCCGAGGATTAGTTGTGCGCGTAAGCTGGCCTGAATACCTCAGTTACAAAAAAAAAAGTGTTTAGTTGTGGTGCGCATAAGCTGGCCCGGACACCTCGGTTACAAAAAAAAAGTGTCTAATTCAAAACACTAGTCCTTTGGTTGGATCCTTCCAACTGTTCACTATGAGATAACTAATCAGGTTATATATGAATAAATATAGGATTTTTAATTGCTAACAATTAAAAACGAGGAAAAACGTGAAGATTTCATAAACATTGAAGATTTCATGAAGTACATAAAAGTTTCATGTAAGAGAGAATTTAAACTCTTAATATTAAAACCGAAGGGTTTTTTCTAGTTGGATCGAGCTAATTACTTATAAATTGCATTACATTTAAGTATGGTAGATCAAGCTAGATTCAAGCTATATTTTCACACATCAAATATTATTTTAGTTTTGGCTTGGTGGACATACTATTAGCTCATCATTTAACAATTATGAATTAGTCAAATATATATACTTTTCAAAAAAATTTCGACCAATTTATCCTTTTAAAAATAACAAGATCATAATCAATTAAAATAGGTTAGTTGATCTACATATACTCATTTTCCATTTGGTGTGATTCTCTTTGTTCAGCATTGGCATAATTGAATGCTTGCTACATCATCAACCTTAATTAATATAATTAATTCTTAAATTTTATTCTTCTAATCATGTCATGCCACATCAATTTGTAAGATAAGTTTGTATTACAAATTTTGTGAGAGTGAAATTATTCTTATTTGATTGCTTATTTGTTCACTTATTAGTTTCAAGTTCTAGATCAACTATTCAAAGAATAAGTAATCAAAAACCAGTATCAACAAAAACATGCTTTCATACGTAAACAAAAAGTACCAATGAATAAAAGTTTTATATATATATATATATATATATATATATATATATATATATATATATATATATAACCAAAAATAAAAAATCATTTATTGCTATATGTTTGTTTAATATAAATAATACATATGTCAAAGTTTTTAATCCATTTTTGATATATATATTTCTGGTTTATCGTATGTCACTACAAGAAAAATGAGAATAGATGACTGACACTTTATGATAAACATCATTATATCATGAAAAGATGACAAAGTTATGATAGAATTATGATCTATCAGAAAATTAATGATGTAAATATGATATATTTTTTGTCTATCAAGAATTTATGATAGAATAGTGATAGAAATTAACTCTATCAAAAACTTTGTAACACAAATTTATTATTGACCATGTTTGACCAATTTTGATATTAATATTTTATTAATTAAAATAAAAACAAAGCATTTTTTGGTCAAATAAATTTTTTTATTAAAATATGCAATACGGAACGGTGCATTTGAATCTTAATATAACAAAACACAAATTTCTTCTGAGTTCCCAAACTCATCATCCAAACTTTAAATTATATGAGAATTTGAAAACTTTAAATTTTTTTGGACATTAAATTAGATATAGTTAGAAATAAAATTTTTGAATATAAAGAACTCAACTAATTTTAAAAATTTAAGCAATAAAATTTTAAAATTTTAAGTATTTTTTAATATTAAGTATAAATATATTAGATTTAAAATTTTTTAACATAAAAATTTAACTAATATTAGGATTTTAAATATTTAATTTTTCAATAATAAATATTTTATTAAAAATAATATAATTTTATGGTAAAATAAAGATATATCATAAGTTATAATATTTAGTTAATAAATTATAACTGATAAAAAATAAATTACTTAATTTAATATCAAATGAAATGATGTCGTTTTGCATTTCATAGGTGTGCACAGCTCAACTTGCAATCTTAGAATTTTTATAAAGTATATACTAGATAGAGAAAAACATACAATCCAGCCCTCATCTCCTAAACGACGGGTAGACCTAAAAATCCTAAGCCATCCATCTTCACCATCTCCAATTCTCCTCCACTGCTAAGTTCTCTGACCGTCCTCCATTCCACCATCGCCACTCGCTAAGTCGTCCTCCACTCCACCGTTGCGTTGCCATTCGCCAGGCCATCCTCACTCACGATAAGCTCACCTTCACGGATCCAGCGTCCTCTCTCGCGGTCGGGTCATGTAAGTCTTGCCTCCTCTCTCGGTCTCTCTTTATCTTCGATTTTTTAGGTGTTTTAATCTCCTCTGTTCTGTGCCTCTGTTCTGTTCTGTTGCTCTCTCTTATTAATATTCTGGTATAAGAGCTTTGGTGAAAGCTGGTTCTGGCTGTAAAGTTCTTCCCTTAATCTTTGAGAGCAAAATTGTCACAACTACCAGATTTTACGGAGTACTGTCTACAAACCTGAGAAAATGGTTAAGAAATAGAAACCTTCCAGCTACAGCCTGTGTATTACGAGTGGAAGAAGGGTAGATGCTCTATCATTTTTTTTTTCAATCTTATAATTAGTTTTTATTCATTGGATGAGGTGTGCATCTTGATCCGTTTCAATAGGGAGTAATTTTTTCTTTTTTAATCTATCATTGTACATTTGTTTGATTTCTATCGGATTTGATTGTTTAGGTAGAGAATTAATTATTTTCAACCTATTATGAAGTGTAATTGAAACTTTCTTCTTCCTTTTGAAGGTTAAACTGGCGAACATTTGTTGTGTGTCATGTCTATTGAGAGATTTGAGTATTGGCTAATAGATTTTGATGATTTTGTGTGTGACAAGTCTGAACTTTTATTCGTTCCAAAATTTCTTCATGTTGTATGTAATTGGTAATGCAACAAAATGGCTTACTACTTTTTCTTTAGCAGGATCCAAGTGATCGAATTGAAAGCTTGCCAGAAGATGAAATTAAGCTATTTGTCTCTTTGTGAAGAAGATCATTTCACATGCGTGCAAGTAAGACAAACTTTTTTTCCCAACTACCGCTAGGTGTTACAATGTGCTATAAAAATTGTACATATTATTTAAAATTAGGAAGTTAATATCTTTAATGAGGCCATGGCTGACAATGCAAGATATATTTGCACAGCATGAAGCTGGTCATTTTCTTGTTGGCTACTTGCTGGGGGTTCTTCCAAGAGGTTATAAAGTACCAAGCATAGACACTCTTAGGCAGGAGAAATTTGCTCGAGGGAGTGTAGAATTTGTGGGTTTTGAATTTCTTAAAGAAGTAAGTGCACTGTTTTGTTCTGATGTGTTCCTTCAATGGCTCTCACCCTCAGATTAATTTTCATGAAAACATTTTAGTAGCTAATAACATTCCTGAAGAATATTACTCTGCGTCCCATTATCTTTCTCATGGTTTTCAGTTTGTTAACTATAGTTGTTTCTATTTGCTTATATATTCAATCATTTTATGTTCAATTTTTTCCAGATCCAATTTCTTTTACATGTTTAGTTCAGATCATTGTTGGAATGCAGTTATGGATGATTGGTTTTGGAAGACTGAAAGGATTAATTGCTTGAATAGCCATTTCTTATTTTGTTCATTGCGTGGATTATATATTATCTAATATTTTTAAGACTGTGCAGGCCATGCAAGTTGCTAACCCAAGGATGCTGAAGAAGGATAGCAGTCATGTAGGCAATAGGGTAAATAAATCCCTTCTCTCTTTGCCCAAGGTGTAAGGTTCTTCAGTTTATGTTATATAGACTTCCACCTCTTGATTGGTTTCTAATTTGCATGTCACAGGACCGTACAGGCCAATAGAGGTGAAATTTCATCCAAGGTAAAAAGCTTTATTTTTTGGTATAAATCTTTAGAAGCACAGCATACAGTTTCATTGTTTTCAAGTGCTTTTTTCAGTTATCATATAACCTTTCAACACAGACAATACTAGAGTATAAGAATAGAGGGCTTGGAACAATAGCTACTCAATTTAATTAAGAAAGATAGTTGAGATTTTAGTCTATGTTTGTGGGGAATCAAATGGAGTATAAACATCACAAGCACCTAAATACTCAAATCAATAATATATGCTGGAAGTCACTATTTGCATCCTTGGTCAGTTAGTCGATCTCACGAAGAGCATCAGTAGCAGTTTGTTCCTCTGTGATCATAATTGGATGCAGACTTTGGACAACTTTTCCTGTGTAATTTTGGGAGGGTTAGTGGCCGAGCATCTAGTATTTGGACACTCAGAGGGCCATTATTATGATATTTACAAGGTTATAATTTTTTTTCTCATGATCTTTTGCCATGATTTCTATTGGTATTAACTCCTTTTTCTTATTAAAAAGCAGCTGGAAAGAGTTTTTAGATGGTTGGGCTACAGAAAGAGTGAAGCTGTCTCCCAAGTACGATGGGCTGCATTGAATACTGCTCTTATTTCACATTGCAATACTGAAGCTAGATCAAGACTAGCTGAGGCCATGGCAGTGGGGAGATCAGTTGGTTTATGCATCGATACAATAGAGAGTGCCATATAAAAGAAGTGTAGTGGATACATTGATGATGGCATATGGTTACATACTGTTTTACTGTAGCGTTACATTTCATTCTAGTTCTGCAACTACTAACAGAGCAGTTCCCTCAATCATCAGAAACTTTGGTATATGCTGACTTCTTGAAAACTGTTGAGGCTCTTGCTATGTGCTGGTCAGAGTTTCACAAATTTTTTTAATTTTTGGCTATTTTAATGGAAATGAAAAACAAGAGAAGATATATTTCGGGGGGTAGATTGCAGAGGTGTCAACTGTATGTTATATATCACATCTTATAGAACAGCATTCATATCAAGAGTGAGATCTTAAGTGTAGTAACTAACTTGTAAACCAATATGAATCTAGAAATTATATGATAGTTCTTGAAATGGAGACCTTCATTAGCCATTTTCCAATGTTTAATGAGTAATTTCTCCGCTTGCAGCCATTCAGATACCAATATGGTTGAATTGGAAAAGGAGACAATCAAAGGAAGTTGCTCATGCTATTTTGCTAGAGGGAGGCCTCGCAAGATTAGCTTTTGCAAGGCTTCACAGCTCATCCATCAAAACAAACTTGATTAGGTCACTTCCTCTGATATGAAGAATTCACATGGAATTTTGTTATGATTGTTGTCTTTAAGTCTTGCTTACCTTTTTCTCTACTTTGCCTTCTCGATTTTTGACTATGGAAGATACATTCTTGCTAGAAAATCAGGCAACCTTAAGAGCTATGTAAGTCATATATATAGTATCTTGTGGATGGGTGCACTTTCTGTTGCTTTTAAGTACTTATTTGTGAACCTACTAAATCATGCAGGGCTGAGTGGAAAGTGCTTTTAAGCACTTTCTGGTTGCTTTTGCTGGGTATTTTGCTGAGAATGGGAGGAGTTTTGCTAGATATTTTACTGAGAATGGGAGGAGTTATGCTGGGGATTTAGCTGAATATGGGAGGAGTTTTGCTGGGTATTTGTTGACAACAAGAGGAGTTCTACTAGAGATTTTGCTGAGAGTATGGGAGGAGTTCTGCTGACTTAGCTAGTCAAATTTAAAATATTTTCGATAGGTTGCTGGAATGTGTCATGTGAACTTCAAATTTGATCTGGTTGGCTATCATGTGCTGTTAGCTTTGGATTTGAATTAGAATCATAATTTGTTGTTGACAGTTATTGATGGTTTAGCTTATGTATTGGTAATGATATACTTGATCTATGGAACTTGTCCTATATATTGTTATGTGGATGTTATTACTATAAAGTGTTTTGGGACTCAATTGATGTGCACTTTAATTTTTAGTTCATACTGAATTTGTAAATAAATTTCAAATACAAGAATGCATAAATTAAATAAAAAAATCATAATTTTACAAAACTAAATTTAAATATTGTGACAGAAATGGAGAATCATAAATTCTATCACAAATAACATAATTTACATGCAAAAAATTAACCACTAATTTTTGTGCCAAAAATCAAATTCTAATTTTTCTGTCAAAATTAAATTGAAATTAAAAAAATCAAATTTCCCGCCAAAATATTCAAATTTTAAAAAAAGTCAATTTTTCATCAAAAAAATCAAGGTAATTAATTAAAAATTAATTTCTTAGTGTGATGGACATATGACATGTAAAAACTATCACAAAGTTTATGATAGGCTTTTTCTCTATCATGAATGAGTGACAATGACATAGACGACTGATGGATTTTCTATCATCTACCCTTGTTTATGACTGTTTGTTCCCGTCATCTATTCTCATCTTTCTTGTAGTGTTGTCATGGTTAACATATATAACGATAGGCGTTAAACAATCATATATCCATAACATGCATATATATGATAGGTAGATTAATATTGTATGGAAATTAAACTGATAGTAGAGCTAGGAAAAAGTACTACTTATTAATTAAGCTATTAAAACAACATAAATGCTACGATATTGTTGATGTTACTCAGAGCACACATGTATTTTTAATAGGGGTGGCAATTTTCGACACGACACGCGAACATGACTTGACACGACACGGATTTAAGCGGGTTTGGGTTTTGGCTTATTCGTATTCGTGTCGTGTTCGTGTCGAAGATGTCAACCCGTTTAATAATCGTGTCGTGTTCGAGTTGAGAGTCTTCAACACGCGAATACGATTATGACACGAACACGTTTACGACACGCGTAACACAAATAACACGAATACATATTTAACACGATTAACACGAATATTGACAGGATTACAAAATAATATTAAATTTAAAAATATTAAATTTGATATTTTAATTTTAGACATTTTAGTCCTTATATTAATCCAAATTTTAAAATAGGTATATCATGTTAAAATGTAATAAATTTTAAAGCTCAGGGTAATTTTGTCACTTAATCAAAATTGAAACCCAATTGACTAATTCATTCAAAATAGGAAATGGAAACGGGAAACCTAATCTCAATCTGTCTGAAGTGTGAACAAAACCTTTTCTCCTCACCGCCGCCAGCCATCTGCAGATCTGCTATCACTCCACCATATGGTCCTCCCCTTCCAGTGACCACAACCTCCAGTCTTCCAGTCCTCCAGTGACCACCATCTGTTCCAGTTCACAGCGCCATTCAGCTGCTTGTCTTGTCTCCAAGCCGCGCAGTGAAGGCATCTCCTCCATCCAAGGTCTATGACTCTGTATTTCTGTCTTTGTCCCGCTTTTTCTAATTAATTAAGCACGTGCATCCATTGAAGCTTTCATTTCATGTCTCATTTGTTTCCATGTGCATGCATTTATATTTGTATGCCTGGCAGTTATATATGTAAGCAATAATTGATACTATATGGAATGAAACCGGCCTTTTTCATTCTTTGAAATTAATATATCATTGACCATTTTTTAATTGACATTAAGGTCCATATAATTACAGCTCTTTACATAATCTACTAAAGTTTTGCTCTCCGAGATTTCCCTTACTAATTGTAAAGATTTCGCTTAAATATTCTTTATTTTAAATAGTTAAAGACATAATATATTTATACTATAAAAAATAAGATTTTTATTCATAAGATTTGTTTTCTTTTTCACAAAAACCTTCCCACATAGTTATTTTCGTTACCGCAAAGTTCACTTTAATTGATTGAAGAGTTCAATATTGCGGGTATTTGACAGTGTACATTTGATTAATAATTAATGAAATTATTAATACATCATTAACTTCATTTGGATGATTAGCTCTTGAAATTTAGTGAAATTCTTTGCCAGTGTACTTTAGAAAGTTTAAACACAGTTTTCCAAATGATACTTAATGAAGACAAATAGAGAACATGCTTTAATTTCCGTTAGTTCTGATTTTTTTTCTTCGGTTAATTTTCTCATATTTCCTTGCAGAAGAAATAAGTTAAGTCAAACAGGGGCTATCATCGAAAATTACTATTTTCTATTGGACAAAATATTCACACAAGAATTATTTCACTGAACTTGCATGTGTTCCATCATTGACTGAACAATTTATTACGTGGTTTATCATTCACGGTATTGTAGTTTTCGTTGTTATGGTTTATGAGATCATAAACAAATTGTAAACTTTCTTGACTAATTTATAATATGTCTTATATAATTCTATAATCTTATTTTTTTCATAAGTATGATTGTTCTTTTTGTAGGTTGCTTAAGAGTAGTTGAAGAGGAGATGGATAAGAGTTGAAGAACTTTTGTGTTTGTTTGTGATGCACTTAATTGTGATTTGTGACGGATAATTGTAACTTTATAGTTTGTTTGTTTGTGATGAACTTGTTCAAAGTTATCCATAAGTTGGGAATGTGATGCATGTTTATTTGAGATTTGATGGACTTTATTTTTATTAATTTTGTTGTATTTGAATTGTTAAAGTTATTTTCTTATGGTAGTTGTATTGCATTTGAAGTTTGTATGATTTTTTGGTATTTAATCTTGTTTAATTTTTATATTTTGTTATATCTTTTTCATTTAAAAATATGTTTTAATGTATATTCGTGTCATAATCGTGTTGTAAATGTATAACGTGTTATAATCGTGTTATAAATGTATAACGTGTCATAATCGTGTTAGTAGGTCATAACCGTGTCAATCGGGTCGTGTCAATAATTTAAACGTGTCTTAATTCGTGTTAGCGTGTCGTGTCGTGTCACCCGTTTATTAATCGTGTCGTGTTCGTGTTGAGTCACAGTGACACGAATAATAAACGGGTCGTATTCGTGTCGTGTCAATCTTTATCGTGTCACAGCTCGACACGACACGAACACGACCCGCGAACACGGATTGCCACCCCTAATTTTTAATACACACGCGCACACACACACAAAAATTGCAAGCACAATTTTGGTTAAATATATATATAGTAAAAGTTGTCGGTCCATCTTGTAATCATCAACAAGCTTTGTCATTATTTACTAAAATTTCTCTAGCCGACTGAATAAATCCGTTTGGTCAAATAGGGAATTAGATTTATTTCTCCACTTCGGCCATGCCGTCCTTGGCCACTTGATTTTGAAAGGTAGAACTAGCTACGTACACCCTTTATAAATAGTGTTTCGCGTAATGAGTCTCTATCAAGCCTTTTCCGATAGCATAAGCACATTTATCATATCTCCCGCTAAAGTAAGTTACAGCAAAACCATTATGGCTTTCAATCGTGCATTTGTTATCTTTACGGTTATTGCCACCATCGTCCTGAAGATCACGTCTGCAAAAGAAATCATAGTTGGGGACCAAGCAGGGTGGACCATAAATTTTGATTACCAATCTTGGGCCAAAGGCAAGGACTTTCGAGTTGGCGACAAACTTGGTAAACTCATTAACTCTTCAAGTTCAGATTCCTAGAAAAATACTAGATCGAACCGGTCATTCGCAAATTCATGCTATAAATACATCTATTTTTATTTTCATTATTTATCTAGCACATAACGTGATTTATTTTAGCAAAAAGTAATGTCGATGTGTAAGATTTTAATTGTTCGATAAGCGTACAAATGATATATTATAAACATATGACCATACCATTCTTGAGTTGTTTACAGTTCTCGTTATTTTCTAAATAAGTTGCTCAAATCTGATTTCAAGTCTAATGAAATTTTGCCAGTTTTCAAATATCCTGTCGGAGTTCACAACGTGTTCAAAGTGAATGGAACTGCCTTCCAGAGCTGACTGTGCCACCTGTAAATGAGGCTTTGACTTCAGGAAACGATACAATTGTTCTAGCAACCCCAGGAAGAAAATGGTACATTTGTGGCAAACCTAACCACTGCCAGAAAGGCCAAAAGTTGTTCATAACCGTGCAACCTCAGGCAGAGTCTCCAAGCTGGGTACCTACAAGGCCTCCAGGCTTGGCACCAGCTCAGCCTCCAAGCTGGACACCTGCACAGTCTCCGAGCTGGGCACCGCCACAGCCTTCAAGCTGGACACCTGCACAGCCTCCGAGCTGGGCACAAGCACAACCTCTAGGCTGGGCACCGGCACAGCCTTCAAGCTGGACACCAGCTGCACAGCCTTCAAGCTGGACACCTGGACAGCCTCCGAGCTGGGCACGAGCACAACCTTTAGGCTGGGCACCGACACAGCCTTCAAGCTGGACACCTGCACAGCCTCCAAGCCGGGCACCGGCACAACCTTCAAACTGGACACCAGCTGCACAGCCTTCAAGCTGGACGCCTGCACAGCCTCCGAGCTGGGCACGAGCACAACCTTTAGGCTGGGCACCGGGACAGCCATCAAGCTGGACACCAGCTGCACAGCCTTCAAGCTCAACACCTGCACAGCCTCCAAGCTGGGCTCCAACACAACCTCCAAGTTGGGCACCGGAAGCTTCTCCAATACAAAATACTGCAAAGAGATTATGTATCAACTTTCCTTCGTTATGTGGTCCCAAATAAATATTATGATGATTTAATGTTGCTGTGCTTTTTTTTTTTTTTTTTTTTTTTTTTTTTCCTGGTTAGCTTATTCGTAGAGTGAGGACTAGATCTTAATTTCGGACTCTCTGGTAAGTTAGTTAGTTAATTGATTTAATAAATAATCATTTTGGGATGACGCCCCATGTCATGTAATTCTTTCACTTTTCAAATCGGTGCTATTTTCTTAATAAAAATTTCTTATAATTCTAAGTAATTGGTATATTAGTAAACTGTGTTAAATTATTATCTTATTTTTGCAACTATAGATTTCAATATTAGCTCTTAAGTATATAGTTTAATTCATAAAATTGCTAAATTATAAGTATCGTCTATTAAGCAATAATCTTTGGAATACAAGTCTATCAGTGTTACAAACACTCAAGAAGAAATCTCGTTTCACCAATTGATATTGCCTTTTGTATAATTTATTGAAGATTGTTTTACAAGCTCAAGATTTAAGCAAACAGAACATTAATTAATATTTAATTTAATAAACATTAATTACTAAAAAAAAGTAAAAATCGACAATTTATGTTGCATTCGTAGTGCAAGTCAAAAAAAAAAAAAACGATATCTAAATGAGCTGATCCACTTCTGCACCACATGCTTTTTGTATGTGTTAGTGTTGGCTCTCAAATCATAGTAAAGTCGAAATCGGACCTGGGGACCTACGCTCCTATGCAACATTGGCAGAGATGTTGCGCTCCTACGCAATATTTGTTGCGCCGTGGCACAACGATGAGGATAGGATGCTTTAGCTCCAGGCAGAGACCTTGTGCTCCTGCACAAGGGACATTACGTCGCTATACAAATGTCGGTTACTACACGGCACGTAGGCACTATTTAAAGGCTATCTTTTGTATTTTGAGTGAGACTTCTTAATATTCTCTTCTAGAGTTTCTGGGGACACGTGAAGGCTAAAAAAAGTGCTTCTTAGTGAGAGAGAGTATTGTAAGCCTAATCTTGTTTTCTTCATAGTGAAATTTCTTTTGTAGTCTTACCAGTGGACGTAGGCTTAATTGGTCGAACCACTTAAATCTTGGTGTTATCTCTTGTTTATTTTTTCTTGCTTGTTTGCTTGTTATGGATTGATATCTCTATTGTGCTTGATATTTTGTGGCTCTTGGGTGGAATTGGTTGGCTAGATCCATGGTTTGTCACAACAATTTGGTGTCAGAGCCTTGGTTTGGGCTTGGCTTCGTATATAACCTATTCGTGAAAAATCCAAAGTGAAAAACAATGGTTGGAACCAAGTTTGAAATAGAGTAATTCGATGGCAAGGATGACTTTAGTCTTTGGAAGAAGAAGATGAGGGTGATTCTGGTGTAGTAGAATTGCGTGAAGACTCTTGAATTAAAAACTATCCTAAAGGAAGATCTATTTGAGGAGGAGAAAGATGAGATCATGGAGACAGCATATAGCACTCTCATACTTTACCTGACAAACAACGCTCTGCGACAAATTGATGGAAAGGATATTGCGGCAAAGGTTTGGCTAAAACTTGAATCTTTGTATATGACAAAATCTTTGTCTAATAAGATTTATCTTAAAGAGCAATTGTTTGGGTTCAAGATGGACCGTCTAAGGCACTAGAAGATAATCTTGATGACTTTAAAAAGATTGTGGTTAATCTTGCTAATGTTGATGAGAAGATTAGTAATGAAAACCAGACAGTTATTCTCTTAAACTCTCTTCTTGATGATTTCAGGGAGGTTAAGTCTGCCATTAAATATGGCAGAGATAGTCTTGATCTGGATGAAGTATTTAGGGTTATGAGATCTAGGGAGCTTGAGATTAGGACTAAGAGAAAACCAAAATAATGGGAAGGGTTTGACAGAGAGGGGTAGAGCTGAGAAGAGAGAACAAAAAGGCAAGGGCAGGTCCAGATCAAAGTCGAAATACAAGCAAGGAAAGAGATGTTTTCATTGTTAAAATGAGATTCACTTTAGGCATGATTGTCCTGATTGGAAGAACGAAATTGAGAAGGGAGTTGTGAATGGTGATGCAGCTGTGACATTAACGTCAGACTATGAAGGTGCATAGGTTTTGACAATGTCAGACATGAGATCTGATGATAAGTAAATTCTTGATTCAGGCTGCACATTCCATATGTGTCTTAAGAGAGAATTTTTTGCTTCTTATTAATCAGTTGATGGGGGAAAGGTTCTAATGCGGAATAATGTAGCTTGTGATGTGGTGGAAATCGGTTGTATCATATTTAGGATGTTAGATGAGACTGTCAAAATTTTGAAGGACGTGAGGCATGCATCTAGGTTAAAGAGGAACTTGATTTCCTTGGGCATATTGCATAAAACAAGTTGTGAGTATAAGGCATTGTCTGGGATATTATGTGTGACTAAGGGAGCACTAGTTGTCATGAAAGCCAAGATTTATAATGACTTGTATGTGTTGCAAGGAGAAGTCCTAACTGATGAACTAGCAGTCAGAGAAGCATCAGATAGGGATAAAACCAAGTTTTGACATCAAAGGTTTGGTCATATCAGTGGGAGAGGATTGAAGGAACTGAGCAGTCAAGTTTTGTTGTGTGATGATCAAGTGAGTAAGTTTGAGTTTTGCCAGCAGTGTATCTTTGTGAAGCAATGTCGACTATGTTTCTCAATGGGTGTTCATACTATAGAGGGTATTCTTGATTATGTGCATTCAAATATCTAGGGTCCAGCTAGCGAGCCATCACATGGTGGTAATAGGTTTTTCTTGTCCTCGATTGATGATTATTCTAGGAAGGTATGGATTTACTTGTTGAAACATAAGAATGAAACTTTTAAAAAATTTAGACAGTGAAAAAAGCTTGTAGAAACTCATATTGGTAAAAAGGTAAAGAAACTTAGGACAGATAATGGGCTTGAGTTTTGTAGTCATGAGTTTGATTCTTCTTATAAAGACTATGAGATTGTGAGGCATAAAACAGTTAGGCATACCTTCTAACAAAATGACTTAATTGAAAGAATAAATAGGACTTTGGTGGAGAGTCAGGTGCATGCTCTCTAATGCAAGACTGGAAAAAGAGTTCTAAGTAGAAGCTGTGAGTACGATAGCTTATTTAGTTAATAGAAGTCCTTTTATAGCTATCGATTGTAAAACACCTGAGGAGGTGTAGTGTGGTCCCCAGCAAGCTATGATAACTTAAGAGTGTTTGGCTGCACAGTATATGCATACGCGAATGATGGGAAGTTAGAGACTAGAGCATTGAAATGTATCTTTGTTAGCTACCTCGAAGGTATAAAAGGCTATAAATTGTGGCATACAGCTCAGGGAGTGTCAAAACCAATCATTAGCAGAGATCTTGTCTTTAATGAAAATGAAAATCTAGGATTGACTGTGCAACATGGTGGAGTTTCAAGGACAGACAAATCTGAGACGACTGGTTCAAAGTCACAAATTGTTGGTTTTGAGGTGGAGTCTATAAGTGTTATTCGTCAGCAAGTGATTAGAATGCACTTGAGGCTAAGCAGCAGCAACCACCACAGCCAGATTATAGACTGGCGAGGAACATAGAAAGGAGGGGGATTAGACCTCCAAAAATGTATGGGTACTCTAACTTTGTAGCCTATGCTTTAAATACGATTGATGTGATTGATGGGAATGAGCCACTTACATACCTTGAGGCCGTGAGTTATGATGAGTCTATCCAGTGGAAAGAGGCAACATTAGAGGAAATTAATTCTTTGAAGAAAAATAAGACATGGGAGATTGTAGAGAGGCCTGAAAAGCAAAAGCTTATTGGTTGTAAATGGATATTCAAATGCAACAAAGGGTTGTTAGGTGAGAAGCCTAAATACAACGCTAAGCTAGTGTTTAAGGATTTTACACAGCGTGAGGGGTTTGATTACAATGAGATCTTTTCTCTGGTGGTGAAACACACGTCGATCACAGTTCTTCTATCACTTATGGTATGTTTTGATCTTGAACTTGGGCAGATGGATGTCAAAACTGTGTTCTTACATAGTGAGTTAGAATAGAAGATCTATATGAGCCAGCCTAAGGGATTTGAACTTCCAAGTAAAGAACACTGTGTTTGCTTGTTAAAAAAATCATTGTATAGCTTGAAGCAAATTTTAGACAGTGGTATTTTTGGTTTGATACATTAATTATGGGTAAGGGTTTCTCGAGAAGTTCCTACGATAGTTGTGTTTACTATAGAGGGATTACATGTCTGGATATGATCTACTTACTCTTGTATGTTAATGATATGCTCATAGCCAGCAAGGCAATCTCAAAAGTTTAAGACTTAAAGGAGTTACTGCAGACTGAGTTTGATATGAAGGACTTGGAACAGGCTAAAAGGATATTGGGGATGGACATTCACAAAAATAGAGACAAAGATACACTTTTCTTGTCTCAAAAAAACTATCTTGAAAAAAGTCTTACATCGGTTTAACATGGGAGGTGAAGGTTGTAGTGTACAGTTGGTAGTGCATTTTAGACTTTTATCTAATCAGTGTCCCAAGATAGATGAGGAGAAACTTCAAATGGACAAGATTTCATATGTGAACGCAATTAGAAGTGTCATGTACTTGATGGTGTGCACTTATCCAGATATTGCACAAGCTGTGTCAGTTGTCAGCAAGTTTATGGCGAATCCAGGTAAGGTTCATTGGGAAGCAGTAAAAAATGATTGCTGAGATACTTAAAAGGATCAATCAGTGGAGGATTGATGTTTGGTTGAATGGAACGAGAAGGAACAATTTTAGAGCTTTGTTGATGCGAATTATGTTGGGGATCTTGATAAAAGAAGGTCTTAAATGGGCTACATGTTCACATTTGGTAGATGATATAGTAGTTGGAAAGCTCAGTTGCAATCCATTGTTGCTTTATCAACTATAGAGTCTAAATATATTGTTGTCACTGAAGCTATAAAGGAAGTCTTGTGGTTAATGGGTTTGGTAGCTAAACTTGGAGTGTCACAAAAGTCTATGACTGTGTTTTATGATAGTCAAAGTACTATACATCTCATGAAGAATCACATATATCATGAACGTACTAAGACATTGATATGAGGTTGCATTTTGTTCGTGATGTTATAGCGAAAGGGCCTATGAAAGTGGAGAAGATTCGTACGAAAGATAATTCAAGGGACATGGAGATTCGTACGAAAGATAATTCAAGGGACATGGCTACGAAGGTAGTACCATGGTATAAGTTCTTGCATTGTCTGGATCTATTAAAGGTCTAGGATGAGGTTCATTGATGATGTTCTATTGAGGGGAGACTATAGTGTGTTATAGAGATGAAGAATTTGAGATCCAAGGTAGAGATTTGTTAGTATTGGCTCTCAAATCGTAGTAAAGTCAGAGTCAAATCTACGGACCTATACTCCTCCGTAAGAAATGTTGTGCTCCTGCACAACATTGGCAAAGATATTGCACTCCTACGCAAGATGACTTGCGCAACTTGCGCTACTACACAACATTGGCACTCCTGTGTTTTTGTTGCGTCGCAGTGCAACAATGAGGACAGGATACTTCAACTCTAGGCAGAGACCTTGCGCTCCTACGCAAGGGACATTGCGCTGCTGCGCAAATGTCAGTTACTTTATGTTGCCTGGGCACTATTTAAAGGCTGTCTTTTGTATTTTGAGTGAGACTTCTTAATATTCTCTTCTAGGGTTTCTGGGGAAACATGAAGGCTAAGAAAAGAATGTTTCTTAGTGAGAGGGAGTATTGTAAGCCTTGTAATCTTGTTTTCTTTATAGTAAAAATTCTTCTGCAGTCTTCCTAGTAGACGTAAGCTTAATTGGCCGAACTACTTAAATCTTGGTGTTATCTCTTGTTTAGTTTTTCTTTGCTTGTTTGCTTATTGTGGATTAATATCTCTATTGTGCTTGGTATTTTGTGGCTCTTGGGTGAAATTGGTTGGCTAGATCTGTGGTCTGCCACAACAGTATGAATATTGAATTAATGTATGTGATTGCTTTATCACTAGAGTAGTGACCAAACATAGTGGATTTCGCACTATAGTGTGAAGTGTTAGCTAGTGACAATCAATATCTGAGTAGACGCTGATGCTACCAACTCGGCCAACTTAAGCAATAACTAACTTATATTTATATAAAGTTGAAATAGATTTCTCGAAATGAATCCTTATAAGCAAACAAACTTCAGTTGGTAACATATCACCCATATATATTGGCTCAAGACAAACAATAATTACCTTCATTTCCACGATCATTCTTTAAGTAACAACTAAACTTGGTTCGGCAGTACTATTACATGAGATGACGATTTATTCTATGTGGTAAGAAAACAATTAAATCTCTGTTCTTTATACATGATCAAATTATAGGAATTTGGACTATTCCATCAAGATATAATACTGCAATGGTATCCAACAATCATAATTATAGTTTTATAAGCTAGTTAAAATTGGCTTATATAAAAACCTTACATGAAATTCTGAAGTTATCATAAACTTCTCCTAATTAAATCGATCAAATGGAATATGATCTCTAATCGTTCATTTTCGTCACTAGCATTTTCTATAATCTTCCTCGCTATATTTTTGTAAGACAGATCGTGGATGAAGAACAAAACCAATGGTTTCTGCTCGAATTTTAACTAAAGATGGTGATTAATTGGCAATGATATTCTCCGTGGGATTGAGCACATCTTGCCCGGTTTTCTTTACTAAATAATATTAGTTTTCAACATTATGAACAGTTGCAAATAATTCTGTTTGAACTTAGAATATTTAACATTTATTAATGACAATTAAAACCAAGCAAAAAATGGCCTCGCTTGTATCCCATACCCGTTTCAAATTTTGTTTTTACTCTTTCCATGTTGTAAACATCTCCAATACATTCAATAAAACGTTCTATAGCTAACTCAACCATATTACTCGTATTCTGCGAGGGCGGCCATGCCGTCCTTGGCCGCTGGTTCTCCAAATTACAAGAAAAGGATTTGCAGCCCTAGCTAGACTATATAAATACTTCTTCGTAGGTACGTACTGCCCATGAGTTTCGAAGCCTATTAATAACAAGCCAGCTTATCTTTCCTATTCTCAATTTACATCAATAACGATCAGTATGGCGTTCAATCAAGCATTCGTTTTCCTTTTTGCCATTGCCACCTTTGCCCCAATGATCACTTCTGCTGAGGAATTCATAGTTGGAGATGATGCTGGATGGACAGTAGGGTTTGATTACAAAGCTTGGGCTGCGGGCAAAGACTTTCGGGTTGGAGACAAACTTGGTAAATTATCCTCGCTATTTGCTACAACAATATTTATATGTTTAATATATATTTAATATTTTTCATTAACAAAATTTTAATATGATAAATGATTAATATGTGTAGTTTTCCAATATCCTGTCGGAGCTCACAATGTGTTCAAAGTGAACGGAACCGCTTTCCAAAATTGCACTAAGCCACCACTAAATCAGGCGTTAACCACTGGCAATGATACGATTGTCTTGGCAACCCCAGGAACAAAATGGTACATCTGTGGTGTAGGCATGCACTGTGTGTCTGGCCAAAAGCTGGCTATAACAGTGAAACCTCAAGCACAGCCTCCAAGTATGGAGCCTGCTCCATCTCCACTCTATGCTCCGCCTTCTGCAACAAAGGTAACCGTGAGACCATTTTTCAACTGGTAATTGTCAGAATTTTACAATGGTCAAGGATTTATAGGATTACTGTCTGAAGTTTAACAATAAAATTTAGATTAGCGGTAATTTGCATTTTTAAGGTTGTATCTTATTTTTCTTGGAGGGATAAGTCTCATTACATCCCCGAACTAGGTGTTAATCTTCTTTTTTAGAGAAAAAAAATAAAAAAACTACCATTTAGGAGAAAGTGCTGCACATCAACTGCCATTGTACTAATGGATTGGAAGCACATGTTAGTTAAGATTGTAGTCAGTAACTTTGCTAATAAATTTATATTTGGTGCGAGACATATGCATTTACTAGCTGGTTATCGCAACTTAAAAAGTATTCCGTGGCATATGTGAGAGAGTTGTTGCTAATCAGGTTACATGGCTCTCCCTCGAACCATTTATTCACATTAGAATGGTTTAAATATTTCAAATATACGATTTGCTTATTAAATCGATCAATCAAATTCATCCACTATCATTATTATCATCCGTTACAATCATTCTACTTGATTGAATTGAAATCAAATAAACAAGAAAATGATATATTCATTCCAGTCGCCAAATTCGATTTTTGGGCAACACAAGACTATTTGGTGTATTAATTGTCTTCAAATTTTAAGCTGCATATACAGGTTTCTCATAACCACAAATCAAAGACAAACTGAAACAGAACAATGTGAGATTAACTAAAACAGCAATAACTCAAGCAATCTTTGGTTATTCAATTTTTTCCATCTACTTGATAAAGGAATGTGAGATGAATACAATTATCGGGTGTTCTAAGCAGTTTTATGGGTGCAAATAGCTCTACCCTAAATTTTTATATAGACAAATGTAAATAATCTTAGAAGTTTTGATATTTATCGTAGTAATTGAAAATTAAATAACCTACATTAAATATTATAATCCAAACGACATTTTAGGACATGGGAATTTGGAAAGTCATTTATAGGAAACAAAAAAACTAAGGATAAAATCATTTAATTATTTTTTATTTTCAATAAAGTAATTATGTAGAAGAGAAAGTATACAAGATAGTTGCTTTTTTCATATTTATTTTTGATGAATTTTAGTTGTAAGTAAATCAAAACATAATAATTGAAAAAATATTAAAAATAATCAGCCCAAAATATGTGTCCTAAGTTAATCCGCCATTCACCTCAACAGTGAACAATGAAGATAAGGTTAGGCCATCTGCTGCCAACCGAATGCAGCATTTGAATTTCATTGAGCAAGCTGATGCAAAGAGATCTTTTTATCTTCATCGTCACCATTGAGCTTTCGACACGTTTGCATAATTTTCTCCCCTCTCATTCTAAAAGTAAACCGTCAACCTTGCACTTATTACCATTCCTTGAACTTCATGTATTCTACTTTGGAAAAGTCTGTCGACGGACTTTTCTTGCGTGTCTTTTTCTCTCAGTTGTGAGAATAATGAACCGTATGTAAGAACGTCCATTCTATTTGAAATGCTATTCTGTACGTGTATGATTTTTATTAGAAATTTCGCCCAACGAAAATTGGACTAGTAGTCTAGACTGAACCTTGAAAATTCACGACAGAAGAATATGGACCAATACGATCCTCTGACGCGTGAAAGATCCTGCTCCATATGTTGATCGAATTAATTCTCTGTTCTTTATATCGTTCTCTTGGACACTTTAATAATTGCAAATAATGGAATCCAGTCCTTTGAGTACTTCGCACAAGATAGCAGATCAAATAACCTCCAACAAAGAAATGTGCCATCGCACCGCTTTTGTCAGGAAGAGAATTCTTGATACCTGCAAGGGTTTTGAAGGGCTAAACGAGTCGGTGGATGCTGGTGGTGGCTTCATTTCAAATCTTAGCTTAATAGTTTCAGTACCTACAAAGATGAACCCCTTATCCAGCTGGTAATTGTTGTCAGATCGTGTTTTTAGTTCAGCAAATTAAATTTCTTTTGTATTTTTAATTAATACTTGTCGGTGAGGAGCATGTTGGAGGAGACATATTTTGTTATGCACAAGGGAAGCGATAACCAACAAAACAACCAAAATACACAACCACAAACTATGCTAGATAATTGAATATAATAGAAACTAAAGAGGCAACCAATCAACCAATAATGCAAAATAGAAAGAACATCAAGATTTAACGAGGTTCGGTAGAAATACCTACGTCTTCGGACGCCGCTTAAGAAACCTTCCACTATCTTCAAAGAGAATTACAAACTTTTAGGCCACAATACAAATATCACAACTATTAGGTCAAACTGCAATTACCCAAATAGTTGGGTCAAACTGTAATTACCCAAACAATTAGGCAATACTACAAATACCTAAAAACAAAGGGAGAAAAACAAATATTACAAACTTTAAGATCCTTAATGAAAGGACCTTAAACTATGAGGTCTAATATGTGAGACCTTACAATATAGAGGGGGTAGAGGAGAATTTCAATGAGACACATAAATGAGAGGGCTTGGATTCAATTTATAAGCCCAAACCTCTCCAGCACAATGACTCTCACTCCATGTGGGATCCTTGCATATACACAAATGGCTAAAGAGCAACAATTCTAACGATTCTCCACCTTGGCAATTTAGCCATTCCACTACAAGACTCTTCTTTTTCTATTATTCTCTATCACAACTGCAACGCCTCTAAATACGCCTAATAGCGCAGTCAAACTCGTACAATGTTGATCAAGTCCAAACAATGACTGAACTTGATCGCTGTCACAACCTTAGTCAACATATCTGCGGGATTCTCGGCAGTCTCAATCTTTTGAAGTAAGATTCTTCCTTCATCAATGATCTCCCGCACAAAATAATACAGAACATCAATATGCTTCGTACGAACATGAAACACTGGATTCTTTGCTAAATGGATAGCACTCTGACTGTCAGAATAAAGACTAATCTTCTTCTGCCCAATTCCCAATTCATCCAGCAATCCCTGTAACCAAATAGCTTCCTTCACAGCCTCTGTCATTGCCATATACTCTGCCTCTATAGTAGACAAAGCCACTGTAGATTGTAAAGTAGACTTCTAACTAACTGGTGCTCTTACAAGAGTAAACACATAACCGGTTGTCGACCCACGTTTATCCAAATCACCAGTATAATCTGAATCAACATAACCAATAGCATACTGACCACATGTATCATCTCTCTCAAAGACTAAGCCAACATCCATGGTTTTCAACAAATACCGTAGAATCCATTTCACTGCTTGCCAATGTCCTTTACCAAGATCATGCATGTACCTACTCACAATTCCAACTGCATGTGAAATGTCGGGTCTCGTACACACCATAACATACATCAGGCTACTAACTGTATTAGCATATGGAACTCGAGACATATACTTTCGTTCCTCATCTATACTAGGAGATAAAGATGCACTGAGCCTCATATGAGGAGCAAGTGGGGTACTTACAGGTTTTAACTGTCTGTAATGCCAAACCACTGTAATACCTTCTTTGGATACTGTTTCTGAGTCAAACAAATCTTGCCTCTCCCTCTATCTCTGCTAATCTCCATACTTGGTATCTTCTTAGCTTCACCCAAATCTTTCATCTCAAACTCTCGATTCAACTGAGTCTTCAACTTTGCAATTACTTCGACGTTCGTCGAAGCTATCAATATATCATTAACATACAAGAGTAGATAAATGAAAGAACCATCATGTAGCCTCCAAAAATACACACAATTATCAAATTTGCTTCTTATATACCTCTGACCCATCATAAACCGATCAAATCGCTTGTACTACTGTCTCGGAGATTGTTTCAAACCACAAAACGATCTTTTTAGTTTACACACCAAATTTTCCTTACCAGCAACTTTGAATCCCTCTGGCTGAGTCATATAGATTTCCTCCTCTAAGTCACCATGTAAAAATGCAGTTTTTATATCAAGTTGAACTAGTTCCATATTCATCTGAGCTACCAAGGCCAACAAAATTCTAATGGAAGAATATTTCACAACTGGAGAAAATACCTCATTGTAGTCAATTCCTTCCCTCTGAGCGTAGCCTTTAGCCACCAACCTTGCCTTGTAGCGGACGTCATTCTTGTCAGGAAATCCATCTTTCTTTGCATATACCCATTTGCACCCAGTTGTCTTTTTACCCTTCGGTAGTTGAGCTAGCTCCCAAGTTTTATTCTTCTGAAGAGACTGCATCTCTTTACTCATAGCTGTCTTCCACTGATCAACTTCAGAACATCTGACTGCCTCTTTATAAGTGGAAGGAACATCAGCATCTACAATTGGAAGTGCATAGGCCACCATATCAGCAAATCGAGCAGGTCTACGAATCTCACATCTTGGCCTATTAACTGCAATAGATTCTTGTTGCTGTTGAGGTTCCTGAGTAGAACCCTCTCCATCATCTCCCAAATCCTCCTCTGTCATAAGAGTACCATCGTCTGTCTCAACATATCTAATTGGGTTCAATGTCATCGTTTCAAACTCCACCTGCTGCTGAGTATGCTCTACCTGCTGTGGAGTACCATTCACCTTTGTCTGGTTTTTTGATTTCTTCAACATTGAAGACTCATCAAATGTCATATCTATACTGGATACAATCTTTCTCGAACTAGGACATCATAGATCCCAAGAAAATCGCTTTCTTGGCTCTAGGATCCAGCTTAGATTCTTTCACATGATAATATGCAGGAGAACCAAAAACATGTAAAGAATCATAATCAGAAACAGGTTGTCCAGACTATACCTCCAATGGAGTTCTATCACCAATAGCAGTTGAAGGTAGACGATTGATGAGATGATACGCATAAGTCACAGTCTCAGCCCAAAATTTCTTGCCCAACCCAGCATTGGATAACATATACCGAACTTTCTCCAGTAATGTCCAGTTCATGCGTTCTGCCACCCTATTCTGCTGTGATGTACCTCTAATAGTAAAATGATGTACAATACCTTCATCGTGACACAATTTCAAAAACCGATCACTGCAATACTCACCACCATTATCTGTTCTGAGATGCTTGATCTTCTTGCCAGTTTGTGTCTCAATCATCTTTTTTCATTTAAGGAAATCACCAAGTACATCATCTTTTGATTTCAAACAGTACACCCAGGTTCTTCTAGAAAAGTTATCAACAAAAGTAACAAAGTAGTGCCCGCCTCCCATCGATGCGGTTTTAGTAGGTCCCCACACATCTGAGTGAACATAATCAAGAATACCCTTGGTATTATGAATAGTGGTGTCAAATTTCATTCTCTTCTCCTTTCCTCAAACACAATGCTCACAAAAATCCAGCTTGCAGGTCTTTGCACCTGTCAATAAGCCTCGTTTCATCAAACTGAATAAGGCTTTCTCACTTGCATGTCCAAAACGCATATGCCACAGTCTTGTGATCTTTGAATCTGTATCATTATCAAAAATCATAGTCGCTGATCCAACAACCGTACACCATTATAGTAATACAAGTTGTTCCTCCTAGTGCCTTTCAATACCACAAGAGCGCCTGAAGTGACCCTCAGAATACCATCTCGAATAGATACATCACAGCCTTTAGATTCCAAGACTCCCAAAGAGATGAGATTCTTCTTCAACTTCGGTACATACTGAACATCTGTCAGAACTCTAGTCAGTCCATCATGATTCCTTAATCGGATCGAACCTATCCTAGCAGTATGGTAAATATCATCATTGCCCATATACACAACTCCACAATCATGCTTTTCAAACTGAAAGAACCATTCCTTATGTGGACACATATGATAAGTACAACCCGAATCCATAATCCACTCATCAGGACCAAAAGTGGATGGATGACCAACTAGACATATATATGACTCACTATCATCTTCACGCTCAACAACACATGCATCAGAAACAGCCTTACCCTTATCTTTCTTTTTCAACTTAGGACAATCTTTCTTCCAATGCCCTTTCTCATGACAAAAGGCACACTCATCTTTTCCTAATCTACCCATCGACCAAGATTTTTTCCTTTTTCTTGGTTTTCTACTTTGACTATGCCCTCTCACTGTCAATGCATCTACTGACTCATCCCTATGTTCCCTTTGATCTTTCTTACGAATTTCATAATTCAACAAAGTAGAACAAACTTCTTTAAAAGACAGTTTATCTTTCCCATGGATAAGAGTAATGCACAAATGATCTAATTCATCCGGAAGTGAGCCAATCAATAGCATAGCCTTAATTTCATCTTTGAAGGTTTCATCTAAGTTTAATAAATCAGCAATTAACTTATTAAACTCATCAATATGAGAACTGATGCTCGTACCTGGTTTCAACTGAAGACGGAACAATCTCTTCAATAGATATAGCTGATTCTCATTGCTTTTTTTCATATATTTGTTTTCCAGCGTCTTCCACAGTTTGCTTGCAGATGTCTCTTTTGTGAATGGATACTTCTGTTCTCTACACAAGCAAGAGCGAATCAACCTACAAGCTTTTATATTAAGCCTGTCCCAATCTCTTGCACTGATATCTTCTGGTTTTGTTTCTTCTAGAACAATATCCAAATCTTACTGATACAACCCGTCCAACACCTCACTCTGTCATAAGCCGAAATTATTTCGGCCCTCAAATTTTTCAACATCTATTTTTGCATTTGTCACAGTCACTATCTTCTCCGGTATAATTGACGATGATGCCATTACTACCTTTCACAAATAAGCTCGATACACAAATCACCAATAACCAAGCTCCAAACAAACTATTATATTCAATAACTAGCAATCCAAAATCAATAGCCCAGAATAGTAGCAAGTGCTTCAATGAAATAGCCACTAACTACCTAAAACCTTCGGCTCTAATACCAATTGTTATGCACAACGGAAGCGATAACCTACAGAACAACCAAAATGCATAACCACAAACTATGCTAGATAATTGAATATAATAGAAACTAAAGAGGCAACCAATCAACCAACAATGCAAAATAGAAAGAACGCCAAGATTTAACGAGGTTCGGTATAAATACCTACGTCCTCGGGCGCCGCTGAAGAAACCTTCCACTATCTTCAAAGAGAATTACAAACTTTTGGGTCACAACACAAATGTCACAACTATTAGGCAAAACTGTAATTACCCGAATAGTTGGGTCAAACTGTAATTACCCAACCCAAACAATTGGACAATACTACAAATACCCAAAAGCAAAGAGGAAAAAACAAATATTACAAACTTTAAGGTTCTTAATGAAAGATCCTTAAACTATGAGGTCTTATATGTGAGACTTTATAATATAGAGGAGGTAGAGGAGAATTTCAATGAGACACATAAATGAGAGGGTTTGGCTTCAATTTATAAGCCCAAGTCTCTCCAACACAATGACTCCCACTCTATGTGGGATCCTTGCATACACACAAATGGCTAAAGAGCCACAATTCTAACATGTTTATTAAAGTTTCAAACGCACGGACTAATTTCATGAAGGTTAGAAATTCACGATTTTGTCACATAACACTGAATAGGATTTATTAGCACTCAATACTTTTCGTGCCTTCAATTTTTTCACTTGAAGCTTAATTTTCCACTCTTAATTTTAATAACATCATAACATGTTTTTTTTTCCTTTTTCAATACATGTTATGTGTATGAGTTAATTTGAATGAGACATATTTACCCTTATTATGAAAACTAAAAACTATATTGATAGTTAATGTGATATATATTTTAAAAATTGAAAATAATTAATAAAATTAAATCAAGATATCAATAATTAATCATAAATAATAAGTTTACCTATTTTAAAAAGACATATCTATTTAAATATGATAAATATATTCTAATGAATTAAATACAAATCTATTAAAATAGATGTATTTTTATTTATTTATTTTACTTAGAAATAAATTTTTAAAAATTTTGCAATATCTATTGGAGCCAATAATTGTTGAGCCGTCAACCACCAGTTCATTGAAAGTATCACATGTTCAGTAACAACTTTGATGCCAAAATGATCTCCTCACAATCTACATGATCATGTAATTTTCTTTTTTTTTTTCTTTTTATAACCGTCCATTTGTTCAAGGATGGCGGAAAAGATTTGGTGGTCGGATGTTTCTCGGCCGTTAACGGCCAAACTCATTTCATGCTTTTAAAATACTCAGACATCCTTCTATATTAGAAGAGTTAGTCATGGTGGCATTGTTGGTGTCGCTTGATATGTAACCTCGACAGTGGTCGGTGGTAGCAATGACGACCTGTGACCTCATATACCTATTTTCTAAATTTCTAAATAAATAAAGTAAATTTTAAATATAATAAGAGTAATATTTTTTATTAATAAATATAAGCATTTGTGGAACGAAATTTGTTATCACATGAAGGTATTTAATATTCAAATTGTGAAATTTTTTCACTTTTTCTAATAGATAACTTATCACTTAAATTCAGTGATATTTTATAAAACAAACAAAAATTAATCACTCATATCATAAGTCTTTTTAGACGTAAGACCGTTTTCTTTTTCCACTTTTCACTTAAGACTTAAGTATTAATTTTTTTATTTGCTTTTTAGTTTATCACTTAAGTGATATAGCACTTAATTGTAAAAGTGAAATTTTATCATGTTTTTTCATCACAACTATCTGAATTGATTTATTTTATAAAGATATCTTGGAAAAATTGTAAAAATGGACAGAATTAGGGGACTTAAATAAAATTTAAACACATCCTGAAAAGTATTCATGCCATAGACACTTTGTTAACAAAAAGACTAAAATACCCTTATGTAATTCAATTTAGAAAACAAAGAAAGTAGTGAACGAAACAAAGAAACCAGTCATTCCTTTCTTTCCTTCCTGCACTGTCCGAAACAATCTTCAATAACTGAAGCTGAGCAACAAGGTAAGAAAATTTTTCCTCAATATCTCTCTAAATGGCATGAAAATTTCAGTAGGTTATAATGTTTTCATTATTTATTGTTTTGATAACTGTCAACCACATTATGTAGCTTAAAATAGGGATTTATACGTGAACTAAAATTAGATATAGTGCGGTTTTTCTCAAAATTTGCTGAAAATTGTCAATTGTTTTGAAAAAATATGGTATCACAGTAGACGGGGAAGAAGATGAGATTTGTCGAACGTCATCACTCGATGCGTCGGATAGGCTCTCGACATATCGGATGGTCATGTCGAGTGTCGAGGGGTTGTGTCGAGTCTAAGGTCGAGTGTCGAGTTTATGCTTCGAGTGGAGTGTCAAACGTGTCAGTTCTCGAATGTAAATTTCGTCGAGTTCGTGTGTCGGTATATGTGTCGCGTTAGTCGAGCGTCGATTGTCGTGTGTCGCATGTCGAGTTTGTGGTCTTGTCGAGTGTTGAGCGTTTAGCGTCAAGTGTTTAGGCAGAAATGTCATTTTTGTGACTTTTGTAAGAAATTTCGTCATGATTTTTTTTGTCCACGGACCTTATATCATATGTCTCTATCATACAGGAAATGAAAACTTTACGTATACTTATTCAATACAATGATTGTTGGACTACGCAAAAGAATGATGGTTATTTGTACACCGGTGTACATGAAAGATGGTCAGGCCAACACATATCGTTTATACATGTCTTATTGTCGTTCAAAGGAATTCATTGTCAATGTATAAAACTTTCATGTATGAAACATTTATTTATGTGCTTCGTCAAGGTATGCAATTTACATCTTTTTCCCTCTAAGAATTTATGTGCTTTGTCATTGAAATAAATATTCGTGTATGAGACACTCATTTATGTGCTTCGTCAAGGTATAAAACATTCATGGAAAACATGTGCTAGTAAACAAAATATGACACTACACAAAAATGTGTAAATATCCACAAAAATATGTAACTATACAAAATATATACATGACAGGAAATCAAGAAGGAGTCATACTTGGTTGCTGCTCAACATCCATTGACACAACATCAGATGTCCCTGTGGTAGCTGCAACATCAGCTGAGACAACATCGGCAGTCCCAGTGGTGGCTACAACATCGAAAGACAGAACATCGACAGTCCTGGTGGTGGCTGTAACATTGGAAGTTAGAACATCAGCAGGCCCTGTGATGGCCTCAACCTTGGTAGGCCCTGTGACGCCCCCGACGGCCTCCTCCGCTTGTAGCCAAACTCGATGCGCCCAAAGCTGGAATACCATCCTTTCCCGCTGCTGGTCCATGCATGTCTTAAAGGTTATCAATGGAACACCCCCGCTAAGAACTCCATGTACCTCAGACAGTATATGCCGCATGCTCCTCCCCCAACCTCCTGTTGTGGCACCTCATACTCATCCTCGATGCGCTCAATATCGTACAAGGTTGCAGGGTAGTCAGGACGACCGTAAACATCTATTGACACTATATGGTGTATCAACTCTGCCAGACACCTGACTGCATCTCTGACCTTATCGGTGGAACTGTGCGCAATCCATGAGTCATTTATGACTATAACACGACGAATCAAATCCACCTCAGCTGCCACCCAATGATCGTCTCCGATGTTAATAGGGACATAGAGTTGAAAAGGAAGTTGAGAACATGAAAATCGAGATCAACATTTCAAAAAAAACGACATGCACTAACACATTGAATATAAATATACTCACCCCGTCCACATCGACCTATGGTCATCTATCAACGGGCATCTCCCCGAGGACAAACTGGACCATATCGGCCTCATTCACCCAGTTAATGTCATCCAGTCTATTCAAGTATTGTGCTCACAATGACTTTACTTTTAACTGTAATTTCATGAGTACGGTTACCATGTCGAAGGAAATTCAGATGTTTAGCAAATACCTATGAAGGAAATTCAGATGTTCAGAAAGTAATTATAAATTCAGATGTCTAGCAAATACCTACCCAGAAAGTGGTGTCCAGGAAAGCAGACCTCTGAACACTTGCTGCGCCCATATCGCGAGCTCTACAATGTAAGACCCACAAGTAGCTATTTATGTGCTGCATATAGTAGCCTTCGTCAATGTATAAAATTCGAAATGTATATTGCAATATTGGAGGAGAGGAGAAGAAGATAAACAAACCTTATATGCAAGCCACTTTGACGGGGGCACGTTAAATAGTGGAACCTGAGTCAACGAGGACATGCGCGACACAATGACTGTATCCTGCACAACGGTCTTGCCACAATGTACAGTAGGCTCCTTAGGGGGTTGAAGATCTAGTCTCTCTGCAGGCTGAACATCCGGGGCCTTCGTCTGTACCGTGGGCTTAACCCTTGCCCTCTTTCTACCCAGTGGACTGGCAAAGGGACTTCATTTATGCTTTCCTAGAAATAGACGGCGACCTTAGAGCGAAACGAAGCCCGTGGGAGGAGCATCGACAGTAAGAACACTCGTGTCCATAGGTTCAAGTTCTGTTGCCTCTTGACCTTCACCGTCATCATCCAAACCTCTTTTCAAATCATTTATTAAAGAAAACTAAAAACGTCAGGTTAAGCAGTGTGACATAATGGAAATGACAAAATCCATTTTTTAACTTGTGCAATGTATCGTGGCAGCATATCCAAAATGGCTGCCCAGTAGAACAACAGCCTCACGCGGTCGAACTATCTCCTTTTATATGTCCTTGTTCTCTACCCGTAACAATGTCATCTCCTCTTTGAGTCTCGCAAGCTCACGCAAAAGTACATTGTGCACCAACTGAGATGGAAAGGATAGCTCCTGAATGTCTAGGAGAAACCTAAAATATGTATTACGAAACATGTCTTTTTTGCCTTTCACTCAAGTTTGAGCGAATCTATTATATACATCCAAACCTACTAAGTTTGTGATCATCGCATAATAGTGCTCACCGTACGGTGTCTTCAGGGTGAAGGACAGTCCAAATTCATTTGTTATTTGCTTCAACTTGCAAAAACAAGTCCGTTATAGTTAAATATGATGCAAAAAGAAAAAAAAGCTAAAACAAGCAAACTATCAAAATGCTCGACACACTCGACAACATAAACCGCCGAAACTCTTGTCGGATACCTCCAACTGACAGATGATAGTCCTGACATCTGACAATCCAACTATGTCGGATGTCGGATTAGTCGAGTGCCGCATGCAGAATTCGACATTGTAAACTCTTCAGCTAATGTATCTGAAACTTTACACAAGTATTTTCATTTTCATCCGACATGTCGAGTGTCGAATACATAGTTTGAGACATCGATATGTCGATCTTCACGAAACCGACACTCGATGTCTTCGAAAATTCATTGATGTCGAGTGTCGGTTCGTCCACCCGACATAGCTTGATAGGTCAGTGTCGAGCAAAAATCGACACTCGCCATCATCTATCTTACGACAAAAACCGTCAATTTCTATAGTTTTCATAACATTAAACCACAAAAATCACTTAATAACACTACAGTTGTCCCCATAAACACAGAATAAGTTTACAAATTCATCGAAAACTCAAATCCCTAATTCAAATTCTCTAAAAACTAACCCTAATTAAACGAAACAGAAAACAATCGAAAAAATTACAAAAACTATGAAAAAACTGACGAATAAACTTGCCACAATGTCGATTCTTGCTTCTCTCTATATCGTCTTGCTTCTAGCTCATTGTCGGTTTACGTTTCGAGCGGTGTCGAGGGGTTTCAGAAATACATGTCTGAAGAGGGAAATATAGGCTTTAGGAATAAATTGAATATATAAGGATATTTTAGTCTTTTTGTTAACAAAGTGTCTACGGTATAAAAACTTTTCAGGATGTGTCTAAATTTCATTTAAGTCCTCTAATTCTATCTATTTTTTCAATTTTCCTAAATATCTTTGTAGTTTCTATTGTAAAAATTAATATAATATTTGAAAATTATACAATTTTACTAATTATTTTCATTTATATTAATGAATTAAATCAAAATTAAATGTTTAGAAGACTTATGCCAACGGAGAGCCGGACGTTCACTATTAATATCATCGACCACCATTCCGGTGTGATATGGCCCAACACTTAAACCAAAATGATTGTCTCTGAATGATCTAAACAATCATATAACTATCAATGGCCATGATACTTTATTTAACTGTAGGAGGTCAAAAATAATTTGAAAAATCGAATCGTTTTTTTACTTCATATGATTAAATGAAGCATCACCCGATGTTGAAATCTATATGGTTGAATAGATCATCGAATGAGGATCATTTTGATGTATGTCTTGCTATTCTAAGAGTAAATTTACCAACAAATGGCAGCAGCTAATAGTGGAGAAAAATAGTGACAGTAACCGGTTGATGGAAAAGCTAACTAACTTTTCAAATTTTTAAATTTTATTATTTCAACTCGTTGAAAATAAAATTGTTTGTACATTTTTTACTTTTTGTATTTTTAATATTTATTACCAATATATCATATTATTAATTATTGTATTATTATTTACAATAATTTAATAGATACGTACATTCATAATAGGTAAGTTTATTATTTATTAATACTTTTATTTTGATTTAATTTTGTAAGCTATTTAATGTGTATAACATATTAAATACCAATATATTTTGATTTTTTTAATAAGGATAAATATGTTTGTTAGCCCTAAGGCTATATGATAATTTTGATGATAACAATACACATTGATTCATTGAGGTATTACTAATATATTTATTTATGTGCAAGAAATAAGATCATTAAAATAATTGTAAAATCAAGAAGAAGCTTATTAGAAGAAAGTGTTGAAGCTAAGGAGAAGACTACATATTAAAGGCACCAAAGTTTAAGAACAAGGTTGGATTCAAGACATATGACACATGAGCAATGTTCAATCAATTAGTCATATATTTCTCTATAGATGTCTAAATAATGTGATTCTTGATCCTTTGGAAAGCTTACTCAATTTATAACATTTCATATGTTTTAAAGAAATTCAAATTTCAAGTGCAAGATTGTCCAAATCATCATGCAAGTTAAAAGACAAATAGAAGTAGCTGACATGAGCATCAAATACTATTTTAGACATATCTTGAGCTAGAAATATCAAAATCACTTTATTCTTGTGGCATTGAAAAGAGGACTTAATGAGGCACATTTTATGTGTTTTGAATAAATTCAAATTTCAAATGGAAGGTCGACATAATTGACAGGCAATTCGGTAGACTGACACAAGGAAGAAAATTCAACTCACATGATCACTGAATGGTCTTTCGTCCATATCTTGAGCTAGAGATATCCAAATGACTTGATTCTTGCGGCATTGGAAAGATGATTTAAAACATTTCATATTTTTTGAAGAAATTCAAATTTCAAATGGAAGGCTGACATTATTGATATGAAATGTGATGGACTGACACAAGGAAGAAAAATCAAGTCACATGAGTACCGAATGGTGTTTTGGCCATGTCTTGAGTTAGAAATATCCAAATGACTTGGTTCTTGATGCGTTGGAAAGCTTATTCAATTGTGCAGATCTTTTATGTTTTACAGATTTTCAAATTTCAAACAAAACATTAACAAAAATGTCAGACAAGATTTTAGTTTTTATAGTGGGTAGAAAATTTGGAGTTGGTATCCTCATTTGATTAAGTTCATCCTATTTGTCTATAAAAGGAGCCCTTCTCCCATGCATTCAACAAGAAGAAGATAAGAATCTATCAAACAAAAAATAAGAGAAATATCAAGTCTAGAGAGCTTTTATATTCTTTATCTACTTTTTGAAGAGAGTTATACTTTTGTTATAAAAATTTTCTTTGTTCTTATATTATGGTGAGAGAGAGAGATTTCCTTATAAAGGATAAAAGTTATCCTTGAGAGAACTCTTGGTGTTATGTTATCAAGAGTTGAAGGAAGAAGCCTTGGTGAGGTTGTTCATCAAGAAGAACTCTTGGTGTGGTATTATCAAGAGTTGAAGGAAAAAGTCTTGGTGAAGGTGTTTATCAAGCAAGTTGTAAAGTATTCTACAACTTAGTAGGAAGCCTAGCTTGCGGAGGAGCTAGGAGCCCATGGACGTAGGCAAGGTTTGTCAAACCACGTAAATTGAGTTTGCACTTTCTCTTTCCCTATCCTCTTTACATTTACTTGCACTTGTGATTGTTCATTATTGCTATTCTCTTGATTGCATCTTAGATAACTTCTATTTTCATCTTCTTTACCACTATTCTTAACGAAAGAGTAAATTAATTTTAATCTTTCAAGAAAAGTTTTAAAAATCAGTTTTTAAAAATAAAAACCCAATCCACTCTCCCTCTTAAGTTGCCATACCTGGGTCAACAACGTCATATTTAAATTATTTTGTCAACTTAAAAATTATTTAAAATAAAAAATAATAAATCATAAAGTGATACAAAAATAAGTATTAATAAGTGTTAAATGCTAAGGAGTACTAAAAGTATTCAGTAAAAAAAACAAGGCCCCTTCGTAATTGGAGAAACAAAAAACCCAATTTAAAAACTTAATAACATCTTTGTTTTTATTTTGTCAATAAGTGTTAAGTGGATCAATTTATTTTAATGTGACATATTTACCTTTTTTATAGAAAATTAAATATCTTAATATTTAATATGGTGTACATCGCAAAATTTTTCTTTCATTTTCATTTTTGATGAATTTTAGTTGTAAGTAAATAAAACATAATAATTGAAAAGATTAAATATAATGAGGCCGAAATACATATGGGTCCTACCTAGGCAGCCGCCCCAATTTTCTTGGGTTAAGCCCGCCGTTGACCTCAAGTCAGCAGTGAAAAATGAAGGCAAGTGTCGCTATCTGGCACCAACCGAATGACGCATTGTGATCAAGAGTGCTAGAATTTTGTGGAGCAAGCACATGCAAAGGGGTCTCTTTCTCTTAATCGTCAACCTTGAGCTCTCTACACTTCTGCATATTTTTCTCCTCCATTTTCTGAAAAGTAAAAGTCCATGGACCTTGCACTTTTAGCCATTCCTTAAGCTTCACACAGCAAACTCTAGCTTGCCAATAAGTTGGTCCACTTAAACAATGCACACCACAACTTCTATCAAAGGAATTTTTCTTTTCCTTTTTTTTTTTTGCCTTTTTTCCTCTCTCTCTCTCTCTCTCTCTCTCTCTCTCTCTCTCTCTCTCTCACAATCATGAGAATGTATAACGAACCATATATAAGAACGCCCTATTTGACTGAGAATCTGGCCCAACAAAAGTTGACTATAGTAGCCTGGACCGAACCTTGTACATTCACAACAAAAGAATATGGACCTACAATCCTGTGAAGCACGTACCATCCTGAGCCCTACTCCACGTTAATAGAATAAGTTTCTCTTTCACACTCATTAATTGCGAATTGAAAATGATCTGCAATGACGTAATGCATCAACTCACAAACATAAAATCAATTAAATTACAATACAACTGGATATGCAGCCCCGCACAGGAGCGACAGAGCCCGACAACTCTTATCAGCGGGAGCGGTTTTCAATGTATTAATAAATAAATGCAATTTTAATCTTAACTAATAGAATTTTATTTAATATATTTATAACGGTGGTTAATCAAATATCATATAACTATATATTATATTAAGTATTAGATAATTAAAAGAAGAGTAAATTAAGCAAACATGTGTTAATTTTAAACCTCATCTCATTTTGTAATTACTTTTTAGTTTTAAAAACATAATAGTACTAGAATGCCCATCTTATAGCTCTTAAAACAAATTTTGTGACTTATAAACAATACTAAAGTTTTTATGATTAGTTGATAATAGATTAGCAATCAATTAAAATATAAATAGCTTAAAAGAAGTTATATGTCAACAAAATAGTTAATTTTAAGTTAATTAAATTCATAGATTAAAAGTATTTATCCATCATTTAACAATAAATATATTATATATAAAGTAAGATCAATGAGTTCTAATAGATATAAGTGTCCAGATCACCTTACTTGTAAGATCATTACTCTACTTATAATTGAGATAGTTTAATTTTGCAACTCAAATAATGGTTTGGTGAAGTCAAAATCAAGATAAAGGGATTTGACATTAATTTTACATACTTGGATTTTCTCCTCATCTCATCTTTTCCTAAGCTTTTAAGAATCTTGTGACATACCTTAATTACAATATTGTAGGGTTAAGATTGTTTCCTTTAACTCTTTCCTTTAATTAAAACCAAAATACAATTAATTATCTTCCTTATCAAAGACTAAAACAACGGTTTAAATTTTTTCAGTTTTGGTGTTATCTTCTTTTCAAAGACGGCTGCTGGAACAATTTTTCTTAAAAAGCAAAAGCATTATCAGATAAAATTCAAGAGTTCTGCAAGAGTTGCCATGGTAAGGAATTCATTGAAGCTCATCATCAAAATTGTTATTGATAAAGTTTTATTGAAATCTAATTCTATGACACAGTTCACAAAAATCTAGTGTTGAATATAACTCATGGTATCTGCAACCATGTGTCAACTCTCATTGAACCATCCTTTAAAAAGATAAAAATATGATATTAAAACTATTCGTTGTGGTGATGGATAATTTATGAGAATAAGAATAATAATCCTTTAAGTAGATATAATTGCTTATGTTGTGGCTTTAATTCAGATTTGCGTGTACCTTTAATTTTTTATTTTTTAATCCAATGTTGAAGTCTTGAAAGTTTCAAACTCATACGTTTTTCTCTTTTTTTTTTTTTTTTAGTGAAGATGGGTGAAATTAGAAGACATTAAATTTAGGGAACAAAAATGGTATATTTTGATTTTTATTAAGGAAAAATTTTAAGTAAATAAATCTTGACCTTTTAGTATTGCACTTGTCATTTGTCATTATATTCTTAAAAGTTAAGATAAAAATGAGATGGAAAGAGTATCATTAATTATCTTAATTTTAAAATATAATTTAAAGTTTTAACGGATTAGTTAAGTTAAGAGTAATGATACTCTTACAAACTACTTATACAAACTCACATTTACAAACTAACGTGACAGAATGTGATTTGATAAATAAATACAATGATTTGATAAATATATATTAATAATAAATGATATTAATTAATGTGGATGATGTGGCGATCATATAAGGATGCAACATTAGTTTGTATGTATGAGTTTGTATAAATCGTTTGTATTAGTAGCATTACTCGTTAAGTTAATTACGATAAACTAGGCCATCAACATTTGTCTGCATTAAGCAGGCCACGTCGGCTCCATCCCTAGCCCAACGAGAATTGTATTATACATAACTCCGTAGCCAACACGTAGTTCAAACCCTAAAGGGGCCATGCCCACATCTATATAAACTTCAGCTCAGTGCCAGCTTTCCACCAAATAGTCAGCACTCACCCTCAACTATAATTTTCACAATATGAAGAATTCATTCCATTATGACCAACTTAAACCAGAAAAAAATGATGAAGATTTCTTGTTGGCCATGCAACTGGCAACGGGCGCAGCGCCGCCAATGATCATGAAAACTGCGATTGAGCTTGGTTTGTTGGAGATCATGGCAAAAGCAAGTAGGCCATGTATGCTCTCTGCTTCTGAGATTGCTTCTCAGCTGCAGGCGAAAAACCAAGATGCTGCAGTAGCAGTAGTTGAGAGGATACTGTATTTTCTTGCTAGTCACTCTATCCTCAAATGTAAGCTTGTCAACAATCAGAAAGATGGAAAGGCTCAAAGATTGTTTGGTTTAGCACCAACTGGCAGATACTTTGTTCAAAATGAAGATGGTGTTTCTCTTGCCCCTTTGTTACTAATGACTCATGACAAATTCTCCATGGATGTTTGGTTCGTTTCCTTAATTTCACTTGAATTCCTTATTGATCATGCTATATATACTAACAAAAGTAACGCTATAAACACGAGCAAAATGTAACTGAGACATTACATAGTTAACTGACTATCACCCAAATATTTACATTATATCTTAGTTTTTGTTTCTGATAATAATTTTACTTAAATCACAAATATTCACAAAATTTATCTTCAAACAGGTACTACTATAAAGATTCTGTACTGGACGGAGGATCGCCATTTGTGAAGGCACATAATGGAATGCAGCCCTTTGAGTTCTTGGCACAGGATAGTAGATCAAATGGCGTCTTCAATGAAGCAATGTACAATCACACTGCTTTTGTCACAAAGAGACTTCTTGAAACCTATAAGGGTTTTGAAGGGCTAAACGAATTGGTGGATGTTGGGGGTGGCTTCGGTTCAAATCTTAGCTTAATAGTTTCTAATTACCCACAAATTAGGGGTATTAACTTTGACTTGCCTCATGTTATTAAAAATGCACCCGCTTATCCAGGTAATTGTTGTCAGACGATCTTGTTTTTACTTGTTTTGAGTTCAGCAAATTAATTTTCTTTTGTATTTTAATTAATACTTGTAGGTGTGGAGCATGTTGGAGGAGACATGTTTGTTGAAGTCCCGAAAGCAAAGGCTATTTTTATGAAGGTTAGAAATTCATTAATTTTTACTGCACTTAAATTGGTATATATGATTTATCATTGGAGTCCGCTGCATAATATTGTAACCAATGTCAATATATATAACTTTCAGTGGATCCTTCATGACTGGGCTGACGATCAATGCTTGAAGTTATTGAAGAACTGTTATGATGCATTACCAGATTCCGGGAAGGTGATAGTGGTTGAATCAATAGTACTGGAATTCCCTGAGACTGATCTTGCAACTCAAAGTTCTTCTAGATTTGACATGTTCATGTTCCGTGGATCTCCTGAAGCTAAGGAGAGGACAGAGGCAGAGTTCCAGGCTTTGGCAACCGAAGCTGGATTCGCAGATTTGAAAGTTATATCTCGTGCTTATTGTTATTGGGTGATTGAGCTCTACAAGAAGCGTTAAGTCTACGCCTCATACTCAAGAGTCAACAATCGAAATATTTCCTATTAATTGATTGAATAAAGTTTTTGTCTAGATACTAGTAAAAATTTCCATTTTTAATAATGGAGAAAAATAGACCGTTTTTAGATCGATAGTTTATAACAATTGATATAAAATAAAGAAATTTTACAGTTTTATAACTTGTTAAGCAATTATGGTTTGATTTGAAGACCTTTCTTTAACCAACATTGAGCAGAAATCGTCTTTGTATACATCCATATTAGAAGACATTGGAAGTCAATATTAATGTAAGTCCATCTTTGAGTCTATCGTGACATAATGTATTTGATTGAATTTTGCATTACTAGATGGAAGTCTATTTCAAGTCTTTCTATGTGTCCATCCATAAAAAACGCTTCGTTTGGACGGTAGAATAAAATGGAAATCTATCTTTGTACCCATCCACAACATAAGCTTTGTATAGACAGTAGAATAAAATGGAAGTCTATCTTTGCATCTGTCCATGATAGAAGCTTTGTTTAGATGGTCGAATTAAATGGAAGTTCAAATATTAGTCAATAAAATAACCAATGTATTTCATTAAATAAAAATTAAAAATGTATTTCCCTCCATTTGAGGCTATGAGAACTTATACAAAAATTAAAAATATGACTCCCACCACTTGAACCGATGAAACCTTAAATAAAAATTGAAGTTTTTAGATGTATATCATTCCTTAATTTACATATGAAATGAATAGAGATTTGAAGGGGATAATTGTTTTTTTGTCTGAATTTGGAATTTATCTTATTCTCATAGTTCAAATATTTTAAAGTATTTGTTTTTGTGACTTAACAATTTCATCGAGATCGAAAAAGTTAAATATTTTAGCTTTTATTTACAAGCAAATATTTAAATGGTATTTATCATCTCTATTGTCAAAAATACCCTTATAATCCATTTATTACCTTTTATATGTTACTTTTATAAAACAGTAAATATTTAAATAAATATATAACTGTAATATAAATTATTGTTTTCAGAATTTAAAAAAAATTAAATTTTAAATTTTCAAATATTTAAATATCAAAATATTCAATAATAATTTACAGAGATTTTGAATATGTAAAAAAATTACAAGTGAAAACAATATCAGACAATAATGATATATGTGTAAAAATACTAATTTTAGATGTTTTAATTCATATTTCTAAATAAAAAAGTAAATATATAATTTAAATTTATATATTAAGATCTATTTAGACTTTAGTTTTATTCAAATCATTCAGATTTTTGACAAAAAAAAAAAAATCTTAAAACATTTACGAGAAGATTATATTCCAAATTGTTAAAATATTAATAAATTTTATTTAAAATATGGCCTAAAGTGTTTGATGGGGCTTGAATAACAATACTCTATATGAAATTATATAGAAAATAGTTTTTTTTATAGAATTTAATTGGATTTGATAAGAGAATAATAATTTAAAATTTTAAATGAGTCGTAACAAAAAGATGGGGTTGCCTTTTTTTCTCCTCCCTTAAAACTTTTCAGACTGCAAGAGGTGTAAAATATGTGGGCCGACGAAAATTGCCCATCTATTTTTCTGTACGGTACAATATCTCAACAAAGCTTTCGGGCCATGGCCTTATTCGCCTATAAAGCAGGTGCAAAGATTATTTTGTGAGTGGGGTGGGGGAAGTGGGGGCCAGGCGTCGCGGAAGTTTTATTGGAGGCCGTAAATAAAAATGTTATCAAATTACCGAAGTCAATCGTTTCCACTTGGTGTAATTCTCTTCAGTCGGCGTAGCCGTCCTTTGGCCATTAGTCCCCAAGGCCAGGTAGCAATTTTTAAATATTTGATTGCTTCTACGTTTATTTTTTTCAAAGTTGTACTTACACTACAATTAACAAGCGCAAACTGCCAGACATCGAAATCCATATAATCTTTTATGGAATTTTCAGATCCCTTCTCTTGCGCAAGATTAAAAGGTCCCATATTGAAAATACAATCGCTCTTCATCGCTCATTCATTATCATTGCACTCATTTCAACCATTGTTCCAGCAATCACTCAGGCAAAATAATTCATTCTTGGGGACGAAGCGGGGTGGAGAACACGTTTCGATTACCAAGCTTGGGCTGAAGGGAAGGATTTCCGAGTTGGAGATAAACTTGGTAATCCATTCTTATTATAAGCTTCTTTGCTATTTCCATAACTTGCCTCACTACACGTTCTTTCACTCTTTTTTTTTTTCCCGTAAAAGTGCGCGGCGTCTATAAATTTCCAATTACTTGGTCTCTTTTCTCAATTCAGAATACACACTCACCAAAAAAAAAAAAAAGGAAAAAAGAAGAAGATGAATAGATTCATGCATGCATATAATGAGAAATTGTTTTTGGAGAATATAAGAATTATTTTATTTCCTTACTTTCAAAATAATAATAATTAAGAGATAAAGAACTGACTTTTAAGTTGTTTTTTGAGAATATGACAATTATACTCTGATCAAATTATTTGGCCAACAGCTAGCTTAATTGGACAGATAACTAATCCTATTTAGGTTATGCTGGATTTCGCAGTTTTCTGATATCGAGCTGGAGCTCACAACGTGCTCAAAGGGAACACAACTGGCTTTCAAAATTGCATTGTGCCGCCACAAAGCGAGGCCCTGACTTCTGGAAATGACGCAGTTGTCTTGGCAACACCGGGAAGAAAATGGTACATCAGTGGCTTCGGCAAAGACTGTGAGATTGGGGGCCAGAAGCTCGTTATAACGGTGCAACCTGAAGAAGAAACTCCAATCAGCATATCACCTTCTCCACTCCAGGCCTTGCCATATTACGAATCGAAGGGCGAGAAAGAGACCATTTTTCAGGCTTCTTTTGGGATGTTTGCGGCTATTTTTACTATGCTCATGATGGCTTATTGAGATTTATAAAAAAATGGAGTGATTGATGTGTCTAGATTGAATTCTTTGCTTTCTTAATTAAAGAATATCTTTGATTACAATTTCATGTATGGAAAAGAATTTTGTCAGGAAAAAATTGCACAAACATACAAGTGCATGCATTCAAAACTTACGTGTATAAAGAGAAGTAAGGACAAATAGATCACGTTCTAATTAAAAGATGAACAAAACAATCAACGACTCTCAAATTATTCAGCCACTAATACAGTAACTAAACTGTTAAATGAACTCCAAAATAAAACCCCAAAAAACAATAACTAAGCTTTTGAACCTCTGGTAGTGGAGAGCTTCCTAGCTCGGCGCGGACGAAGCCTCAGCTTGGTAGAACCTTCAAGATCCTTATCTTAATTCGCCGGTCACAACTGCAAAACCCCAAATGTCATGAGTGGACACGAAAGATTTCATTTGATGTTAATCCTCCAACATATAAGCATATAAGTCAGTGGAGTGACTAAATAGTTTAACCGTTAAAATATAAGTGTTTATTAGTGAATTCTAAGGAATTTGACTGAAATTGACATAAATAGACCCAAGTAAACTCTAACCTAAGAAGAAAGAACCTGGTAAGCCCAGAGATTGGAGTGTCCAGCCTAAATTCGGGGTTTTATGTTGTAGTCTGGCCTTGAAGATTTTTGAAAAAATTAAATATATATTATTTTAAAAAATAAAATTATTTACGATATGAATAAAAAGTTAAAATAATCAACCCATAATTGATCTTAACAAATAATATAGTATCTATAAAATTAAAAAGGAGACTACTATGACGTTTACAAAAACTAATCATTTAGTTTTACATGACACAAGTTATTATCCTATAAGTTTTCTTTATGTTTTTCTTTTTTGAGTGAAGTTGAGCTATTACTATCACTTGATAACATTTTAAATATTACGAATTATAAGATTATTATATTATCAAAGATATATTTAAATAAAGAAAACAATTATTTCATTTCTAATAGAAAAGATAATAAATAAAAAATGAATATGAAACAATTGATAATATTATTTGATTTGTATTGTTTAATATGGAGTTAATAAATGTCATCGTGAAGATTATTAGACTTCGTTTAGTCGGACATAAATTAAATTTCTAATCGGGTTCACTAAATTTTTTATTTCAAAAAAAAAATTAGTATCCTTAAAAAAAATTTCTACCACGCTATTGGCTGCATAGGGTCACAAGACATGTAAATAGTGTGACTGAGCTTAGCAATTGTCCTCCTCAGTATCAATTGTTAGCATGATGTTGATATACGGTATTCAAGGTGATCAACACTACTACTAGGATATCTTTTACTGAGATAATTTATACCTATCAAGGTGTGACTCGTTAGGTACCAAGGTGAAGCTATATTACTTCACTCCATTGTTTTAATAATATATTATATTGGGTTCTCTTTCAAGCTGATCATATGGAGGACAATTGATTGTATCGTTTTTTGGTGTTAATATCACACCATCCACAAGTATTCTTTGGAATTTATGTTTGATATAAACTATCACATATACATAATGAGGGAAGGTGTAAATTAAAATGATACACAATAGACCTTAAACAATTCTTATGTATTGTTTTACTTTTCAAAATAGGATTATGCTTTTGTTGACGAGTCAAATATATGTCCAACTCAATAGACTAGCTTATTGGATGGAGGGACCAAATCCTCTTTATAAATCAAAGATCTTCCCTTACAACTGTTTAATGTGGTACAACTCAACAATTCTCTCATCTTAGATAGAACATATGGTATGGATCATGGTTAGTAGTGCAAGGGTTTTGCTCTAATACCTAAGTTAAGGAACCAAGTGTTTAATTCAAAACACTAGTCCTTTGGTTGGAAGGATCAACTCCCTTACAACTGTGAGATAACTAATCAGGTTATATATGAATAAATATAGGATTTCTAATTGCTAATAATAAAAAACGAGGAAAAACGTAAAGATTTCATAAACATCGAAGATTTCATGAAGTACATAAAAGTTTCATGCAAGAGAGAATTTAAACTCTTAATATTAAAACCGAAGGGTTTTTTCTAGTTGGATCGAGCTAATTACTTATAAATTGCATTACATTTAAGTATGGTAGATCAAGCTAGATTCAAGCGAGATTTTCGCACATCAAATATTAATTTAGTTTTGGCTTGGTGGACATAATATTAGCTCATCGTTTAACAATTATGAATTAGTCAAATATATATACTTTTCAAAAAAATTTCGACCAATTAATCCTTTTAAAAATTACAAGATCATAATCAATTAAAATAGGTTAGTTGATCTACATATACTCATTTTCCATTTGGTGTGATTCTCTTTGTTCAGCGCTAGCATAGGCATAATTGAATGCTTGCTACATCATCAACCTTAATTAATGTAATTAATTCTTAAATTTTATTCTTCTAATCATGTCATGCCACATCAATTTGTAAGATAAGTTTGTATTACAAATTTTGTGAGAGTGAAATTATTCTTATTTGATTGCTTATTTGTTTACTTATTGGTTTCAAGTTCTAGATCAACTATTCAAAGAATAAGTAATCAAAAACCAGTATCAACAAAAACATGCTTTCATACGTTAACAAAAAGTACCAATGAATAAAAGTTATATATATATATATATAACCAAAAATAAAAAATCATTTATTGCTATATGTTTGTTTAATATAAATAATACATATGTCAAAGTTTTTAATCCATTTTTGATATATATATTTCTGGTTTATCGTATGCCATGGTTAACATATATAACGATGGGCGTTAAAAATCATATATCCATAACATGCATATATATGATAGGTAAATTAATATTGTATGGAAATTAAACTGATAGTAGAGCTAGGAAAAAGTACTACTTATTAATTAAGCTATTAAAACAAAATAAAAGTTACGATATTGTTGATGGTACTCAGAGCACACATGTATTTTTAATATATATATACACACACAAAAAAATCGCAAGCACAATTTTGGTTATATATATATATATATATATAGTAAAAGTTGTCGGTCCATCTTGTAATCATCAACAAGCTTTGTCATTATCTACTAAAATTTCTCTAGCCGACTGAATAAATCCGTTTGGTCAAATAGGGAATTAGATTTATTTCTCCACTTCGGCCATGCCGTCCTTGGCCACTTGATTTTGAAAGGTAGAACTAGCTACGTATGCCCTTTATAAATAGTGTTTCGCGTTATGAGTCTCTATCAAGCCTTTTCCGATAGCATAAGCACATTTATCATATCTCCCGCTAAAGTAAGTTACAGCAAAACCATTATGGCTTTCAATCGTGCATTTGTTATCTTTACGGTTATTGCCACCATCGTCCTGAAGATCACGTCTGCAAAAGAAATCATAGTTGGGGACCAAGCAGGGTGGACCATAAATTTTGATTACCAATCTTGGGCCAAAGGCAAGGACTTTCGAGTTGGCGACAAACTTGGTAAACTCATTAACACTTCAAGTTTAGATTCATAGAAAAATACTAGATCGAACTGGCCATTTGCAAATTCATGCTATAAATACATCTATTTTTATTTTCATTATTTATCTAGAACATAACGTGATTTATTTTAGCAAAAAGTAATGTAGATGTGTAAGATTTTAATTTGTTCGATAAGCGTACAAATGATATATTATAAACATATGACCATACCATTCTTGAGTTGTTTACAGTTCTCGTCATTTTCTAAATAAGTTGCTCAAATCTGATTTCAAGTCTAATGAAATTTTGCCAGTTTTCAAATATCCTGTCGGAGTTCACAACGTTTTCAAAGTGAATGGAACTGCCTTCCAGAGCTGCACTATGCCACCTGTAAATGAGGCTTTGACTTCAGGAAACGATACAATTGTTCTAGCAACCCCAGGAAGAAAATGGTACATTTGTGGCAAACCTAACCACTGCCAGAAAGGCCAAAAGTTGTTCATAACCGTGCAACCTCAGGCAGAGTCTCCAAGCTGGGTACCTACACGGCCCCCAGGCTTGGCACCAGCTCAGCCTCCAAGCTGGACACCTGCACAGTCTCCGAGCTGGGCACCGCCACAGCCTTCAAGCTGGACACCTGCACAGCCTCCGAGCTGGGCACAAGCACAACCTCTAGGCTGGGCACCGGCACAGCCTTCAAGCTGGACACCAGCTGCACAGCCTTCAAGCTGGACACCAGCTGCACAGCCTTCAAGCTGGACACCTGGACAGCCTCCGAGCTGGGCACGAGCACAACCTTTAGGCTGGGCACCGACAAAGCCTTCAAGCTGGACACCTGCACAGCCTCCAAGCTGGGCACCGGCACAACCTTCAAGCTGGACACCAGCTGCACGGCCTTCAAGCTGGACACCAGCTGCACAGCCTTCAAGCTGGACACCTGCACAGCCTCCGAGCTGGGCACGAGCACAACCTTTAGGCTGGGCACCGGGACAGCCATCAAGCTGGACACCAGCTGTACAGCCTTCAAGCTCAACACCTGCACAGCCTCCAAGCTGGGCTCCAACACACCCTCCAAGTTGGGCACCGGCAGCTTCTCCAATACAAAATGCTGCAAAGAGATTATGTATCAACTTTCCTTCGTTATGTGGTCCCAAATAAATATTATGATGATTTAAGGCTGCTGTGCTTTTTTTTTTTTTTTCCTGGTTAGCTTATTTGTAGAGTGAGGACTAGATCTTAATTTCGGACTATATGGTAAGTTAGTTAGTTAATTGATTTAATAAATAATCATTTTGGGATGACGCCCCATGTCATGTAATTCTTTCACTTTTCAAATCGGTGCTATTTTCTTAATAAAAATTTCTTATAATTCTAAGTAATTGGTATATTAGTAAGTGTTAAATTATTATCTTATTTTTGCAACTATAGATTTCACTATTAGCTCTTAAGTATATAGTTTAATTCTTAAAATTGCTAAATTATAAGTATCGTCTATTAAGCAATACTCTTTGGAATACAAGTCTATCAGTGTTACGAACGCTTAGATGAAATCTCGTTTCACCAATTGATATTGCCTTTTGTATAATTTATTGAAGATTGTTTTACAAGCTCAAGATTTAAGCAAACAGAACATTAATTAAGATTTAATTTAATAAACATTAATTACTGAAAAAAAAGTAAAAATCGACAATTTATGTTGCATTCGTAGTGCAAGTCAAAAAAAAAAAAACGATATCTAAATGAGCTGATCCACTTATGCACCACATGCTTTTTGTATGTGTTAGTGTTGGCTCTCAAATCATAGTAAAGTCGAAATCGGACCTGGGGACCTACGCTCCTATGCAACATTGGCAGAGATGTTGCGCTCCTACGCAATATTTGTTGCACTGTGGCACAACGACGAGGATAGGATGCTTCAGCTCCAGGCAGAGACCTTGTGCTCCTGCGCAAGGGACATTACGCCGCTATACAAATGCCGGTTACTGCACAGCACCTAAGCACTATTTAAAGGCTATCTTTTGTATTTTGAGTGAGACTTCTTAATATTCTCTTCTAGGGTTTCTGGGGACACGTGAGGGCTAAAAAAAGTGCTTCTTAGTGAGAGAGAGTATTGTAAGCCTAATCTTGTTTTCTTCATAGTGAAAATTCTTATGTAGTCTTACTAGTGGACATAGGCTTAACTGGTCGAACCACTTAAATCTTGGTGTTATCTCTTGTTTATTTTTTCTTTCTTGTTTGCTTGTTATGGATTGATATCTCTATTGTGCTTGATATTTTGTGGCTCTTGGGTGGAATTGGTTGGCTAGATCCATGGTCTGTCACAACAATCTGGTGTCAGAGCCTTGGTTTAGGCTTGGCTTCGCATATAACCTATTCGTGAAAAATCCAAAGTGAAAAACAATGGTTGGAACCAAGTTTGAAATAGAGTAGTTCGATGGCAAGGATGACTTTAGTCTTTGGAAGAAGAAGATGAGGGTGATTCTGGTGTAGTAGAATTGCGTGAAGACTCTTGAATTAAAAACTATCCTAAAGGAAGATCTATTTGAGGAGGAGAAAGATGAGATCATGGAGACAGCATATAGAACTCTCATACTTTACCTGCCAAACAACGCTCTGCGACAAAATGATGGAGAGGATATTGCGGCAAAGGTTTGGCTAAAACTTGAATCTTTGTATATGACAAAATCTTTGTCTAATAAGATTTATCTTAAAGAGCAATTGTTTGGGTTCAAAATGGACCGTCTAAGGCACTAGAAGATAATCTTGATGACTTTAAAAAGATTGTGGTTAATTTTGCTCATGTTGATGAGAAGATTAGTAATGAAAACCAGACAGTTATTCTCTTAAACTCTCTTCCTGATGATTTCAGGGAGGCTAAGTCTGCCATTAAATATGGCAGAGATAGTCTTGATCTGGATGAAGTATTTAGGGTTTTGAGATCTAGGGAGCTTGAGATTAGGACTAAGAGAAAACCAAAAATAATGGGGAGGGTTTGACAGAGAGGGGTAGAGCTGAGAAGAGAGAACAAAAAGGCAAGGGTAGGTCGAGATCAAAGTCGAAATACAAGCAAGGAAAGAGATGTTTTCATTGTAAAAATGAGATTCACTTTAGGCGTGATTGTCCTGATTGGAAGAACAAAATTGAGAAGGGAGTTGTGAATGGTGATGTAGTTGTGGCATTAAGGTCAGACTATGAAGGTGCATAGGTTTTGACAATGTCAGACATGAGATCTGATGATGAGTAAATTCTTGATTCAGGCTGCACATTCCACATGTGTCTTAAGAGAGAATTTTTTGCTTCTTATTAATCAGTTGATGGGGCAAAGGTTCTAATGCGGAATAATGTAGCTTGTGATATGGTGGAAATCGGTTGTATCATATTTAGGATGTTTGATGAGACTGTCAAAATTTTGAAGGACGTGAGGCATGCGTCTAGGTTAAAGAGGAACTTGATTTCCTTGGGCATATTGCATAAAACAAGTTGTGAGTATAAGGCATTATCTGGGATATTATGTGTGACTAAGGGAGCACTAGTTGTCATGAAAGCCAAGATTCATAATGACTTGTATGTGTTGCAAGGAGAAGTCCTAACTGATGAACTAGCAGTCAGAGAAGCATCTGATACGGATAAAACCAAGTTTCGACATCAAAGGTTTGGTCATATCAGTGGGAGAGGATTGAAGAAACTGAGTAGTCAAGTTTTGTTGTGTGATGATCGAGTAAGCTTGAGTTTTGCCAGCATTGTATCTTTGTGAAGCAATGTCGACTACGTTTCTCAATGGGTGTTCATACTACAAAGAGTATTCTTGATTATGTGCATTCAAATATCTAGGGTCCAGCTAGCGAGCCATCACATGGTGGTAATAGGTTTTTCTTGTCCTCGATTGATGATTATTCTAGGAAGGTATGGATTTACTTGTTGAAATGTAAGAATGAAACTTTTAAAAAATTTAGATAGTGAAAAAAGCTTGTAGAAACTCATATTGGTAAAAGGGTAAAGAAACTTAGGACAGATAATGGGCTTGAGTTTTGTAGTCATGAGTTTGATTCTTCTTAGAAAGACCATGAGATTGTGAGGCATAAAACAGTTAGGCATACCTTCTAACAAAATGGCTTAATTGAAAGAATAAATAGGACTTTGGCAGAGAGTCAGGTGCATGCTCTCTAATGCAAGACTGGAAAAAGAGTTCTAGGTAGAAGCTGTGAGTACGATAGCTTATTTAGTTAATAAAAGTCCTTTTACAGCTATCGATTGTAAAACACCTGAGGAGGTGTGGTGTGGTCCCCAACAAGCTATGAGAACTTAAGAGTGTTTGGCTGCACAGCATATGCATATGCGAATGATGGGAAGTTAGAGACTAGAACATTGAAATGTACTTTGTTAGCTACCCTGAAGGTACAAAAGGCTATAAATTGTGGCATACAGCTCAGGGAGTGTCAAAACCAATCATTAGCAGAGATCTTGTCTTTAATGAAAATGAAAATCTAAGATTGACTGCGCAACATGGTGGAGTTTCAAGGACAGACAAATCTGAGGCGACTGGTTCAAAGTCACAAATTGTTGGTTTTGAGGTGGAGCCTATAAGTGTTATTCGTCAGCAAGTGATTAGAATGCACTTGAGGCTGAGTAGCAGCAACCACCACAGCCAGATTATAGACTGGCGAGGAACATAGAAAGGAGGGGGATTAGACCTCCAAAAATGTATGGGTACTCTAACTTTGTAGCTTATGCTTTAAATAAGATTGATGTGATTTATGGGAATGAGCCATTTACATACCTTGAGGCCGTGAGTTATGATGAGTCTATCCAGTGGAAAGAGGCAACATTAGAGGAAATTAATTCTTTGAAGAAAAATAAGACATGGGAGATTGTAGAGAGGCCTGAAAAGCAAAAGCTTATTGGTTGTAAATGGATATTCAAATGCAACAAACGGTTGTTAGGTGAGAAGCCTAAATAAAACGCTAAGCTAGTGTTTAAGGATTTTACACAGTGTTAAAAACCGAAGTACCATAGGTTATTGCCGGCTTTAAAGTTGAGGAGCAAAAGGAGGAATCCACCCGAGGAGGGGCTCGCATCTGATTAGCTAGTTGGTGAGGCAATAGCTTACCAAGGCGATGATCAGTAGCTGGTCCGAGAGAATGATCAGCCATACTGGGACTGAGACATGGCCCAGACTCCTACAGGAGGCAGCAGTGGAGAATTTTCCGTAATGGGCGAAAGCCTGACGGAGCAATGCCGCGTGGAACCAGGAACGGAGAGCTTTCCCCCCTTTTCCGCCCCGACTCTTTGGTCTTAAGAATGCTGGTTTGAGGGGTTTGATTACAATGAGATCTTTTCTCTGGTGGTGAAACACACGTCGATCACAGTTCTTCTATCACTTATGGCATGTTTTGATCTTGAACTTAGGCAGATGGATGTCAAAACTGTGTTCTTACATAGTGAATTAGAATAGAAGATCTACATGAGCCAACCTAAGGGATTTGAACTTCTAAGTAAAGAACACTGTGTTTGCTTGTTAAAAAAATCATTGTATAGCTTGAAGCAAATTTTAGACAGTCGTATCTTTGGTTTGATACATTAATTGTGGGTAAGGGTTTCTCGAGAAGTTTCTACGATAGTTGTGTTTACTATAGAGGGATTACATGTCTGGATATGATCTACTTACTCTTGTATGTTAATGATATGCTCATAGCCAGCAAGGCAATCTCAAAAGTTTAAGACTTAAAGGAGTTGCTGCAGACTGAATTTGATATGAAGGACTTGGAACATGCTAAAGGATATTGGGGATGGACATTCACAAAAATAGAGACAAAGATACACTTTTCTTGTCTCAAAACAACTATCTTGAAAAAATCTTACATCGGTTTAACATGGGAGGTGCAAAGGTTGTAGTGTACAGTTGGCAGTGCATTTTAGACTTTTATCTAATCAGTGTCCCAAGATAGATGAGGAGAAACTTCAAATGGACAAGATTTCATATGTGAACGCAATTGGAAGTGACATGTACTTGATGGTGTGCACTTATCCAGATATTGCACAAGCTGTGTCAGTTGTCAGCAAGTTTATGGCGAATCCACGTAAGGTTCATTGGGAAGCAGTAAAAAATGATTGCTGAAATACTTAAAAGAATCAATCAGTAGAGGATTGATGTTTGGTCGAATGGAACGAGAAGGAATAATTTTAGAGCTTTGTTGATGCGAATTATGTTGGGGATCTTGATAAAAGAAAGTCTCAAACGGGCTACATGTTCACATTTGGTAGATGATATAGTAGTTGGAAAGCTCAGTTGCAATCCATTGTTACTTTATCAACTATAGAGTCTGAATATATTATTGTCACTGAAGCTATAAAGGAAGCCTTGTGGTTAATGGGTTTGGTAGCTAAACTTGAAGTGTCACAAAAGTCTATGACTGTGTTTTATGATAGTCAAAGTACTATACATCTCATGAAGAATCACATATATCATGAACGTACTAAGCACATTGATATGAGGTTGCATTTTGTTCATGATGTTGTAGCGAAAGGGCCTATGAAAGTGGAGAAGATTCGTACGAAAGATAATTCAATGGACATGGAGATTCGTACAAAAGATAATTCAAGGGACATGGCCACGAAGATAGTACCATGGTATAAGTTCTTGCATTGTCTGGATCTATTAAAGGTCTAGGATGAGGTTCATTGATGATGTTCTATTGAGGGGAGACTATAGTGTGTTATAGAGATGAAGAATTTGAGATCCAAGGTAGAGATTTGTTAGTGTTGGCTCTCAAATCGTAGTAAAGTCAGTGTCAGACCTAAGGACCTGTACTCCTCCGTAAGAAATGTTGTGCTCCTGCACAACATTGGCAAAGATATTGCACTCCTACGCAAGATGACTTGCGCAACTTGCGCTACTACACAACATTGGCACTCCTGTGTTTTTGTTGTGTCGCAGCGCAACAATGAGGACAGGATGCTTCAACTCTAGGCAGAGACCTTGCACTCTTACGCAAGGGACATTGCGCTGCTACGCAAATGTCAGTTACTTTATATTGCCTGGGCACTATTTAAAGGCTGTCTTTTGTATTTTGAGTGAAACTTCTTAATATTCTCTTCTAGGGTTTTTGGGGAAACATGAAGGCTAAGAAAAGAGTGTTTCTTAGTGAGAGGGAGTATTGTAAGCCTTGTAATCTTGTTTTCTTTATAGTAAAAATTTTTCTGCAGTCTTCCTAGTAGACGTAAGCTTAATTGGCCGAACCACTTCAATCTTGGTGTTATCTCTTGTTTAGTTTTTCTTTGCTTGTTTGCTTATTGTGGATTAATATCTCTATTGTGCTTGGTATTTTGTGGCTCTTGGGTGAAATTGGTTGGCTAGATCTGTGGTCTGTCACAACAGTATGAATATTGAATTAATGTATGTGATTGCTTTATCACTAGAGTAGTGACCAAACATAGTGGATTTCGCACTATAGTGTGAAGTGTTAGCTAGTGACAATCAATATCTGAGTAGACGCTGATGCTACCAACTCGGCCAACTTAAGCAATAACTAACTTATATTTATATAAAGTTGAAATAGATTTCTCGAAATGAATCCTTATAAGCAAACAAACTTCAGTTGGTAACATATCACCCATATATATCGGCTCAAGACAAACAATAATTACCTTCATTTCCAGGATCATTCTTTAAGTAACAACTAAACTTGGTTCGGCAGTACTATTACATGAGATGACGATTTATTCTATGTGGTAAGAAAACAAATAAATTTCTGTTGTTTATTTGTTATAAAAATACGTACAATATCATAAGGAAAACAGCGATTGTTGGACACCATTGCAGTATTATATCCTGATGGAATAGTCCAAATTCCTATAATTTGATCATGTATTAATTAATTCATAATTGTAGTTTTATAAGTTAGTTAAAATTGGCTTATATAAAAACCTTACATGAAATTCTGAAATTATCATAAGCTTCTCCTAACTAAATCGATCAAATAGGATGTGATCTCTAATCTTTCATTCGTCACTAGCATTTTTTATAATCTTCCTGATGAGCTCATGCATGACATGCATGAGTTCTAGAATTCTGCTGAGCTCATGCATGACATGCATGGCTTCCAGAATCCCTCCCATGTGAATGCATTGAGAGTCAAATTTGTTAGGCACCTCCAATTTTGAAAATCAAAGGAAGTAGCCAAATTTGATTTGAATTTGTATGCAGAATTTTCCCTATAAATATGGGACGAATTCTGCCTTGTTTAAGCATCAGAGAGATTCCAGAGAGAGTCCAGAGTCTAAACCAGAGAGTTTAGGATTAAGAGAGAGAGCCAGGAGAGCTCCAGAAATTTTAGGGGAGTTTTTGTATAATTCTTGTACATTAATTTTCTCTGTTAATACAAGTAATTTTTCTCCCAAATTCTGTTCTGAGTTGATCATTACATCCCAACAAGTGGTATCAGAGCCTCGTTGAGCTCCTGGAACGTCAGAACAGAGAGGAAAAATTCAGAGAAAATTTGTCCCCTGTTTCTGGAAAATTTCGATTTTTCGGAAAGTCATCGAATTTCGAATTTGAAGTGTCCAGTGTGTTCGTGACGACGTCCTGATCATTCTGCAATTTTCCGGTGACCAATCCGACGTCCAGAGACGCCGCACGCGCCGCACGCGCCTCCGACCTGGTCTGCGAGTGGGCGTCACTCGCCCCACGCGCTGCACGCGCGTCTCAAGGAAGAAGACGACCACGTCAGCGCCGCGTCATCAGCCACGTCCGCAACCTTTTTCGCCACGTCAGCAGGCCACGTCAGCTGATCGCCACGTCAGCAAGCCACGTCAGCCGGACACGTCAGCACGCCACGTCAGAGGCACGTCAGCATAGTGGACCCCACCTGCCACGTCAGCACAACGTTGGAAAATTTCATTTTGGCCCCTGTATTTCCGGGTAATTACATTTTGGCCCCCTGAGTTTATGAAATTTACATTTCAGTCCCTAGGAAATATCAGTTTGGCCCCTGTAGTTCTACTGAATGACATTGTGCCCCCTTTTAGTTTCTGAAATTTCAGTTTAGCCCTTAAGAAATTTCAGTTTAGTCCTTAAAGTTTCCAAGCTTAGTATTTATTGTATAAAAAGAATTTTTGAGCCCCGGAAGAGGCTATTCCACCTAATTTGACCGTTCCGGACGTAACGGTGGGCTCGGTTTTTTGAAATTCAATTTCCATTTTAGTGAATTAATTATTCTAAAATGGAAGAATCATCCGGAGCCATGATAAAATTGACTGCTACAAATTACACACTATGGAGGCCCAGGATGGAGGATCTCCTTAGTTGTAAGGATCTATATGACCCTATAGAATTTGAAGGGCAGAGACCTGAGACAGAAAAAGAGGCAGAGTGGAAGAAAATTAACAGAAAATGTATCGGTCAGATCAGACAATGGATCGATCATAGTGTCTTCCACCATGTAGCCAAAGAAACAGATGCATATACTCTATGGAAAAAATTAGAGAGTATGTATCAAGCCAAGTCAGCACGAAACAAAGCCATCCTGATGAGACGGCTTGTGAACTTGAAGTTGCGGAGCGGAACTCCTGTAGCAGAACATACAAGTGAGTTTCAGAACTTGGTGAATCAGTTGACAGCAGTCGAGTTACAGCTTGGAGACGAGGAACAAGCACTTCTACTTCTCAGTTCCCTTCCAGATTCATGGGAGACACTAGTGGTCTCCATCAGTAATTCAGCACCCGGAGGCAGACTTACCCTATCAATGGTTAAGGATGCCTTAATGAACGAGGAGGCAAGAAGAAAAGATGCAGGCGCCAGTCAAGATGAAGCCTACATCACAGAGAATCGAGGAAGACAGTCTCGAGGTGAAGACTGGAGAAGAGGTAGAAGCAAAAGCAGAGGCAGATCAAGGGGCAGGTCATCAGATGGGCGGAGACCCACATACAAGTGCTACAACTGTGGCAAAGAGGGACATTTGAAGAGAAATTGTCGCAGTCTTCGGAAGCAGAACCAGGAGAGTTCACAGGCACAAAGCAACGAAGAACCACGAGTTACAGTGGTAGAAGATGTAACCATCTGTGCAGAAGAGACGTGCTTCCACACAGCAGACCAAGGAGTAGAATGGGTAATTGACACAGCAGCTTCCTGCCACGTCACTCCTTGCAGAGAAATCTTCACCACGTACAAAGCAGGAGACTTTGGGATAGTGAAGATGGGAAACAACAGCACCGCCAAAATCATGGGAATTGGTGATATTCAATTCCAAACGAACGTCGAATGCAAAATAACTTTGAAAGACGTTCGTCATGGGCCAGATCTTCGACTCAACTTGCTCTCGGTAAAAGCCTTTGATCAGCAAGGTTATGAGAGCTGCTTCACCAACGGTACATGGAAGATGTTGAAAGGGGTCATGGTGGTTGCTCGAGGTAAATTATGTGACAATCTTTACAGGACTCATGTAAAGATAAACGGAGAGAGCCTTCATGTAGCAGAGCACATGGTACCTCTAGATTTGTGGCATAAAAGGCTCGGTCACATGGGTGAAAAGGGTTTATCAACCCTTCAGAAAAAGAAGCTGATCACTGTTTCCAAGGATGCAGCATCTCATCCTTGCGACTATTGTTTGTACGGGAAACAACGGAGGGTATCATTCAGCTCCTCATCAATGAAGAAATCAAAGCTGTTGGAGCTAGTACACAGTGATGTATGTGGACCTCTCGAAGTCGAGTCCTTAGGCGGTAAAAGGTATTTCTTGACCTTTATTGATGATGCATCTCGGAAAGTGTGGGTGTATTTCCTCAGAACGAAGGATGAAGTTCTGGAGAAGTTCAAGGAGTTTCACGCCATGGTAGAACGTGAAACGGGTAAGAAATTAAAATGCCTTCGATCAGATAACGGAGGCGAGTATACCTCCAGAGAGTTCAATGCCTACTGTCGAAGATATGGCATTCGACATGAAAGAACAGTCCCACGCACACCACAACACAATGGAGTGGCCGAGAGGATGAATCGAACCATCATGGAACGAGTCAGAAGCATGCTCAGATTGGCTAAGTTACCCAAGCCATTCTGGGGGGAGGCAGTTCGCACCGCCTGTTACTTAATCAACAGAGCACCATCGGCACCACTGAACTTCGAGATTCCAAAAAAGGTATGGTCTAACAAAAAGCCCTCCTATAATCATTTGAAAGTGTTTGGTTGTTTAGCCTTCGTACATGTATCCAAGGAGCTCAGACAGAAGCTCGATGCAAGAACTATTCCATGTATCTTCATCGGTTATGGAGATGAAGAATTCGGATACAGATTATGGGATCCCAAAGAAAAGAAAGTCATCCGGAGCAGAGATGTCGTATTTCACGAAGACCAAACATATGAAGACGCTGAAAAGACAACAATATCTACAAATCCCACTAGCAGTGCCCAAGATATTGTTGCAGATTCTACCCCAACACCAAATGCTACAAGAAATGACGAGGTACCAGACGAAGTTCCAGAAGCAGATCAGGAGGAAGAAAATGAAGAGATTGCTGAGCCGGGGGAGCCACAATCACCCATAGAAGCTGCTATACCTCCTGGAAATGAAGAACCTCAGCTACGACGATCTGAGCGAGGTCGGATTCCGTCGAGGAGATATCCGGAATCAGAGTACACACTGCTTACTGATGAGGGGGAGCCAGAAAGCTTTCATGAAGCTTTATCTCATCCAGACAAAGAACGATGGCTGCATGCAATGCAAGATGAGATGAATTCTCTAGAGAAGAACAAAACTTATGAACTGGTCGAACTCCCAGACGGAAAGAAGGCACTGAAGAACAAGTGGGTATTCAAGCTCAAGAAAGATGGAACAGGAAAGGTGATAAAGCACAAAGCCCGATTGGTGGTAAAAGGATTCCTTCAGAAGAAAGGAATTGACTTTGATGAAATATTCTCACCGGTAGTAAAAATGTCCTCAATCCGCGTCATCCTCGGATTGACAACAAGTCTTGATTTGGAGCTTGAACAGATGGATGTGAAGACAGCATTTCTTCATGGAGACTTGCATGAAGAAATCTACATGGAGCAGCCAGAAGGGTTCGAGGTTCAAGAAAAAGAACACCTCGTGTGCAAGCTCAAAAAGAGCTTGTATGGCCTCAAACAAGCACCAAGGCAATGGTACAAGAAGTTTGACTCCTTCATGGTGAGTCATGGGTACAAAAGAACCGCTGCAGACCAATGCGTCTACTTTCAGAAACTTCCAGGTGGAGACTTTGTTGCATTAATGTTATATGTGGACGACATGTTGATCGTCGGAAAAGATGCAACAAGAATAAAGCAGCTGAAGAATGAACTATCAAAAACCTTCGATATGAAGGATTTGGGACCAGCTCAGCAAATCTTGGGGATGCACATTCGTCGAGACAGGAAACAAAAGAAATTATGGCTGTCTCAAGAAAAATATGTTGAACGTGTGATTCAAAGGTTCAACATGGATAGTGCTAAGCCAGTTAGTGTACCATTGGCTAATCATTTCAAGCTGAGCAAGAGATCATGTCCCTCATCCAAGAAAGAGATAGAGGACATGGCATCGGTACCCTATTCTTCTGCTGTAGGAAGTTTGATGTATGCCATGGTGTGTACAAGGCCAGATATTGCTCATGCTGTCGGAGTCGTGAGCAGATTTCTTTCCAATCCAGGGAAAGAACATTGGGAGGCAGTCAAGTGGATTCTCAGATACCTTAAAGGTACTTCGAAGATATGCTTGTGTTACGGGGGAGCTGATCCAATCTTGGAAGGCTATACAGATTCAGATATGGCCGGAGATCCTGACAGTAGGAAATCTACATCAGGTTTTGTTTACACTTTTGCAGGGGGAGCTGTATCATGGCAGTCAAGACTACAGAAGTGTGTTGCGCTATCCACGACAGAGGCAGAATACATTGCCGCAGCGGAAGCTGGAAAAGAAATGTTGTGGCTGAAGCGATTTCTCCAAGAACTTAGGATTGAGCAAAAGGAATACAAAGTACACTGTGACAGTCAAAGTGCTCTGGATTTGAGCAAGAACTCAGTGTACCATTCTCGAACGAAGCATATTGACATCCGCTATCATTGGATACGAGAGGTGATGGACAAGCAACTGTTGAAACTAGTGAAGATCCATACTAAAGAGAATCCAGCCGACATGTTAACAAAAGTGGTCACCAGAGACAAGCTAGAACGATGCAGAGACATAGTTGGATTAGAAGCTGTCTAATTACTTTTGTTGTTACTCCTTTTTCACATGGGATGGAGGGGGAGAATTGATGAGCTCATGCATGACATGCATGAGTTCTAGAATTCTGCTGAGCTCATGCATGACATGCATGGCTTCCAAAATCCCTCCCATGTGAATGCATTGAGAGTCAAATTTGTTAGGCACCTCCAATTTTGAAAATCAAAGGAAGTAGCCAAATTTGATTTGAATTTGTATGCAGAATTTTCCCTATAAATATGGGACGAATTCTGCCTTGTTTAAGCATCAGAGAGATTCCAGAGAGAGTCCAGAGTCTAAACCAGAGAGTTTAGGATTGAGAGAGAGAGCCAGGAGAGCTCCAGAAATTTTAGGGGAGTTTTTGTATAATTCTTGTACATTAATTTTCTCTGTTAATACAAGTAATTTTTCTCCCAAATTCTGTTCTGAATTGATCATTACATCCCAACACTTCCTTGCTATATTTTTGTTAGACAGATCGTGGATAAAGAACAAAACCAATGGTTTCTGCTCGAATTTTAACTAAAGATGGTGATTAATTGGCAACGATATTCTCCGTGGGATTGAGCACATCTTGCCCCATTTTCTTTACTAAATAATATTAGTTTTCAACATTATGAACAGTTGCAAATAATTCTGTTTGAACTTAGAATATTTAACATTTATTAATGACAATTAAAACCAAGTAAAAAATGGCCTAGCTTGTATCCCATACCCGTTTCAAATTTTGTTTTTACTCTATTCATGTCGTAAACATCTCCAATACATTCAATAAAACGTTCTATAGCTAACTCAACCATATTACTCGTATTCTGCGCGGGCGGCCATGCCGTCCTCGGCCGCTGGTTCTCCAAATTACAAGAAAAGGATTTGCAGCCCTAGCTAGACTATATAAATACTTCTTCGTAGGTACGTACTGCCCATGAGTTTCGAAGCCTATTAATAACAAGCCAGCTTATCTTTCCTATTCTCAATTTACATCAATAACGATCAGTATGGCGTTCAATCAAGCATTCGTTTTCTTTTTTGCCATTGCCACCTTTGCCCCAATGATCACTTCTGCTGAGGAATTCATAGTTGGAGATGATGCTGGATGGACAGTAGGGTTTGATTACAAAGCTTGGGCTGCGGGCAAAGACTTTCGGGTTGGAGACAAACTTGGTAAATTATCCTCGCTATTTGCTACAACAATATTTATATGTTTAATATATATTTAATATTTTTCATTAACAAAATTTTAATATGATATATGATTAATATGTGTAGTTTTCCAATATCCTGTCGGAGCTCACAATGTGTTCAAAGTGAACGGAACCGCTTTCCAAAATTGCACTAAGCCACCACTAAATCAGGCGTTAACCACTGGCAATGATACGATTGTCTTGGCAACCCCAGGAACAAAATGGTACATCTGTGGTGTAGGCATGCACTGTGTGTCTGGCCAAAAGCTGGCTATAACAGTGAAACCTCAAGCACAGCCTCCAAGCACGGAGCCTGCTCCATCTCCACTCTATGCTCCGCTTTCTGCAACAAAGGTAACCAGGAGACCGTTTTTCAACTGGTAATTGTCAGAATTTTACAATGGTCAAGGATTTATAGGATTGCTGCCTGAAGTTTAACAATAAAATTTAGATTAGTGGTAATTTGCATTTTTAAGGTTGTATCTTATTGTTCTTGGAGGGACAAGTCTCATTACATCCCCCAACTAGGTGTTAATCTTCTTTTTCTTCTCAATAAATTTTCCTTATATTGTCGAGGTTTAGAGAAAAAAATAAAAAAACTACCATTTAGGAGAAAGTGCTACACATCAACTGCCATTTTACGTAATGGATTGGAAGCACATGTTAGTTAAGATTAGTAATTTTGCTAATAAATTTATATTTGGTGCGAGACGTATGCATGTACTAGCTGGTTATCGCAACTTAAACTATTCAGTGGCATATGTGAGAAACTTGTTGCTAATCAGGTTACATGGCTCTCCCTCGAACCATTTATTCACATCAGAATGGTTCAAATATTTCAAATATACGATTTGCTTATTAAATCGATCGATCAAATTCATCCAATATCATTATTATCATCCGTTACAATCATTCTACTTGATTGAATTGAAATCAAATAAAGAAGAAAATGATATATTCATTCCAGTCGCCAAATTTGATTTTTGGGCAAGACGAGACTATTTGGTGTATTAATTGTCTTCAAATTTTAAGCTGCATGTTCAGGTTCTCATAACCGCAAATCAAAGACAAACTGAAACAGAACAATGTGAGATTAACTAAAACAGCAATAACTCAAGCAATCTTTGGTTATTGAATTTTTTCCGTCTACTTGATAAAAGAATTAGTGAAGATTGCTAGAGATAGTTAAAATGCAGAGGTTAATTAGATTAATTTATAACTAATTAATTTAACTCAACTCATTTATACAGTTCTAAAAGTACAATTTAGTCAGCACAAAAGAGAAAAGCACGGCCCCCACTCTACCTCAAAAGTAAAATTAGTATTTTAATTTGAAAATTCATTTTTGAAAAACTTGAAATTAATTTAAAGCTTATAAATTTCGAGAGATTTTTAAATTAATTTCAAGTTAATTAAGTTACTCAAAATTTGTATTTCAAGTCATAAGTTACTTGAAATTACCTTTTTCTTAATTACTCTTTCTTTAGAAGTACAATTATCCATTACTAAAAGCTACATGTTTTACTTGGAAATGGATTATATATTAAGTCCCTCTAAATTATTTTGAAGCTTTTTTTTTTAATTTAAGTCTCATGAAATTAATTTCGAGTTAATTTCAAGTCACTCGTGTAAGGAATCGGCTTGTCTCCAGTGGTGATAGTTACCAATACCTACCAACAAAATAAAACAATAAGTGAGATAAGAGAGAATAAGAAAATAAACACATAGGATTTTGGATTTTATGTGGCTTGGCTCCACTGCCTACATCCATTGGACAAATCAAGAACTTGAAATCCACTAAGTAATAAATAGTTTACAGACTCCAATGGACTTATAACCTACAGACGCCTTCTGAGTAATAAACTTCCTCTATTCAAAATGCATGCTATGATTACAAGTATGTAGTTTAACATCATGAGTGCAAGTGAACCGTTCATCCTGAACCTTACTCTAGTGCTCTGCAAGTTCTTCTCTTAGGGCCCGTTTGTTTGGGCATCTGAAGTCTGAATCTGAATAAGATTCAGATGTTTAAAAATTTCAGCCCGTTTGTTTGGGCCTCTGATAACTTATTTTCAGACATATATGTCTGAATCCAAAAAGTGAAAAAATACCACTTTTTCCTTATTCAAAACATCTAAATATATGAAATACCGAAAATATCCTCTTATATAAAATACCACTGTTTCCATGTGCATCGCGTCAGCTACCAACATTAATTACGAATCCAATTAATTATAACAATTTTGAAGTCTCGTCTCATCTCATCTCATCTCATGTGCTCTGTCTCATCTCATCTCATCTCATGTGCTCTCTCTTGGGCTCTATCAACAGAACATGCACACTTTGCTTTTCTCTATTCAACAATTGTGAATTAATGTCTCTCATCTTGTTGTGGTTTTTTTCATTTTTTAATTTTATTAATTTATATATGTGGAATAAGCTGCAATTCAACACCAGTTTGTGATGTCACATGCATGCAATGAAGAAATAGTAATTAATAACCCAAATTCCAATGTTAACTTAACAAAACATTAATTTAATTTAACTATTTAATATGGATGGTTGGACCATAGGTAACTTGGTCAATAATTGATAAGAATAAATTTAAGAAAATATAATCAATTAGCAATTAAAAAAAATTATTAATTAAAATATAATTAATAAATATCAAATTTATAATTATTTATAATTTTGATTTAATTTTATTAAATTTTTAATTTTTAAAAGATTGTAAGAAATATAATATTAACTATTTAAATGAAAAAGAATTTTTATTTTATTTTAGTAATATTTATTTTTTAAAAGTTTGTAAAAAATATAATATTAATTATTTAAATAAAAAAGAATTTTGGTTTAATTTTATTAACTAGTCAATTTTTAAAGAATTGTATAAATATAATATAAACATGTTACACTTAAATAAGGGTAAAAAAGTCACATTAAAGATAAAATATTCCATTGCCACTTTTTTTAAGTGGTATCTAAAAGAGCAAACAAACATCCCATTAAGTGGTATAAATTAAGTCCTAAAAAGTGTTTAGATCTAAAAAGTGTTTAAGTGATGGAAACAAACACAACCTTAGTCTCTAAACAAAACCCATTCAGTAAAACAAATCACTCAGACTTATCAATTCTCACTCAAGACAAACATAAATCATTCAACAGATTAAGAATTTGCATAGGTAGCATTCCATCAAACACCATATCGACATTACTCAACTTTGTCTCGTAAATGAATTTTTGAACCACTCAAAACCATCTAAAACTCTATTTTGAGTTACATAAAATTAATTCCCGTGCCTCGAAATTAATTTTTCGAGTCATAAATTTATTCAAATTATAATTTTCAGTCTCTCTTTGTTCAAAATTATGATTATCCATCACTCAAAATTATAATTTTTCGCTTGAATAAATAATTTTGAGTCACTCAAAATTGCATTTTCAAGTCATAAGTGATATTTTTAATTTGTTGTAATTAAAAGAATAATAGTTATCAAAAGTATAAAGCATATAGATAATTTTAAGTAACCACTTAATCTAAAAGCTCAAACCCACCGTTAATATTTGAGACAATAGGCCTCCTCAAGTAAAACATGGAACCAATACTAAGCTCTAATGGATCCATGATAGGAAAGCAAAAAACCAAGAGCTGATTTGACCAAGTATCATAAGTACACACAGAAATACGAGAGTGAGGGGTTTGAACTTGGAATCTTTAGTTTTTATACCATGTGAACGAATATTGAATTGTACTAATACGAATGACAGGGGTGGATTTAGGATTTTTTTGGAGACTGAATTGAATTTATTAGAAGAACCTTGACAATACGAAAAAATTTTATTAAAAAGAAATTAAAATTTTATACCTTAGTGGAGGGCATAATAAACTTTACATTTCAAAACAAGTATTCTATGCTTAGACAAAAACACAATTACAACTCATCTATTAAGTAAAACATTATTATTTAAAATTTCATCAAAATAAAAATGTCTAAAAAATATCTAATATTTTACACATTTTATTTCATTACAATTAATTTAAATGATAAAAGCCTATTTCAAATTCAAAACAAATCTATATAATAAAAGCCTAATTCAAATTAAATATTCTCTAAAATTTTTAACTATATAATGATCTACATCACAATAAATTTAAAAAAATCTATGAAATAAGATATTAATATTAATTCTTAAAATCTATATGTCATATCTATATAATAAAACTATAACTGAAATCAAATCCTTAAAAATTATCAAAAAGAAAATCTCCTAACATCTTACACAATTTACTAAATAGCTTTTGATTTATCAAAATTCATCAAATAAGATGTCGAAAATTAAGTATCAAAAATCACAAATTAAATCTCTATATTAAAACTCAAATCATAAAATAAAATCATTACTTGAACATTTAAATAATATATGAGTTTTTTTTTAAGTAAAAGTCAAGAATCTATTTTTGAATGATAATTTTTTTAAGAGTTAAAATAAGAAATTGAAGGAAACAAAATGAAAAGAGTGTTGAAAGTTTGGTTGGCTGAGCTTTGGGAACGGTTCTAAGTTAGATTTTTTTTAATAAATAAATAAATACAGTATATTCATTATTTACTTCAGGGGTGTTTTTAAAATATTACAATCTTAGGAATGTTAGGGAAACTTGCAATTTTTTATTTAAGGACAGCCCAGAGGACCTCCTTTGCGTCCGCCCTTGCTGAATAATGAATTAAAATGTACAATGATCTATCAATTTATAGACTAGTACAAGAACAAACAAGGTAAAGAATCTTATATACACAGAAATCAAATAAAATGTAATTATGGTGATTGACGCAGATTGATGCTGATTAGTTGGCTGATTTTGTGCCTAATTGGATGCTAAATCAGATATGTTACAGATACATAATTAAAATTCTGGAAGATAATCACTCAATCAAAATGACTGAATTTGGCTGACGGATGGTACTAATTAAGAAACGATGAAGGCTAAACGGCATTTGAGACAATATTCCTTCGACAGAACCGGCAGAGGACAAAGAATCCTACAACGGTTTAGGAAAAATACCATAAGGTGAAAACAGAATAAACATAACAAAATATTACTTGTAACACTACTCTTACGAATTGTTTGTCGTGTTTTATCTGCCGTGACATTGTGAAACGCTTTACTATATGTGCCGACCTTGCCAGATTTTATTTTATTATATTTTTTCTGAAGAAAAAGAGATTATTTCCGTAGCGAGTTATGTTACTATAAATAGATCTCATACAACCCTAAACCCTGCAAGTCATATTTGCAGCTAATTACGCAAAATTCAGATTTAATCAGCTTAATTAAGCTCTACATCAATTCAATGTCTTCTAAACAGTTTGTCAATCTTATTGCAATTTTTGCAATTATAATTCCAACAGTTGCCATGGCAACTGAACATATCGTTGGTGATGAAGTAGGCTGGACGGTCAATTTTAATTACCAAGATTGGGCCAAGGACAAGGAATTTCGCATCGGTGACACATTAGGTACATAACTATACATCTTTCAGCTTGCTTTGCAACATGATCATTAAACATTCATCAGGCGAAATAATCAAATCTTGAAAATTTAAATAAAATTATTTTTCTTTTATTTTCTTTAATTGTAAATAAATATTCAAAATTAAATGCCAACAGTGTAAACATAGAATATCTTGCAAACAACATAATATGATCGTGGCTCTTAATTTTTCATTTTTGTGGTTACTAATTTTGCAGTGTTCAAATACGTGCCATCGAAGCACAATGTGTTCAAAGTGAATAAAACTGAATTCGATAATTGCATAGTACCTCCGGCAAACGAGTCATTTTACTCTGGAAATGACAAAATCACTTTAAGCACCGCAGGAAAAAAATGGTACATTTGTGGTATAGTTGGGGAGAAGAGTCATTGTGCTGACCTTGGCCAGAAGTTGGCCATTGACGTTGTCGCCGAGACTCCACCTTTGTCCGCTGCTTTCAAAATTACGTCATCTAATTCTCTAGTTATCGTGGCAGTGATGGTTTTGGTCAAGATGATCACGTTGTGAGCAAGCTTTACTTTATTGCTAGATAACTTTGATAAATGTTGTGTTACAGCCGAATTATATAATTATCGTTTCGTTTGTAGCATTCGGTGCTGCATTTCTAAGCAGAATGTCCATAATATAAACTGCCTTTTCACGTTGGATTGGTAATTCGATCGAATGAAATTACCTAATTTTATTGTACTAGAATTCTGTTAATGCATTGGAAACTTCTTTGCTTCTTATCTTAAATATTATGCCCATTAAATTATCTCACATTTTATGGGAGAGAGAAAATACGTATATGCAAACAAGGTGGATCCAATATGAGTCATTTGAAGCTTAAAAACAGATTGAAATATCGAGACAATCACTATCTGTTAAAAAAAGTATCCCTTTTAGGTTTTGAAATTAATTAGAAACTTTTTTTTAAAAGTTAATCAGTCTCGTGTTAAATATATCACCTAAAATTTATCACTCAATTCGTTAGAAATTTTCGAAAACTCCTCGTTTAGGATGCTGTCAAAATATAATAATGAACAAACAAATTTGGTCTATCTGCATCTTAATATTCAAACCTCATCAGAAGGAGGGCAAACAGTTAAGTTTGCCCTAGTGTCATCATATGCAAAAGAGAGAACAGAATATTGTAGCAAGCAAGTATATAATCACATTACAGAAGATAAATGTTACTTTGTTCCAAGTTCAAAGTACAGTTGTATTCCAATATATACGAAACAAAAGATTAAAAAGCTTCATGGTTGCGTGGTTCTCAGTACAATTAATTAAAATCACATCACAACGTTCAATCAATTTCCAACATGAGAGCTCCAAAGATATTTGAATATTATGTATTCCACAACCACCACCACCACCAAAGTAGCAGTTACAGTAAATTTGCAACTCATTCCACGTATGAATTCTCCGGGATTCATAGCAATTTCTTTGATCTTTTCCATCTTGAGGTCACTAAGCAATGGAGCTTTCTTAGGTATAGTTATAGTAAAAATGCCACCACTAAATTTTTTGTCAATTTGCTCTACTGCGTGATCTTTCTGAAGTTTAATCTCTCTTTTGAATAGTTGCCTTGTATTTTCATCCAGGTTACGTGCGCCACTAATTACTATGCTTCCTGGAGATAGGATTGTTGGATTTTTTTTTTTGAAACTTGATTTCTTCACGTTTGAAACCTAGCCAAAAATTTCAAAAATAAAAAATAATAATAATAATGTATGATAGCAACATATTAATTTTTAATCAAAGGGAAGGTCTTCTTCATGTGCGTCCTAAGATAATAATCCGAAGTATATATATCCTATCTCATCAAAGGACGAAGTAATAACTAATATTGTATATAACTCAAAGCATTTGTATATAAGGTACGAAAATAATAATGAAATATCATCATGGCCGTAAACTTAAAAATAAAAAATAAAAATAAACCTATTGGAAATTAAAGGCGTTTTCTCACGATCATATAATAGAAAGGATAACAGACACAATACCATGTAGATAAACATCAAGCACATCGGAGCCTTTCGTCCTGCGCCATTTGCAAAAGGGCTCAAAATTGTCAATGTTTACTTTGGAAGCCATTATTTTCTTGTGATTTCTATGAATGTTATACTTGATTGAAAGAGCTATTTCTATTAATATTCTTTTATAGGTTTTAAGACAATCTCTGAGTATCAAAGATGGAATAATTTTTTTTTTTTAACCTTTGGGTAAAGCATTAATTCTATAGGAAGTTTCATTCGGGTTTCCTCTCTCAATCGGAAGAGAATAATTCCTTTCTGTTTTCTGGAGAATTTGTTTACTTTCTGTAATTCCTTCATGGCATCTCCATCTTTAATTGGATGGTGGAGACGATATTTATCTTCTTATGATTCTCCTTTAGTCAGGATTCTGAGTCTAAGCCTAAGAGCTAGCTAGCTTATATTAATTAATTTAATATCCAATTAATCCTTGATGTAGGTCATATTAATTAATATTTCATCTTCAGAGTATTCCATCTGAGTCCCCCTCTTTATAAAGGCTTTTAATTAAACTGGACTGTGAGTGGGTGAAGGCATTTTGCCTTTCACCCAAACCCACATCGGTGGGAAATTAATTTTAAGTGGGGAGGTTAGGCTATATATTAAAGCCTCCTCCTCCCCTTATACTTGCATCAAGCTTCTGTATTAAGCTTTTCTCTTCTTTCTCCCTTGTAATCTCCTCCATTTTAATTGTGAGAGAGATTGTAATATTTTTCTTCATAGTGAAATATTTTCGGTCTTGTCCCGTGGAGGTTTCCCTCAAATTGAGGGTTTTACCACGTTAAATATTTGTGTCTTTATTTTCTTAAATTGCCCTTAATTTATTTATTGTGCGAAGGCTGAGCCGCCCAAGTTGTCTATTTTTATTTATTGTGGAGAGCAGTGCCACCCAAATTGTTATTTCTAACATAACAATTTGTTTCTTGTCTTTTATTTGAGCTGCGGTAGGAGTGTTCAATCTCCTAACAGTGGTATCAGAGCAAGGTTGCAAAGGCAGAGCCAAGGGTTAGGACAGTGAGTGGTTACTTGTATGGTTATATACATGTCTAGGAAAACTTTGTCAAAAAGACGATAAGAGTCTAAGGAGACTGGATTTTAAGTGGGACTGCTTGTGACCCCTCCAGTGTTTCCTGGAAGCTTTCCTGGTGTATATTAAATCGTACCGGCACTTACTACTATTCTTGGTTACTGTTTAGCAGTGGTGTACATATACAAATACTGTTACTGTTCACGTATACGATAGTATTCAAGGGTATTGTTCACATATACGGTACTGTTCACTGCAAGACAAATGGCAGCCAAATTCAAGATAGAGAAGTTCGATGGAAACAACTTTGGGCTATGGAAAATTAAAATAAAGGCTATCTTGAGAAAAGAAAATTGCCTTGAAGCAATTGATGGAAGACCGGAACATATGCAAGATGAAAATAAATGGGAGAAGATAGATGGTGATGCGATGGCAAGTCTACATCTAGCAGTTGCAGATGAAGTGTTGTCAAGTATTCAAGAATTAAACTCTGCAAAGGAGATTTGGGATACTTTGACAAGCTTGTATGAAGCCAAATCTCTACACAACAAAATTTTCTTGAAAAAGAAGCTGTACACTTTTCGTATGTCAGAAACTACTCCGGTGACTGAACATATCAACACTTTGAAGACGTTATTCTCTCAGCTCTCAACCATGGAGCATAACATAGAAGAGAAAGAACGTGCTGAGCTTCTACTTCAGAGTTTACCTGATTCATATGACAATCTCATCCTCAACTTGGCAAATGTTTCAATGAAGTCATCTCTAGTCTTTAATGATGTTGCGGCTGCTGTCTTAGAAGAAGAAAGCAGACGTAAAAACAAGGAAGACAGAATAATGACTTCTCAACATGTAGAGGCTTTATCCGCCAACAGAGGGAGATCAAGGGAACGTGGTTCCAGTGGGAGTCACAATCAGAACAGAGGAAAGTCTAAAGGAAGGAAGTTTATTAAATGCTACCATTGTGGAAAGCAAGGGCACGTTAAAAACGAGTGTTGGCATCTTAAGAAGAATGGAGAGGGAAACAGCAAAGGAAAAGAATCTGAGTCGTCAGGATCTCAGGGTTGTGTAGCAAGTACTTCAGGGAATGGCGAAATCTTGTGCAACGAGGCAACAACAGTTATGAAAGGCAGAAAAAGGTTTGCTGATATATGGTTAATTGATTCAGCAGTAACATGGCATATGACTTCTAGAAAAGATTGGTTCTATCAATATAAACCTATCTCAGAAGGGTCTGTGTACATGGGTGATGATCATGCCTTAAAAATTGCTGGTATTGGAACCATCAAAGTAAAAATGTTTGATGGTACGATTCGCACTATCCAAGATGTACGACATGTGACTGGCTTGAAGAAAAATTTGCTATCGATGGGACAGTTGGATGACCTCGAATGTGAGTTCCATACAAAAAATGGGATCATGAAGGTTGTCAGAGGCGCACTTGTGGTGATGAAGGCAGAAAAGATTGCTGCTAACCTATACATGCTCCATGGAGAAACGATTCAGGAGGCAGAAACAGCAGTTGCTAGTTCTGGAGAAGAATTGTCTATGATATGGCATCGAAGACTTGGCCATATGTCCGAAAAGGGTTTGAAGATTCTCTCTGATCGAAAACTGCTTCCTAGAATCAAAAATGTAAGTTTACCATTCTGTGAGCATTGTGTTATTAGCAAGCAGAGTAGACTGAGTTTTAGCAGATCTATTACTAGGAGTAAAAACATTCTAGACTTGATTCATTCTGATGTTTGGGAATCACCGGTTACGTCCCTAGGAGGAGCAAACTACTTTGTATTGTTTGTGGATGATTATTCTAGGAGATGTTGGGTATATGTCATCAAGAAAAAGTCAGATGTATTTCCTGTATTTAAAGCCTTCAAAGCACAGGTGGAACTTGAATCCGGAAAAAGGATCAAGTGTTTGAGGACAGATAATGGGAGAGAATTCTGCAACAATAAATTTGACACATTTTGCAGTAAAGAAGGTGTGAAACGGCAGAAGACAGTTGCTTACACACCACAACAAAATGGAGTGGCAGAGCGGACGAATAGAACTCTCGCAGAAAGAATGAGAGCATTACTAAAGACTGCGGGTCTACCCAAGACATTTTGGGCAGAAGCAGCCACTACAGCCTGTTACTTGATAAATAGGTCTCCATCAACAGCAATTGAGATGAAGACACCTATGGAGATGTGGACCGGTAAGCCAACTGATTATTCCTCCCTTCATATTTTCGGATGTCCTGCTTATGTTATGTATCATGACCAAGAAAGAACGAAGCTGGATCCAAAATCCAGGAAATGTATCTTCTTGGGATATGCTGAGGGAGTAAAGGGGTATCGCTTATGGGATCCTACTGCCCATAAGATTGTCATCAGTAGGGATGTTGTCTTTATAGAAGACATGTTTAAATGTGAAGAAAGTGATAGCACGAAGAAAAATGTTGAGACTGTATCAATACAGGAAGAAATAGTTTCTTCTGAAGCAATACCAGAACACGATGATCAAGAACCAGTTGAGTCTGAAGCACCTGAAGTCCGTCGATCACCTCGAGAAAGAAGGGAACCTTCTTGGCACTCAGAATATGTGATGGCGAGCAATGTTGCATACTGTCTCCTAACAGAAGATGGGGAGCCTTCAACCTTTCAGGAGGCTATAAAAAGTTCTGATGCATCTCTATGGATGACAGCAATGCATGAAGGATGAAAGCTTTAGACAAAAACAAGACATGGGATCTTGTGCCACTACCACATGGAAGAAAAGCCATCGGAAACAAATGGGTCTACAAGATAAAACGTGATGGGAATGATCAAGTGGAGCGGTATCGTGCTAGACTGGTGGTCAAAGGATATGCTCAGAAAGAAGGAGTTGATTTCAATGAGATATTCTCTCCTGTAGTAAGACTTACAACAATTCGAGCAGTCTTGGCTATGTGTGCTACTTTTGACTTACACTTAGAGCAGTTCGATGTAAAAACTGCATTTCTTCATGGAGAACTTGAAGAAGAAATTTATATGCTCCAACCGGAAGGTTTTGTTAAAGAAGGAAAAGAAAACTTGGTTTGCAGGTTGACCAAATCTCTGTACGGCTTAAACCAGGCGCCAAGATGTTGGTACAAGAGATTTGATTCATTCATCATCAGCCTTGGGTACAACAGACTCAGTTCAGATCCTTGTACTTATTACAAGAGGTTTGAGGAAGACTTTATCATTTTGCTGTTGTACGTGGACGATATGTTGGTAACAGGCACTAACAAAGATCAGGTCCAAGAATTAAAGGCACAATTGGCTAGGGGATTTGAAATGAAGGATTTAGGACCGGCAAACAAGATTCTAGGGATGCAAATTCACCGAGACAGAAAAAACATGAAGATTTGGCTATCTCAAAAGAACTACTTGAAGAAAATCTTGCGCCGCTTCAACATGCAAGATTGTAATCCAATTTCTACCCCATTTCCTGTTAATCATAAATTATCCTCAAGTATGAGTCCTAGCAATGAAGCAGAGAGGATGGAAATGTCTCGAGTACCGTATGCATCAGCAGTAGGAAGCCTAATGTATGCTATGATTTGTACAAGACCAGACATTGCACAAGCAATGGGAGCGGTCAGTAGATTCATGGCTAATCCGGGAAGAGAGCATTGGAATTCTGTTAAGAAGATCCTTAGATACATCAAAGGAACCTCTGATGCTGCACTATGCTATGGAGGATCAGAGTTCATTGTCAGGTGCTATGTTGATTCAGATTTTGCTGGAGATATTGACAAAAGGAAGTCCACTACAGGCTATGTGTTTACACTTGCAGGAGGTGCTGTGAGCTGGATATCCAAACTTCAAATTGTTGTGGCTCTATCTACAACAGAAGCAGAGTATATGGCAGCTACACAAGCTTGCAAGGAAGCTGTTTGGATCAAAAGGTTATTGGAGGAACTCGGGCACAAACAAGAGAAGATTTCTTTATTTTGTGACAGTCATAGTGCCTTGCATATTGCAAGGAATCCAGCCTTTCATTCAAGAACGAAGCACATAGGAGTTCAATATCATTATGTACGAGAAGTAGTAGAAGACGGAATAGTGGATATGCAGAAAATCCACACGAAAGACAACATAGCAGATGCATTAACCAAACCAATCAATGCTGACAAGTTCATCTGGTGTAGAACGTCTTGTGGCCTGTTAGAGACGTGAACAACATGTATAGAGACAAGACTGAAAGGAAAAATGCCTTCAAGTGGGAGAATGTGAGTGGGTGAAGGCATTTTGACTTTCACCCAAACCCATATCGGTGGGAAATTAATTTTAAGTGGGGAGGTTAGGCTATATATTAAAGCCTCCTCCTCCCCTTATACTTGTACCAAGCTTCTGTATTAAGCTTTTCTCTTCTTCCTCCCTTGTAATCTCCTCCATTTTAATTGTGAGAGAGATTGTAATATTTTTCTTCATAGTGAAATATTTTCGGTCTTGTCCCGTGGAGGTTCCCCTCAAATTGAGGGTTTTACCACGTTAAATATTTGTGTCTTTATTTTCTTTAATTGCCTTTAATTTATTTATTGTGCGAAGGCTGAGCCGCCAAGTTGTCTATTTTATTTATTGTGGAGGGCAGTGCCACCCAAATTGTTATTTCTAACATAACAATTTGTTTCTTGTCTTTTATTTGAGCTGCGGTAGGAGTGTTCAATCTCCTAACATGGACAAAGCTGGCAAATTTCTTGCTGATTCTGTATCTCTAACTAATACAAGAAGCTCCCGAGCTAAGAATCCATGCTTAAGAAAAGGATATTTACTTCTCTTTTATTTTATTTTTAATCCCTCAACGATAGTTTTAAAAAAATGATTAGGAGATTTCTTAAAATAAACAAAAATCACAAACATATGATGATTATCTAATATAGATAAATTTTCAATTAATTTGAATTCTTAGTGTTTTATCGAATTTTAATAACACAGATAATTTCTATATGTTTACAATTTAAAATCGTGGTTTTAGTTAATTAATTTAAAATCAATATTTAACTATTTAATCAATACTGACCAAAATTTTATTTAGTAACTTAATAACACAAATTTGGAAAATAATTAATAATGTAAAAATATTAGCTTAAGCTAGATTGTCACAAAATTTTAAATTTATTCATTATAATATATAAACATGTCCAATATTGAGGTCTACAACTCATAGAGGCATCTATGTAGTGAATAGTGGGGGCAGAAGAAAAACTTTTGAATTAAATGTACTTCTACATTTAATTAGAACTCTAACTTATAGCTAGATTCATCTAATTTCATTGTACATGCAATCGTTCACAAACTATAAAATAAATCATTTATTTTTGTCTCAATTACATTGTCTACTCAATAAGATAAACTTATTATTAAGGAATTAAATGTGACAGACCCTTCATTATAAGCAATCATTATGTGATATATCCTCCATCATAGGTAATTACTAGGCAATCGCTTGATATCAACCACTATAATTATACTTTATTATTCTTTTCATTTTTGCTCTTGTAATCTTTCCACTTATACAATTTTAATACCTGTATATATTCACAACTCAGTAATACAATTATTCAAGCTTCTCTCATTCAGTAGTAAGCTTATATACTATTCATTAATCTATATTGCTTAATTTCTCTCATGAAGCTCCTAAGCATCATAATTGAATACATATAATAAGAAATACTTTAAAATATAATTTAGTTTGTAAACATTCTTATAAAAAAAACTTAATGAAAAATAATATATTAGTAGGTAGTAATTAATTCATTTGAAATGAGAAACATTTTAATAGTTTTGATAATAATGCAATTGCTTAACCCTTAAAAATATAAAAATCTATCCAGAAAATTATAAAAATAAGAAAAAATATAATAAACTGATTTTCAAGTTTTTATACCTATTTTACATTATTTTTAATTTTAGTTATACTTTATTAAAGTCATCCCGCTAAAAAAAATTTTCGGCTTCCTGACTATAACTATAGTAACATATACAATGCAATCAAATCCATTTAATTAAACTTAGTTCAATCTAATATTAAAGGATAATTAAGTCTAGTCTAGTATACTACTGCATATCGAACGTATCTTGATTTACAAATAAAATTTTGGAAAATTATAAAAACATTCCCACATTTATTAATAGAAAAAATTGCAATTTGATAGGATACAGTTTGTTTATAAGTTCTAACTTAGGATTTTTTAAATATACAATGTATAAGTAGTTGAATCCCTGAAAATAATCCCCAAAGGTAAGTAAATTAAGTTTGTCGAAATCAATTAAGGTTAGCTAAAGCAATAATATTTTCTATTGTTTGAAACCTGCAATTATATTCCCAACTGCATCTTAATTGACAAAATGGACTTCTATAGAAGTTGTTCTAAATTATGTTCTCAAATATCTCTTCTAAAACAGTTTATGTATTGGTTCATGCATGACAATGGTTAGGTAATTAATTAAAACTTTAATCAATCTGCATTAAACCTTAAATTTTGTTCCAAATTATCAAAAACCTATAACATATAATATTTGTTTCCTTTACTTTATTAAGTTTAATTTTTTTGTTTGAACATCATTTATATATATATATATATATATATACGGTCAACTTGATCAACTTTACTTGAAACCAATTCAAGTCGTGCCATTCCAGCCTAATCCACGTTTACTATCTTTAGATATAAAGTTAGAATTTGGCAAAATTTGGATAAGCAAAAAATAAAAATAAAAATAAAAATAAAAAGCAAAACTCTTGTAATAAAATAATTAACTAACATAGCTCATTAATTTCTTTAAAGTTCGGTACAGAACATTTTGAGGATAATGTATACAATTCGGAAATATGAAAAAGTTGGATTAAGTTTAAATTAGTTGCAATATCAATTCACCTAATTTTGAGTATAAAGGCACGGGCAATATTTGCATAGATATGCTACAAAACCCACCATGGCAACTCTCTCAGTAAATTTCCAAGACATTTCAATTATGTTGCTTATTGATGTACGTGCGCTCGATTTATCATCACCACCCGAAATCTTCTCATTGATAGGAAATGTTACCCTAAGAATACCACGACCAAACTTTGACTTAATCTTATCTTTATCGCAATCTTCTGGAAGTTTAAAACATCTCTCAAAGATTTGCTTTGTATATGTATCCACTGCACGGTGACCGCTTACTTTTATGCCATTTCTGCTGATTAGAACTTTCAGTTTTTCCTTTTTGAAACCTGCAAAATAGGAAGGCTTAGATATGATATCATCAAAGAAATACAGCAATATCTCTTGACAACTGAACTCACTTTCGAACAGGAAAAGTAAATATTGTGCGTTATTTCTTAGTTAATAAGGAACATTGATTCAACTACATTCCATGTTTAAGAGTGCGTAAATCTCAATTATTTGCGAGTACATGCAAGCTAACATTTAAAAATATGAATATAGTTTATAGTTTGTCCTATATTTACCATTATCTCCAATCAAACGCCCTATTGAAATTATGCCAGGTATTTTGATATCAACAAATTGACAACATTAAGATGAAAAAGATGATTTTGTCGCAGCAAATCTGAAGTATTAATTTTTAACCAACATAAAAAAAAAAAGTCAACCAAATGATTAAAAGGCAATTCTTGATAATATATGGTAATAATAATAACATCGATTATGAAACATTATGATGGCTAAGAGTCTAAAAGAACAAATTAACGGAAAAGTATTGCAATTATCTGGATCAAAGCGAGGATAGAATAAAATACCATTCAGATAGATCAAAAGAATTTTGTCTCCTCCTTCCTTCTGCCATCTGCAGTAGGGTTCAAATTCTTCAATGTCACGCTTATCAGCCGTCGTGGAAGACTCACTGTTTTTCATGTTTTCTTGTTAGGTAGTGTTTTAGCCAATTCTTTATTGAAGGAAGTCGTTTAACTTAATGCCTTTTTATAGAGAAAGTTAATCTAATCTACTTCTTGTTTAGTTATACATGGCTGTGCCTTGAGCTGTCTAAGAGATTATTCATTAAGCCATAACTCCTGGAAGAGAATAATTCCTTCCTTTTCTCTAGCATTTAGTTGTCTTATGTCTTAAATATTCCTGATCTTTAAGGCATCTACTTTTTCCGTGAGGGAGACAAGCATAAGATAGAAAATTTTTTTAATTCTTGACTTCTTTTTTACTTTTTTATCGACAACATTGCTTAGCCTTTAGGCATTTTCAAACCTCTACCATCTTTCACAGACTTCTTGAATGGAGGTGACAATAATCTGGGGAAGAAATTAAAGAGTTGGTCATTCATTTTTCTTCAAACTCTAAAATTTCATTCGTGAATTACAGACGAAATTCTTTTGGAAAATATGATGATTGATAGACTAGGTAGAATTGACTGCATATAAAAAGTGGGTAGATCATACTGCAATGAAACATATTTCTGAAAGTCTAAATTGCAAGTCGATACCTTAAAAGGCAAAGATAATTTTGAACATAAGTATAGGTTTCTTAATCCTCAAGCAATCTTAGAAACACAATTTGGTAAATGGATGATGGAAGCATTTGCTCTATTAAGGGGCTTTCTTAGCACTAAAGCCTACACCTTACAGGAAGTCTCTACCTGAGATCGGCTCTCTTGGCAAGTTGGGATGTACGTAGGCTTTGATATGAAGATAGAATTCTAGCCCTTCCAAGATGGTATCTTAATGACCCCAAAAGGGTGAGACTAAGTCGAGAACCTTCTCCTTTAAAGGACTTAAGTCTCCTCAACAGTGTCACTCCCAGTTAATTTCCTCATGCAGAGTTTTTTAGTCCATATCTAGCATTAAACCCACAAAATTTTCAGTTTTAATTGAAAAAAAAAAGTCACGAGATTCACGAGAAATATCCAACAACAAATCTTTTGCTGGGGTTTCTCTCTAGACATGTATAGATATTGAAAGAATTTAGAAGAGATATGAATCATATCCTAGTATTACTTTTCTCTTTAAAGCTAGCCCTCTTTTATGAATTCTTTTGGAATCCAAATAATATCTCAAACAATTTAAACATGGAAGACACACTTTGTGATGAGAATTGAGAATCATTGTTATTGATTGAGGGGCTTGGAAAGAACTCCTAATTTCATAGCAGCAGTTGAGAATAAAGAGTTAAATTAAGAACATGAAAAGTTGGAAATCTCTCATTAGGTATCATATTTTATAGGTTTTGGAGACTTCGTTTTGATGGAGAAGTAAGAAAAGGGATGTTCTTGTGGTCCATTTAATGTCCAATTGATGAAATTGTTAAATATCCTTTGTCGTCATGTGCGTAAAATTTGTCAACTAAGGTGAAATTATTTTTACAAAGTTTTGTAGAGGTGTTAGATGTTTAATTCCACTTGTAGATGCCGAAAGGCTAACCCAATAGGTGGAGAGACCAATCTTTTTATAAAATGTACTAACTAATTTTAGATGCATGATAGTAGATATGAAAATGAAATTAGCAATTAAGAGTAAACCCAAGTGCACGGGCCCTTAAGCGTGCGATGTAAATGAAGTTCATTTCACTGCAGCACATTTATTATTTGTCACCAACATGCATATACAAACTAATGAATTCAAAGAGCTATAAATTAAAATTCCAGGAGGAGGAGCCTTGTAAAAATATTCAACAAGCTGAGTTCTCCTCATCAACCTGAAAAGACTCGTAATACCTGCAAGCTAAATATGCCCCAATAGTCACCACCACCACCATTGCAGCCAATGCTCCTACCTTCAGTGCAGTCTTTCTGTACATTTTAAGCCCTGGAACTGAAGATTTTGGCACAGAGGTGCATTCTGTTGGCTTAGTGCTCGTGCTTGCTGTACCGTTTGCTGTGGCCGCAATCTTATCTCTACCACCTGATTCTTTAGCTTCCATATCCTTGGGCTCTTTCCCTTGAGCAAGCTGTTGGTTTTCTTTTACATTTTCTTTACTTTTCTGAGGTAATAATGGAGTTTGATTTTCTGTTGGAATTGAAGAAATTTTCTTCTTCATTGTTATGTAAAGAATACCACCAGAAAACTTTGCATGGATGCTATCTGATTTGAAATATTCCTTGGAAACATTCCATTTTTTGGTGAAGCGGCTCCCTCTGGTTTCATCCAGAGAACGTTGTCCGCTAATGATTAGAGTACCATTATTTTCTATTTGAACCCTCAGTTGTTGTTTATTGAAACCTGCAAAACTATACCGATCAATTTGAGGAAACTTTAAGAGAGCGATCGAGTGGTTGGTACTTGGTATGATATGTTTTTGGAAATTGAATTTGCATTTTCATAATTCAAAAACAAGAAAAATGCTTCTTTCTTAAATGGATTTGACAATTAGAAAAAAGTATTGCTTTCTACTCTTATAAAGGAAAATGGGAAAAGTACTTTTGAATTGTTTTCGTTGTTTAGAAATATGTATTAATATGTTCATCAATGTCAGAAAGCAATTTTTGAGTTATTTGATTTTTTTTTATCCACTTCTGTAAGTAATTTTTGTTTGCATTTACAAATTATTCCAAGTTATTAACAATACAAACTATATGATCGTAACAATGATGATACTAAAAATACATGTATTTATTACTTTAAAAAAAATAGCAATATAAAACGTGTCTTTTCTACTCTTTTTTTCAAATATATTTTTATAAAAAATACCCGATGGAATCTTGAATCATAGGATCATACATTTCAATTTCTTATTTTTATTTTTGAAAATCAGTACCAAAACAACAATAAAATGGTTGCAATTATTTCTTAAAAGAAACAGAAAATTCTGATTCACTTGTATCTTCTAATTCCTTAAAATGGATCCATATGTTGAATGTAAATTATAGTACCTAGGAGATGGACTTCAAGAACGTCTTGTTCTTCCTCTTTTCGCCATTTGCATAAGGGTTCGAACTCCTCATAGGAATGCTTGTCCATGGAAGTTTTGCTTTGATAATTTGATAATTTCTCGTAGGAAGAGATTGGAGTATTCCCGAGCGATCAATGACATGTTTCTCCGTTTCCCTGTGCATCGCTTTTATATAAGCAGTAACTTTTTGCCCACAAGAAGGTGCCTTGTTAGGTTTCTTTGGACTTTGAAAAGAGAACTATTTCTTGTTGAAAACTAAAGATGTGAGATTCTTTGTGTCTTTAACATATTCGTTCTTGCCTTTCCCCTCATGCATGGCTATATAACTTTTTCTTTTCTTTTCTTTTCTTTTTTTAATTCTTGGAAATGTGTTTAATTAAGGTACATCTAGCTACTAAGTTAGCTGATTCTAATTAAAAAGATATTATATACAATGAGCTGTTATTCCACCTGCATCATATATGTGCCAATTTAATATATTTTTGTTAACTATATTATCAAAATGGATGAAGTTATATGAACCCAAAAATATAATTCCAATAATACCCCTTTTCTATGTACACCCATTATTTAAGGTTTAGAAATTTTATATTCTAGTTTAGATTAACTAACAAATATGTGTGTGTGTGTGTGTGTGTGAATCATAAATTTCTAATCAAAATTTTTATTTTATTTGTATTTTCATATAATTAGGTATGAATATTGATTTTAATTAAACACATAATTTATGTTTAGAATTATGAGATGTCGAGTTATCTAACTATTTTAATTTTTCTAAAAATAAAAGTAAAAATGGGGTGTATTTGAGAGAGGACATATAAAATGTTTCTAGGGCTTATATAGCCCTACTCTTTGAAAATTTCATTGCCACAACTTTATTAAATAGAATATCTTAATTTATTAATACTCTATTTCATTTCTTTTAGGAATTGGGGAAATATAATGCCTTGTTAAATGTTGTCCCCCTCCCCTGAACCCATTTCAAGGGGCCATGCGATATAAGCTCCTTGCCTGTTTTTATAGCATTTATATAGCTAGGCTTATCTTATATTCATTATTAATTCTGTTTTAGTTTAATAGATATTCTTCTTATACCTTTTTTTTTTTTAATTTTTACTTCGATATGTTCTCTTCTATCCCATTTTACAAAACCCAAAAATTCATCTCTTTTTTTTTTTTCCTATAACCAATAAGATAGAAGAAGCATTTGTTTTGCATCGTCCGTACCAAAACACAGAACACATGCTGAAATAGTACTCGGTCAATACTGGAAAAATCACCCCAAAACGACCTCTAACAGATGGAGAGCCCCTTGCAAAACCCTGCCATCAACACGACCCGAGTAGCCACGGTTCCCCTTCTCAAGCCAGTTACAACAACATATGTACCAAGAAAAACTCATGCTGTATTTATAGCAGCTGGTTTCCCCGACCCCTTGCGAATCCTATTGTTCCATCTGGCATAAGAGGTTAGGGATGGCAAAACCCAGGGCTGGCCAAGCCGACCTTCAATTTTTAAATCCAGCCCAAAGAAATTCCCTGAAAATTTTTTCCCGGGGTCGGATTTTTCAATAACCCGACATTAAAACCCGAGTTATACATTTTTTTAATTTTGAAACTTTTTAATATCCTTTGTTGTAGCAATTCTTCATTTAATTGTTCAAATTATGGAGTGGGTTGGGCTTTATATATTTTTGGTAGTCATAAATTCATGCAAAAAAGGGGTTGTAGCCCAGTGGTAGTGCTGTGTGCTATTTGAATATGCATAGTGATAGGGCGTGGATTCAAACCTTGGTTGGAGCAATGTTTTATTTAATTTTTCAAATTATGGCAGAGGCTTGGCTTGGGTTGTTGAGTTGTTTTAAGAATAAAGAAAATTGGCTTAGATTCACGTAAGGGGTTATAAGCAAGTATTATAACTTAAGGGGCATCCACATATTTTACATAATCTTTTTTTTTTTAATTTATACCCCGACACCCCCAGCCCAGCCCCAACAGGACAGAAAATTTTCACTTCGACTCAGATCAATTTCCTCGGTTTTTCGGGCAATTCTCCAGCCCTGGACGTCCATGTTTTTAGGGTCCCCTGTCACGACCGGGTCATTTTGTCACTCCTATAAGAGGCCCAGGTGGTTGCTTAAATTTATTACTAAAAACATACTCTGTTAATGCTTCCAATAGGTACAGATGGGCATAATTAAGAATATCTAACAAAGAGAAATGAACACTCATATCTACTAATAAACACCAATCAAAAAGAAAAAAATATTTATATTGATAGACATGAAATTCTTGTATTAATAAAATGATTTATCAAATTATAATATTAAACATTTACATTAAATTATAATATTAAATATTACATTAAATGGATCACAAACGAAGTGACTAATAACCAAAAGATAATTATTAAGTTTTGGTATTAAAAAATTTGAATGATAAAAAAGAAAAGTATCAAAAAATCATTTTGATTTTGGATAAATTTGAAAATTATTAAATATAGTAAAGTCATTGGTATATACATATAAATTTTTTAAAAAATTGCCCCTCCCGTACCTTAACGGCTCCCTCCAAGCATGTCGTATGCTGCTCACTATTGAAAATAATATTTGACTGCGGTGTCCCCACATGATGTTAGCGGTTAAAGTTTCTGCAATGTATTGACTACGGTCACCACGGCCAAGTCCCTTGCTACGCCCTTTTCTCTGTCCCCATCAGTGTCATCTTTTATTTTCATTTATCACTTAACAAAATATCAAACTCATGCTTTTATATTTATTATTATGATTTTTATTTTTTAATATCTTTGAGGCATATTTCGATTAAGTTTTCTATTATATTACTTATTTTAATTGGATAATTAAGCCAGTTAATTCAATTTGTGGTATCTTTTCAATATAATATATAAATTATTACGAACACTTATTCTTTGGTTATGATTTTAATAATAATTTTAACTTAAGTATCAATTTTATGTTTTCTTATTCATGATCGAGTTGAAACACAGCAAAATAATATGATCATTAATTGATTTTGAGTTTATAGCTTCTAATTATTAATTTATAATTTAATACCACGTCAGTTAGAGAAGTTCACTGTACAGGTGGAACTCATGATAGTACATGCATTGTTAAGATATAATATTGATATTAATTTCTTTTTTGATAACTATCGATAACAAATATGATAAAAAAACTAATGTAAAATACGTAATAGGAGAGCAGGGCATTCCTAACCCTTCACAGCAAATGCTTTTGTCTAAAGCTAACCATTTCCGCCAAAAAAAAAAAAAAAAAAAAAAAAAACCGCTTGACAGCACCTATTCTAAAAGGTAATTAAAAAATCCTCAAATCTGAAAAACCTCCTTCGTGTGTAAGCGAACCTCCGCAAATAAAGTAGGCGAAAAAACACTTTCGACTGTTTAAAAAAGCGTTTGTGCTCTTAATTTCGACTTTGTTGCACGTTAGAGAGCATTAAGTTTGGGAGGATTATAGAGGACTTGACGCTGAGTTGCTGACAATATCTTTGTCCAATCTCCAACTAGATTTGATAACTTAATTTCTCGTATGACAATATGCTTTGATTTCGTACCCAAAAAAAAAATTAAGAAAGTTCTCAGAAGTTGGGTGGTTGATATTTACGTACGTATATATTATATATATATCGATCACCTCGTTCAAATGTCTCTCTAGCAAGCCACCGCGCGCGGCATCAAGCACCCGTGAGTAAGGCATATCCAAAAAGACACAGAGAGAAAGCTACAAATGTTATTTGGTTAAATCCATCACGGCGGCCTCATTTCTGCGAGTCTTAATTTCATGAAACATTGCTTTTTATGTAACAGAAATTAAGCAGACCCAAATATGCAAATTTACAATGATTTAGCTCATTTTCATTTTATTTGTCATCAGCATTAACAATATATTTCAAAGGACTTAACAAACCAGAAATGACACTTGTTACAAAACAAATTAAGTGCAACAAGTTTAGTCATCAAAATTAAAAGACTGGCGAAACTTGTATGCAACATATGTTCCAATAGTCACCGCCAGCACTACACCAACCAATGCCCCTAGTCGTCGTGCCATGTTTCCACTCATTTTAGGCCTAATTGAATTTTTTAGCCCAGATAAGCATTTTGTTGCCCTCTCAATGCTGAAAATAGCATTTCCAGTCGTTGCAGCCTCGCCCAACTCGTTAGTTCTATAACCCTGATCGTTCACTCTATCTTGAACATTCTGCTGGCTTTGTTGTCTGGTTCGCAAAGTTCCTTTTTTTTTCATTGTTATGTAAAGAACTCCACTAGAAAGCTTTGCACTAATTGAATCTAATTTGCAATCCCTGGGAACCTTGAATGCTTTGTGGAAGCGAATCCATTTAGTTTCATCCACAGGATGTTCTCCGCAAACCGTTAGGTCACCAGTATATTTTATTTGGACTCTTAGATTTTCTTTCTTGAAACCTACAGAAATGTTAAAGAAAATGAAACATGACATGAGCGCCTTTCTAAAAAATTAAATTCTTGGCTCATAATTCTCTTCCGAAAATTTCCTAGTTGGCAGTTAATTTAAATCTTTTAATTTTTAATCAATTAAATTAAAATCGTGAAGATCATATAAATAACCACTACATAATACAAGAGATGAAAACCAAATTTATTATCTAAATTAACCATTGAGTTTAATAGTATGGATAGCAATAATGGAGGCCAATTCCGTTAAGGAGTATATTATTCTTATCTGTGGATGCAAATATTGGTTACATTATTTTAAGTTTGTTATATGATTGTATTTTCATGTGTCGTATACCTTATTGGAAAGAAGAAAAATACCTTGGACATTGACTTGAAGAACGCGTTGGTGTTCCTCATTTTGCCATTTGCTGCGGGGATCGAAGTCCTCGAAACATCGCTTGTCTGCCATTAAATTGTGGCTTTATTTTGTTCTTGAATTAAAAAATTGAAGAATTACTCTAACTTGACTGAATGTTCTCTCTCCATTACTTGGTATTGCATATATAAGTGTTGACATTAATTATGCATAAGAAGGTGGTATATAAGATTGCTTTCGATTGTGAAAAAGAATTATTCCCTTTTGAAACCAAAAAGGAGACTTGAGTTGGTTTGTGTCTTTGGATGATCCTTCTCTAACATTCTCCTCATGGATTGGAAAACAAAATATTCCTGCCTTGTTTCATTACTTTTCTTTTCTTAAGCCCTAGCTAAGCATTTGTCCTTCCAGCGTTTACAGCACTTATGGTTAACTATATATGTGAGGATTTCATGGTCAACTCAACGTTACTAGACTAGAATTTCTAACCGTACTTGATAATTAATTTAATTGATAAATAAATTTTCTTTTCTGAATTGTGTTTTTAATTTTAAAAGGGGTTGAAAGATATGCATTTTAATTTTAAATTTTGAAATTAATATAGGTTAATATTAAATTTAAAATATATTAGAAAATAAGCGAAATAGAAAACAGAATTTTGAATTCAAGAAAGAATACATCATTAATAGACAAGGATCTTCTCCTTTTTTATTAGTTAAATTATAGAAAATGCATGGTAAAGTGAATATAATTTTGTTAATGTCGAAGTGAACATAGTAATTAAATTTAAATTTATGAATAGGGTTTTGTGTTGGGTGAGCATAATAAAGTGAATCAAGTCAATCGAACAAAATAAAATCAAGTCGTGTGTCATAAAAATTTAATGATTATAATTTGTTCGGCTTGAAATGGATCTGGGCCAATAGGCCATGTTGGGCCTGATATTTTGTCTCTTTGGACACCTGTAATTGTGGGTAGTAGAGCTAGTTCAGTTTGATATCCCTGTTTGGTGGAAGCCGAATCAAGTCGAGCAAACTTTGGACTGGACTAGCAATTGGCACATGTCATGTAATGATCAAGGGCGGAGTCAGGATGCAAAGTTTGGGGATCAATTTATTAACCCTTTTTATCTAACATAAAAGATATAAAAATTAAAATATATAGCAAGAATTATTATTTTAAAGAAACGGCTAAGTCCAAAAAAATAATTAAAATAGAGAAAATTAACGTTCTTAAAAAGTCTTATACATATATCAAAAATCAAAATAAAACTTGACATTCTTTTAAATATTAAAAATTATCTGTAATTGATTCAACACTAAATATTTTAGTAATTTCCTTCTCAATTTGAGGTTATTGTAGACAAAAAAAATAGTGTTAAAGTAAGAAAAGATCTAGACAAGAAGAAATTAGTATTATGATCGAATAAGGAAAATATATTATTGCTAGAGTGGGAATAAATGAGGAGAAATTAATATTATAATAAGGTAAGAAAAACATATTAGTATTTAAATAGGAAAAAATAAAATTACATCAATATTTTAGTAGACAAAAGGAAAGCCGAGACATGAGATAATATACTTGAATAATAAATTGGGGACCATTAAACTTAATTCATATGTTGAAACAAAAGTTTTTGGGAGATTAAGTTTGGATAAAAGAAGGGAAAAGGGAGAATGTTTGAGCAAAATAGGGATCACTGAACATGAAATTTCTGATATGTCCAAGTTCATTCATTCTATCAAAATATCTCAAGAGACCAAACTTGTAAACTTAGTATTATAATGACACTTGACAACTGAAGTTGCTTAAGAAACTTAGAAATTTTCAACAACTTCAGGCCTGAACGTGGCTCTAGCCCTTGTCTCTTCGTGTAAAAGTCTTAGCCAATGAGACCTAAAATTATTGGGAAAAAAATTCAAAAAATAGTTAAATTGAGAAGACAATTTTAAGTCTTAGTCAAACTCTAACGTGTTAACCCGGGTATAGAGTTATCAAGTAGGTTTACTCCATTCAGCAACATGATACCTGGTGTTGCTACCTTGTTTGATGCTTGTTTATTTATCTAACCTTGTTCAATAAGGTCAACTAAGCTGTTGAGATATATTTACTCTGATTATAATGCAAAATGTCATCTAATAGTGCATCTGATTAACCATTCAATCAGTATGTAGCATTGGTTTCTTTCACTACTTCAACTCAATCAGTAACTGTTAATACAATTACAATGACTGAATGTGCTTCACTTCAAGCACACTATTTTTGTTGCCAAATTCGACCAAGAAATGAAACTCAATACAATCAAGGTACAATCATGAACCAGAAAGCTGAACTAAAGCCAAGAAATGAAGAACAATTTAAAAGACTCGAGAATTACGTGGTTTGATCAAGTTTGATCTACATCCATGGGAAAGGAAACACTTCACGATAGAAAAATAAGAGTTTACAAAGCCCTCACACTCATAGATCAAGTTTCATATTCAAGAACCCTTTACAAGTAAAACCCCTTTACAAGATTCTCTCTAAAACCCCCCTCTCTGTTTGTTTTTACTTCCTTAAACTCTCCCTCTGTTTTCTATATTTTCTTGTACAATAACCACATATATATACTGTTATGCACAAGCGGAAACGATAACTAACCGAACAACCCAAAAATGCACAACCACAACTATGCCAGATAATTGAATATAATAGTAACTAAAGAGGCAATCAATCAACCACAATGCAGAAATAGAAAACACACCAGGATTTAACGAGGTTCGGTATTAGTATCTACGTCCTCGGGCGCCGCTGAAGAAACTTTCCACTATCTTCAAAGAGAATTACAATCTTTTGGGCCACAACACAAATACCACAACTATTGGGTCAAACTGTAATTACCCGAACAGTTGGGCCAAACTGTAATTACCCAAACAATTGGGCAATACTACAAATACCCAAAAATCAAAAGGGAAAAAACAAATATTACAAACTTTTAAGGTCCTTAATGAAAGGCCCTTAAACAATGAGGTCTTATATGTGAGACCTTACAATTATGGGGGGGTGAATGATATTTCAATTGGAACACTTATTCATTTCCCAAAAGGCTTCTTTTATAAGCCTACAAAAGTCCCAAGCTTTGCTATTTAAGCAATGTGGGATCTTTCATTTTGTGCATATGAGCCACAAAGCTCAACAAATCTCCACCTTGGCGAATATGCCAATCCACCACAAGACTTTTCTTTTTCCCATATTCTCTATCACAACTGCAACGCCTACAAATGCGCCCAATGGCGCGATCAAACTCGCACAATGTTGATCAAGTCCAAACAATGACTGAACTTGATCGATGTCATAACCTTAGTCAACATATCTGCAGGATTTTCGGCAGTCTCAATCTTCTGAAGTAAGATTCTTCCTACATCAATGATCTCCCGCACAAAATGATAACGAACATCAATATGCTTCGTACGAACATGGAACACTGGATTCTTCGCTAAGTGGATAGCACTCTAACTGTCAGAATAAAGACTGATCTTCTTCTACCCAATTCCCAATTCATCCAGTAATCCCTGTAACCAAATAGCTTCCTTCACAGCCTCTGTTATTGCCATATACTCTGCCTCTGTAGTAGACAAAGTCACTGTAGACTGTAAAGTAGACTTCCAACTCACTGGTACTCTTGCAAGAGTAAACACATAACCGGTTGTCGACCGACGTTTATCCAAATCACCAACATAATCTGAATCAGCATAACCAATAGCATACTGACCACATGTATCATCCCTCTCAAAGACTAAGCCAACATCTACGGTTCTCAACAAATACCGTAGAATCCATTTCACCGCTTGCCAATGTCCTTTACCAGAATCATGCATATACCTGCTCACAACTCCAACTGCATGTAAAATGTCCGGTCTCGTACACACCATAGCATACATCAGGCTACCAACTGCATTAGCATACAGAACTCGAGACATATACTCTCGTTCCTCATCTGTACTAGGAGATAAAGATGCACTGAGCTTCATATGAGGAGCAAGTGGGGTACTTACAGATTTTGACTGCTCTGTAATGCCAAACCGCTGTAATACCTTCTTCAGATACTGCTTCTGAGTCAAACAAATCTTACTTCTTCCTCTATCTCTGCTAATCTCTATACCAAGAATCTTCTTAGCTTCACCCAAATCTTTCATCTCAAACTATCGATTCAACTGAGTCTTCAACTTTGCAATTTCTTTGACATTCGTCGAAGCTATTAACATATCATCAACATACAAGAGTAGATAAATGAAAGAACCATCACGTAGCCTCTGAAAATACACACAATTATCAAATTTACTTCTTGTGTACTTCTGACCCATCATAAACCGATCAAATCGCTTATACCACTGTCTGGGAGATTGCTTCAAACCATAAAGCGATCTTTTCAATTTGCAAACCAAATTTTCCTTACCAGCAACTTTGAATCCCTCTGGCTGAGTCATATAGATTTCCTCTTCCAAGTCACCATGTAAAAATGCAGTTCTTACATTAAGTTGAACTAGTTCCATATTCATCTGAGCTATTAAGGCCAACAAAATTCTAATGGAAGAATGTTTCACAACTGGAGAAAATACCTCATTGTAGTCAATTCCTTCCCTCTGAGCGTAGCCTTTAGCCACCAACCTTGCCTTGTAGCGGACGTCATTCTTGTCAGAAAATCCATCTTTCTTTGCATATACCCATTTCCATCCAATTGCCTTTTTACCCTTCGGTAGTTGAGCTAGCTCCAAAGTTTCATTCTTCTGAAGAGACTGCATCTCTTCGCTCATGGCTGTCTTCCACTGATCAACTTCAGAACATCTGACTGCCTCTCTATAAGTGGAAGGAACATCAGCATCTACAATTGGAAGTGCATAGGCTACCATATCAGCAAATCGAGCAGGTCTGCGAATCTCACGTCTTGGCCTATTAACTGCAATAGATTCTTGTTGCTGTAGAGGTTCCTGAGTAGAACCCTCACCATCATCTCCCAAATCCTCCTCTATCACAGGAGTACCATCATCTGTCTCAACAGATCTAACTGGGTTTAATGTCGTCGTTTCAAACTCCACCTGCTGCTGAGTATGCTCCACCTGCTGCGGAGTACCATTCACCTTTGTCTGGTTTTCTGATTTCTTCAACATTGAAGACTCATCAAATGTCACATCTCTGCTGGATATAATCTTCCTCGAACTAGGACACCAAAGACGATATCCTTTTACTCAAGAAGCAAATCCCAAGAAAATCGCTTTCTTGGCTCTAGGATCCAGCTTAGATTCTTTCACATGATAATATGCAGGAGAACCAAAAACATGTAAAGAATCTTAATCAGAAACAGGTTGTCCAGACAATACCTCCAATGGAGTTCTATCACCAATAGCAGCTGAAGGTAGACGATTAATGAGATGACATGCATAAGTCACAGCCTCAGCCCAAAATTCCTTGCCCAACCCAGCATTGGACAACATACACCGAACTTTCTCCAGCAATATCCGGTTCATGCGTTCTGCCACCCCATTCTGCTGCGGTGTACCTCTAACAGTAAAATGACGTACAATACCTTCATCTTGACACAATTTTAAAAACTGATCACTGCAATACTTACCACCATTGTCTGTTCTGAGATGCTTGATTTTCTTGTCAGTTTGTGTCTCAATCATCTTTTTCCATTTAAGAAAAGCACGAAGTACATCATCTTTTGATTTCAAACAGTACACCCAAGTTCTTCTGGAAAAGTCATCAACAAAAGTAATAAAGTAGTGCCTACCTCCCATAGATACGGTTTTAGTAGGTCCCCACACATCTGAGTGAACATAATCAAGAATACCCTTGGTATTATGAATAGCGGTGCCAAATTTCACTCTCTTCTGCTTTCCCAGAACACAATGCTCACAGAAATCCAGCTTCCAGGTCTTTGCACCTTTCAATAAGCCTCGTTTCACCAAACTGAATAAGGCTTTCTCACCTGCATGTCCCAAACGCATATGCCACAGTCTCGTAATCTCTGAATCTGCATCAGTATCAGAAACCGTAGCCGCTGATCCAGTAACTGTACTACCATTATAGTAATACAAGTTGTTTCTCCTAGTGCCTTTCAATACCACAAGAGCGCCTGAAGTGACCCTCAGAATACCATCTCGAATAGATATACCACAGCCTTTAGATTCCAAGGCTCCCAAAGAGATGAGATTCTTCTTCAACTTCGGTACATACCGAACATCTGTCAGAACTCTAGTCAGTCCATCATGATTCCTCAAACGGATCGAACCTATCTCAGCAGTATGGCAAATATCATCATTGCCCATATATACAACTCCACAATCAAGCTCTTCAAACTGAAAGAACCAATCCCGATGCGGACACATATGATAAGTACAACCCGAATCTATAATCCACTCATCAGAAACAGAAGTGGATGGATGACCAACTAGACAAATATCTGAATCACTATCATCCTCACGCTCAACAACACATGCATCAGAAACAGCCTTGCCCTTTTCTTTCTTTTTCAACTTAGGACAATCTTTCTTCCAATGCCCTTTCTCACGACAAAAGGCACACTCATCTTTTCCTAATCTACCCCTCGACCAAGATTTTACCCTTTTTCCTGGTTTCCTACTATGACTACGCCCTCTCACTGTTAATGCATCTACTGACTCATCCCTATGTTCCCTTTGATCTTTCTTACGAATTTCATAATTCAACAAAGCAGAACAGACTTCTTCAAAAGACAGTTTATCTTTTTCATGGATAAGAATAATGCACAAATGATCTAATTCATCCGGAAGTGAGCCAATCAATAGCATAGCCTTAATTTCATCTTTGAAGGTTTCATCTAAGTTTAACAAATCAGCAATTAACTTATTAAACTCATCAATATGAGAACTGATGCTCGTACCTGGTTTCAACCGGAGACGGAACAATCTCTTCAATAGGTATAGCCGATTCTCATTGCTTTTCTTCATATATTTGTTCTCCAGCGCCTTCCACAATTTGCTTGCAGATGTCTCCTTAGTGAACGGATACTTTTGTTCTCTACACAAGCAAGAGCGAATCAACCCACAAGCTTTTATATTAGCCTGTCCCAATCTCTTGCACTGATATCTTCTGGTTTTGTTTCTTCCAGAACAATATCCAAATCCTGCTGATACAACCCGTCCAACACCTCACTCTGCCATAAGCCGAAATTATTTCGACCATCAAATTTTTCAACATCTATTTTTGCATTTGTCACAGTCACTGTCTTCTCAGGTACAGTTGACGATGATGCCATAACTGCCTCTCACAAATAAGCTCGATACACAAATCACCAATAACCAAGCTCCAACAAACTATTATATTCAATAACTAGCAATCCAAAATCAACAGCCCAGAACAGTAGTAAGTGCTTCAATGAAATAGCCACTAACTACCCAAAACCTTCAGCTCTGATACCAATTGTTATGCACAAGCGGAAACGATAACCAACCGAACAACCCAAAAATGCACAACCACAACTATGCCAGATAATTGAATATAATAGGAACTAAAGAGGCAACCAATCAACCATAATGCAGAAATAGAAAACACACCAGGATTTAACGAGGTTCGGTATTAGTACCTACGTCCTCGGGCGCCGCTGAAGAAACTTTTCACTATCTTCAAAGAGAATTACAATCTTTTGGGCCACAACACAAATACCACAACTATTGGGTCAAACTGTAATTACCCGAACAGTTGGGTCAAACTGTAATTACCCAAACAATTGGGCAATACTAAAAATACTCAAAAACAAAAGGGAAAAAAACAAATATTACAAACTTTTAAGGTCCTTAATGAAAGACCCTTAAACAATGAAGTCTTATATGTGAGACCTTACAATTATGGGGGTGAATGATATTTCAATTGGAACACTTATTCATTTCTCAAAAGGCTTCTTTTATAAGCCTACAAAAGTCCCAAACTTTGCTATTTAAGCAATGTGGGATCTTTCATTTTGTGCATATGAGCCACAAAGCTCAACATATACAAACTATATAGCTACCTTGAGATGTTTCTGGATCCTAGCTGCACGTGAGAAGATAACCAAGCTGTAAAGAATAGCTATCTCAGCTGTCTGACAGTTATTTTTCTGTTGAAGCAGTTAATTCTATTATGGCCAGTAACCCAATGTAACTAACTCTTCAGCTTACTTCAACTAGACTTTTATCAATCTATCCTTCAATTTTTGAGACACCAGTTAACAATTTTCTTATAAACAGCAAGTTTCAGAGGACTAAAAAAACCAGGATAATGAGTCTTGAAAGTTATACAAGTGCAGTCATCAACACGCAAGGAAAGACTAGAGAAGTTTGTGGCCACATATGCTCCAATAGCCACCCCTAACATTACATGAACCAATTAAGCCATGACTCACTCGTGATTATAATCTGTAACATCTTAGCTAGTTACATTAGTCTCACTCGATAGTTCTTTAGCCCTTGGAGCATCACAACTAATAGCTCTACAACTCCATGTCTATGCAAAATTTGTAATTTAATTAATAAACAAACATGCATAACAAATAATCCCGCCTAACAACTAAAAATCTCGTCTATATGATTAATAATGATAAGTAATTTTTGTCAAAATTCAATTTGAATTTGTAAAACAAAACTACCCTTTTGTCCCTGTCATCAGGATGTTAACAGATGCTTCGTTTCAGTGGATGACATCTCCACCATGTTTTCATGTACAAGCTTATGTTCGTGGACAAGAATCTTGCCAATGGTTAAGTATTTGGCATTTATGTTAATAAAGCTACCTCCACAATTAACTGTGGTATCCACTACCTGCTCCTTCCCTTGTTTCTTCAACTCCTTCTCCTTCTCCTTCTCCTTGCCACGTTCCGAAAGCGGAAAAATAAATATAAAGATTTCACGGATATAGAATTTTAAAAATTAGATACCATGCAAACCTATGCAGAACTTTTTTGTTATAAAATACTATATTTATATTTTTCTTAAGAAAATATATTGCCGTTCATCTATTAAGATTTGCTTGATTAATTTGAAATTATACAAAAATAAAGATTCTTCCTAGCTGATAGTTCATATTGATTCCATACCTGTAACTTTACTATGCCTGCCTGTACTGCTTTTGCAAACATAAATAACATATGACCAAATACGGATAATAGCGGCCAAGAATTCGAATCTGTTGATTCAGAAAACCTACCCGAATATTTCGACGTGCAACGATCAGGACGGGTTGAATTCGAATTGGATGATGATGAAAAAGGATGTCCAGAAAAATCAGCCAATGCTAAACCGCAACCATTGATCATCAAAGATATCCCATCATCATTCTAATTACGGCAGGGTACTCCGAGCTGTTGATATTCGAGTTCAAAAAGCTTCTCCGTTTAGCTAAACTAAATAATTGGAATTTGTACTACAGTAGTTAATGGATCTGATAAAACAAAAATTCGGCATGAAAGTTTCCTCCTCCTCCCCATTTTATTGATAATAACCGAAAGCGTTTGCCATGAACAACGATACAAAAGTTTTTGTCTGTAGCAGCAACTAGGGTTTTATACAGAAGAAACCAGTCTAGTTTTTTAACTATCTTTATTTTTTAGTAGATGTGTCTTACAGCACAATTTATTGACCAACCATCCATAATGGGAATAAATACCCTGATACAGATTTGCTCACATGTGCATGTTATTTTTTCCTTTAAGAGTAGTATACATTGACTTTTTTTTTTAATTATTAATTTCGGTAAATGGAGGACCGGCCATTTCGGCATTCTTTGGAACAGAAGTATTACCATACATTATACATACTATCTTTTATTTAAGAGTAATATAATGAGATGTGTCATGGTAGTGTTGTTGTTTGCTAGGAAATAATGTCATATCTTCATACGATTTAAAAGCAAATTATCTGATGTATTATTTTCCGTAGCTCATTAGAAAAGACAAGTTATTTTTAACCTAAAATAGTAATAATAACTCTTAAGTTGCACATTGAAAATTGAAAGTTATACGAATTACGAAACATATGTGACATCATGGATTAATCTATATGTGGATTTCTTCCCAAATGGGGCCCAGGCAAATTGATAATGTCTCACTTGCCTAGTGTTTCAATCGATACTGGGTAACATTGATGTTCTTTGTTGATAGAACAACATTAACTTTTTTGGAATATGTTCGATGCAGTCATCCCCACAAAATACCATCGAAACAAGTCTCAAAATAGGCAATTATTTTGAAATTTGTCGAGAAAATTTCCAGTGATAGGAGTTTGAGGCTTCGAGTTCAAATTTTACAACTAATGTGAAGGTTAAAATCGATGGAAATAATAGAAAAAACCAAGGTGATGTATAGTGTCGAATGTTTAGAATAATCAAAAATGAAGTACAATTATAAAATTGCCTTGTCATCAATAATTTACTACTGTAATTATATAAATTTTGCAGTTGTGTATAATTTACTATTGAATTATCATTTGATAACAAAATCAGTATATTATGTTCTTCTTTGTGACTTCTGTCAATTGTTATCATACCTTTGGAACATATTTGTCGTTTTCGTTTAGAAATTTAATACCTCAATCTAAATCAACTACTCTTTCTCCTTTTTCTTTTTTTTTTCAGTATTAAGAGCGCGTTTATTGAAGTTTCGTTACTGACAAAAAGAGCTTTTTTAATGCCAAAAGCTTTTTTAAAATTTGTTTGTGTCATTTGGCTGTTATTTAAGAAGAAGTTATGAATGATTAAAAAAGTTGTTTTACATCTACTAGGAGAAACCCAAAATTGAGGCTTTTGAGAAAAACTTTTTTTGAGCTTTCTTGAAGTTTTAAAATATCAAAGATAACTTCATTTAATTTTAAATATTTTACTTTAGTCTTTTCTTATAACAAAACTCTATTTTAGTAATTTAATTATAATAAGTGCTTTTATATTTATGTCATCAAACAATCAATAACTTTTTAATAAAAACTCTACTTTTAGAAGCTCACTTCAAAAAGATTTACTCCAATAAACTCTACTTGAAGAAGGCGAAACAAACTGACCCTAACAATCTGTTCTTCGAAGAAAAAAAGGTTGGGAACAAATAATTCGTTCTTTGCAGTGATATTCAAACATATAGATTGAAATATAGGTAAAAATTCCTCTCAATTTTATGCACGCCAACTTACAGAGGGAATATAGAAAATTTCTTTATTTCATATCAAAGGATGTTATCTATATTATTAGACCAATCATGGGATAAAGGATTGTTTGAGTCAAAGTCTAGTTTTAATTAGCATTTTTATTATTTAAAAAAGTCTACTATTATTTTCTTATTTAACTAGGATTTTAGTATTTTTGGATACTTAATATTCGTAGTATTTTATTTTCTTAATTTAGTTTTAACTTGTTTTACAAGAATTAGGATTTATTATCTCTCATTATAAATAATATTTTATTAATGAAGTCTACGTGTTAGATTTTCTTCTATCTCTTACTTCACTTCGTAACGAAAACTATATATTATGTACCTTGTCATGTACCCTATGGATATTTTGTATTTGTAAGTTTTTGTTTGGAAATTAAATACCTCAATTTAATTAAATCAGTACGTATTCATCCCCATACTTAATAAATAAACAAGTAGTTATTTCATATAAAGCCATCCATTGCATGACAATAAAATGACTAAAGCTCCACGAGTTCTGTGGCAAGCCATCAACGAGCATACATATCATAATGTTGCAGGGCTTCCATCCCGCCCCAAGCGCTTGCGACCTCTATGCTATTTTTCAAACGCTTTTTAGAGCTTAGGCGTCCCACGGGTCAAGTCACAAAGACAAGTTCGGAGATCACGAAAATGCCACTCTGGAATAACCACAGGAAAATTGAGTGATGATTATCTAATCCCTTGCTTTTAGACCTAAACCTGCCTTCAATCATTCATAGATGGGCTCGAAAAGTTAGGTACAGGTCTTCAATCCACCTCACTAGGGTCTATCAAGTCCATGGTTTTAGATTGTTAATTATTGTCCATCTTGATCCTATTTCATTTAATGCACACACGCCAATTTTATTTTATTATTACATATGAGATGAGACAATTAACAGTCATCTATATAATGGGGGTGGGGGGGAAGGAGAATAGAGTACAAATTGTATCAAACATGGAGAATTCGGGGAAAGGATTACAACCACTCTCCACGATGCATAAAAATAAATTCATAAAGTAAATAAGTTTAGAGAGAAGAAAAAAAATTTAAAGCCCTCCCAACATTAATCAACTCTTTCCAAGGTGTGTCAAGAACTACAATGGGTCTACCATTGGAAAACTAATCGTTCATCGAACAATGTGAATCCATTAGTTTTCCAATCACCCTCATGGCCACACTCACATCGACATTTCCAAAATGAAAGATAGTCACCAATTCGTCAAAAGGATTTCTTGCCAAACCACGCGAGTATATCCAGCAACAACACTTTCAAAGTGTCATCAACACCGCATGTGGGTTCCTCACCAAACAACGTGGGTGGTCTAGCTTTCTCCAATGACTATACTCATCCCAACCTCCAATCTCCAAGGTGAATTCCTCACCATCAACGTGAGTCTATCCACCACCAATACTTCAAATGATATCGAAACCATGAATAATCATCTGTTGTTATATTCTAACTAGTCAACACATCATTCAAAATCATTTGAAATCACTTTCAATTTCCAAGAAAACACATCAAAGCCAGCATGGAGTTCTAACTGGAGAAGTGAGTACCTCACCATCAATGTGAGTCCGCCCACTACTCACTAACTCCCACATCCTTCAAATCATCCTAAGGCATCATTATTCACATTCTAACTAAACAATATATCATCATAAGGATCCAAATCATCAACATAAACACTTATCACCAAACTAGAAAATTAATCACAAGTGGTTTAACAAAAAAACAAGCATTCCTATACTAACTAACATGCATCATTAACTAAATTCATCATAAATCACACAAATGAGCGAAAAATCATGGTATAATGATAAAGAAAACACCACAACCTACTTTTCATACGAATCTTATGTACAAAAGAGAACATAAAATGCATTAACCGCTAATAACACTCAAACACTACTCTTACTTAACACTTTCATTATCAAATCATAATGACATGCATACTAACAAATTAAAACAACTTAGGTAGCCCGCTATTCACAAAAAATCATGCATATAATCATCCATTCAACAAAGAAAAGTACAATTTTCACTAATAATTAAAAGAGGCATTAATCCTAACATGGCATTTCTAACATTATACAATGAAAGCATACTAACAACTCCAAATAACCACAAAAATTCATAATAACTTCATAATATGACATAAGAAGCACTAACATAATGATGTTCATACCAAAAGTTCATAAAATCCATCATTTAAGCATAAAAAAGGTACTATCCATACTTGAAATATATTAACACTCATAATAAATGACACATAAAGACAAATATATAAAAAACATGAAAATGAAACATTAAATTGCAAGGAGGAGCATTGCAATGTATTCATGGTCCTCGGGCGTACCAAAATCGTCAAGATGGAGTGCTAATGTTTAGAAACTCACAAAACTCACTCAAAAAGCTCAGAAAGAAAGGATTTTCAAGTGTTTTGGAATGTTTGGATATGTGTAGAATCTGTTTCTAAGAGAAAAGTTGGGAGAAAAATTGTAGAACTTTATCCAAAATCAGCCAAGAAGCCCTTAAAAATTCTGAAATTACAAGCATGTGTGCAGCTACTCATGCACATATAGGCATGTGCATGCATGCGTAGCTAGTGGCACGCGTGGCTACCTACTGATACATATGCATCGGCAAAGGGCATTGGAGTGTAGAGGCATTAACAAAACTTCTAATCGAGATCCATTCCAGCCGGTACTTTGGTTATCATCATCGAGCTCAAAACCATGAACAAAATTTTAATGCTTAAAGTGCTAGAACATTTGTCTTAGGATTTCTTCCACTTTTCTATAGAAGCTTTGATTACAAAAGGATTGTAGAAGCCATTGAAATCTAGCTATGTTTCAGGGTTTTTGAGGCGGCTTATGATTTTTTAACGTTTTTAGTTTAGAATTTTTGAATTGTAATGTTAACTATTCGGTTATGAAATCTCTAGATTACCCATGTCTATTAGTCTATTTTCTAACGGAAAGTGTTAGGTGATGATTTTTAGATAACTTCAAGGGTGTAATTAATTAAATATGTAAAGTCATTTTCTACTTGAAATTAGGCCAAAACGGGAGGGTAGTTTTTGATATTGTCCTATATATATTTACACACACACACACACACACACACACACACACACACACACACACACACACACACACACACACACACACACACACACACACACACACACACACACACCACACACACACACACACACACACACACACACACACACACACACACACACACACACACACACACACACACACACACACACACACACACACACACACACACATATATATATATATATATATATATTCCGTGCATACATCTAGTAATATATGTTTAATTAATTTTAAATTAATAGTTCATGTTGAATTGATACATGTAACTTTACAATGCCTGTCTATATTGCTTCACTCAAAGAGTTGAACATGCAACTATCAGGAGTTGAATTCGATGATGATGAAAAAGGATGTCTAGAACAACTGGCCAATGCCGAACGACGATTGTTGATCATCAAAGACGGTATCATTAATCTAATTCCTGCATGGTCTTATGTGATATTGATATTTGAGTTCAAAAAGCTTCTCAATTTAACAATACCAAATTATTTGGAATTTCTACTAGAGTTGTTAATGGATCTGATAAAACAAAATTTCCCATTAAATTAAAGTCTCCTCTGCCTCTTTTCCCATGACACTAAATTTGTTTGAAATATGTAGCAGCAACTAGGATTTCATCAAAGGAAAGAGTTAGAATTTAACTACCTGGAATTTAACTGCCCTTTGTATTAGTAGATACGTCTTAGAGCGTAAGTTATTGACCAACCCTTCATAATGAGGGAAAGAAATAATTTTGGATGAGCAATTCTACCCAACCAAATTCTACGACCGACTCCTTATAACTTGAGTTGGCAAAAATTTAATGGAGCAAGAAACAAAATTAATAAGGAAAGTTACTATGCATGACATGGTACTTATATCTCCAATAGAATTTAGACAACTCAGGTTGTCGAGAAAGTTAGTTGTAAATAGGTTGTAGGTGCAGGATTTTCATGTTGGATACTTAAGATCTTCTACTTCTATGATTTTTACGAAGCTTTTAAACATTATTGACACATGTCATTGGGAGAAATCTATGTCTGAGGTTTACACTTATTGTTAATTTTTCTTTCAAAACTTAAAAAAAAAATAGAACAATATATTCAGCTCTCATTTTTATCTTATTAGCCCCTATCTTTTATTTAATCACGATAAAATTGTAATTTAGAGAATCTTTCATTACACTCAATATTTAATTTCAAATATATATGTGGTAAACTTAATTAATCATCATTTTATGGTGTTTTGATAGTTTTTTCTCTACAATTTAACCTTTAATTAATTAAATTTAAATGTTTTAACTCTAATCAATACTTTCTCTTTATATTAGTGAGTTCTTTAAATTCATATCAAAAAAATAATCAATATTCAAATAGTTCTTAGTTTTGGTGTTTCACGACTCAGCTTTCTTCCTTCTTTACTCACAACAAGTCTTAAGCCATATTTTTTTTTTATCTTATTTTTTACTGATTTTTCAATCAAAGCAAAGGAAAGGAGACAAAGTCAATATCCTTGAGTTAAATTCCTTAGATCCACTTTTAGAATTTGAGATGGTAGGAGAGTAACCTTGTATATTACCGAAATATAAAAGAATGCTGCTTTCAAAGAAAAGGGAAGAATTTAAGTGATGGTAGGAGTAGGGATGGCAAAAAATACCGGGTTGTGCGGGTACCCAGCTTTTACGTGAAAATATTCCTCGGATTTGCGGGGTTTAAGTGTAAGGGACAGATAAAGTTTTACAAATTTAATCTGGGTGCAGTCTGGGTGCGGTATACACCCTCCCCGCCCCACACCCGAACCGGATAATATAATAAATTTTAAAAATTAAAATTATTAGATGTCACTTTGTTACTTTGGTTTGGAACTTTAATGTTGTATTAGTGACTTTAATTATGTTGTCATGGGACTTTTATTTGTTTTAGAGAAAATGTTTGTATTATTATGTTGACACCTTAACACTTTTTATTTGTATTCGTAACTTTAATTATGTTATCATAGGACTTTTTATTTGTATTAAAGAAAATGTTTGTATTATTAATTTATTATGTTGACACCTTAACACTTTTTATTTGTAGTAGTAACTTTAATTATATTGTCATGGGACTTTCTATTTGTATTAGAGAAATCGTTTGTACTATTAATTTATTATATTGGCACCTTAACACTTTTTATTTGTATTAGTAACTTTAATTATGTTGTCATGGTACTTTTTATTTTGTAACACTATTAAGAAAACGTTTTAGAAAGCAAGAGCACAGGGAATGGGGACACTACCATTCAACTAATAATTATACTTGAATAAGAGAGAAAGTAGTGAAGGGGCAAAGACTAGAATAAGGGACAAAGAAAAGAACAAGAGTTAATAAAAGTCAAGAAGTTGTCGTGTCCTTTTGACCTTTACTTTTCATATAACCACCTAATCATCATTTATGTTAATTTTTAAATTACATGAGCTTACCTTTGTAAAAGGATATCCCACTGAGGGATAATTTGAAATATATAAATAATAAATAAAATATATACTATGCTGTTTATCTAAAGATAGTGGAGTAGTAACAGCCAACGATATATTAGTTCTTCTTATTTTCAGATAAATAGAATATGATGGGTACAAAATAAGTTTGCTGGATGAGTCATTTCTAAAGAAAAAGTATGAGTCCAATAAAACATACAAATAGTTTATGGTAGAAGTTTTTAAATAATCTTTTAAAGATTGGAAGTCCAATAATTAAGAAACATAATAAAAAATAGCCAACCAACAATAGATACCAAAAATTTAAACATTTAAATGCATTCAGATCTTGCTAATCAATTCAATCAAAAGTCTTAGCAAGAAAAAGAATAGAGAAATTCATTTGTTTTTTTTCTAAAATTATATAACAATGAAATCATTTTGTAACAAATATTATTATGGTTGAGACAAAGAGATCTAATCACTGTTAAAATTACTATTGATTGTGGTTCTATAAATATATAAAAATAAGTAAATAAGTTGAAATCAATTTTCTCACAATTATTCAAAATTAATATATAACATTATCACATTTCTGAAATACATTGGGCTTTTGTAATATAATTTTAAAAGGGCTCAAAACAAATTCAAAAAGAAAGAGAGTTTAATGGACTTAAGCCTTGCATTCAATTGGACAGCCTAAAAAAGTTCAAAAGATGTGCAGCCTAGCCCAGCCCAACAAGAAAAATAATCACGAACGGGGAAACCTGGGGAAATCCGGGGATTTTTCTGTGTAAAAAATCTGGGTGCGGGCAGACAAATTGTAAATCCGGGGAAACCCACACCCGCAACACATCCAAAAATTTCGAGAAAAATCCGGTGACTCGAGAGGACACCATATAATCTGGTCCAAGTGCGGAAATGCAAAACCTGCATCCGGATTTTGCCATCCCTAGGTAGAAGATTTCTAGTTAATCGTGGTTGATAGGAGGAAACTTGAAAATTGATTTAGGTTTTAGTTTAGGGATTCAATTGGAGCGGCTTGAATGGTTTTGGACTCCTACCGACTATATACATATTAGTATTGACAAGAAAGTATCATCTTTTCATTTTTCCAACCTTTTAATGTGGCCATCTTTAAACGAGGATTAGTCCCTGTTTAGAAGTCAAAACTTGGCCTGTGTCGTTTTAGGTATATTTCAAAGAAAACCATAAAATTAAAATAGAGTATTTTCAACTGTTTATTTAAAATTTTTTGACCTCTTTGATTTTATTTTAAAATAAAATTGTCAAAAAAATTAAAAAAAAGGTGGGTGATAAATAGAACTTCCCTATATGATATATCATGAGTATTTCTTTTCAATCGTCACTTTAAATTTTATTAAACCCATCTTTGTTTAATTATTTTTACAAAAGAAAAATGACTTAAAACATTACAGAATATTCTAGAAAATAAATATTCTTTATCAACAATTCAGGAATTCTCACCATGTATAGATGTTTACTGTGGGCTTACACGCTGATAAATGGCCATGCCTAAATCTTTTTGTGGGAGTTATTTTTACTTTATTAGTTGCAAGGTTCTGTTTACTATTATGTGGGCAAAATCTTTCATCAGATACAACCCGAAACTTGAGGTAATAGCTCTGTGACTCTCCTGTCTATGCAAAATTTATATCTATGCAAAATTTATAATTTAATTTAGAAACAAAAATAGCAAATAACCCCACATAACGACTGAAAAACTCATTTATATGACTACTAATGATTGTTGATAACTTTTACCTACATTCAATTTCAATTTGTTTTTAGATAAACTACTTTTTGTCCTTGCTTAGAGATGACGATGGCAACAGATTCCTTGACTTCTCCACCTTGTTTTCGTGAACAAGGTTGTCTCCGTGGAATAGCTGGTATTCTCGGTCGATGATCCTGCCAATGGTTAAGTTTTTACCATGTATGTAAATCGCGCTCTTCACCTCCATCTGCTTCCTTTCTTTCTCCTTGCCATGTTCCGGAAGCTGAAAAATATGGTTATAGAATTTGAAAGAATTTCTTTTGTTTTAAAATATCAATGATGCTAGATTTACAAAATCTATAAAACATAAATTTTACAATATGACGTAGCAGTCTAAATGGCAAAATTCTATTAGATATATAATTTTTCTCATCCATTTTTGTTTTTTCCTCCTCCAATTAATTTTGGTTATATAGACGGCCACAGTATGTTGTAGAATATATGTGGTATGAATATTATAAGTGTAACATTACTCTTAATATATATATGTGTGTGTGTGTGCGCGCGCGCTCATGCATGCTTTATATGCTTAAGTAATTTGAAATTATCCTAATAGAACTTGTGTTCATGCATCTAGCCAATGGTTAAGTGTTTGGCATTTATGTCAGTATAGGATCCACCAAAATTAAATTTGGTTCTCCTTCTCCCCCTCTTTCTCCTTCTCCTTCCCACGTTGAAAATAAATATATAAATTTCACGATTTAAAAAATTAGATATCTTCTAACCCTATGCAGAACTCTTAAAAAAAATTGCTATAAGTACATCTAATAAGAAATTATAGAAAAATAAAATATTCTTCCTAATAGTTCATGTTGTGTTGAATCATGTTGTGTTGAATCCGTACCTGCATCTTCATAAGCCTGCATCTGCCTGTACTCCTTTTGCTAACACATGGCTAAATACTGATAATAGTGTCCAAGGCTTTGGATTTGATGATTGAGATAATCCAATCGAAGATTTTGACGTGCAACTATGAGGAGTTGGATCTGATGATGATGAAAAGGATGTCCATAACAATTGGCTAATGGTGAACCACATCCTTTGATCATCAAAGACGGCATCATCACTCTAATTGCTTCCTGGTATTCTGCGGCATTGATAGTCGAGTTCAAAAAGCTGCTCGGTTTAACGATACCAAATGATTTGGTATTTGTGCTAGAGTAGTTAGAGGATCCGATAAAACAAAATTTGCCATGAAAATTTCCTCACCCTGTCCATTTTGATAACAGCCGAAGAGCGTTTGCCATGAACAGACAAAACCAAATTTGTTTGCAATATGAAGCAGCAACTGTTTTATCAAAGGAAAGAATGAGACTTTAACTGCCCCCCGTTTATTAGTAGATGTGTCTTAGAGCGCAAGTTATTGAACAAGCCCTTTGTAATGAGGGAAAACAGTAATTTGGTTAAATGGAAATAAAAATATTCCAAAGTAACCTTAATTAAAAATATTTTATTTTTCTTCCTATCCTGTCATATAATTAAAAACTTAACAATTTAAAGATTAATCAAATTATTTTTTCATATTCCTTAATTCTTCCAATAAACCACTTCACTATTGAAAATTAAAGTGAGATCATGATAATATATTGGCATTTTTTTTTTAGATTATTTAAAAAATTTTCATTACTGGAAAGATGGTTAAGATTATATATATATATATATTGAGTGATTGTTTGTATGTAGTTGATTTGTGCAATCAAGATTCTATCTGTGACAAACCTCGAAACCTAGAAAAAATTTTCAACCACCAAGGAAGTCCAGTAACCAATCTCAAGCAAAAATACCAAATAAATGCAAGCCAAGATGAGTAATACCTGTCCCTCAAGAATGGACAGGGCAGGAATTTTAGTAAGAAGATGATTGATTTACTAAGTTAAGAAGAAATAAAGTAGAAGAACAAAAGCCACCATTGATTTTCAAATCTCATTCACCAATTCATCTTGTAAAGAGGCGCCAAATCTTTATATGGATTTCTTATTTGAATACCAGATGAATATTCCACATCGAGTTTCACTTTGACTGAAAAATTAGAAAAGGATGAGGACAAAAATTGGGATTCATGAATCATGATAGACTTTTGTTTAAAGAACAATTTTATTTAATTTACATATCTATATATAGGGAAAAGTGATATCTTCACACAAAACTAGACACAATTTTATAGTCATTGGCCTATAAAATCCTATGGTAGAGATGATTAATGAGTTGGTTGTTTTAAATATAATTTGTTGACTTTCAAATATCAGCCTTTGGATTTTGTGAGATTAATGGCTAAAAAATTGTATCAATAAATTATGTCAAAAATTTATGTTTAAATATCCCCTCTCATATATATATATATAAGTGAAATCATTATTAAAGAGTGATAATGTGTTAATAAATAAATGGTATCTCAATGGATTGTAAGTAAAAGTTTGTAAGCGAATTTAGGGGTGTGAATTCAGGTTCGTGGGTCGTGTTCATGTTGTGTCGAGCTATGACATGACAAAAATTAGTCCAACCCGAACCCGACTCGTTTATTATTCGTGTCAAAAAGTCTCAACCCAAACACGACCCGATTATTAAATGGGTAACCTGCAGATGACACGACATGATACGCGAACACGAATAATAAACGGGTTGGGTTTTGTGTTAGACACAAATATGATCCGTTTGACATGACTATAACACGTTTCAATATTTGACACATTTATGAGACGTTTTACAGACACAATTACAACATGTTTAAATGATTAAAACAATTATGATACGACTAAGCATTTCAATTTCCAACTTATTTAGTATTTTTAAATTAAAAAGTAATAATAAGAAAATAATCAAAATTTATCTAACACAATAAAAAGTCCACTAAAAATCAAGTTCCATACAAACTTAAAATACAATTTAGCTTCAAAAAAAATCCATTGTATTTTTTTAACTCTTAAGTAACCTACAAAAAAAATATTTAAAACAAATTAAGGTTACTTTAAGATCATATCAAAATTAATAATAATATAATATTAATATTAATAAAAATATAACCTTCAATTTAAATATCTAATAAACATATAATGAAATTTTAAAATTAATTTGTATTTATAATTGTATCACTTTTAAAATAATCATGTCAATCCGTGTTAGTCGTGTTGTCATGTTTTATTAGTGCTAATCGTGTCATAAACAGGTTCGTATCATAAACGGGTTCATGTCACCCGCAGATACAATCTCTCAACCCGAATATGACCCAATTATTAAATGGGTTAAAATTTTCAATCTGAACATGACCCAAATATAATTAAGACAAATCCAAACCAGCTAATTTCCGTGTCGGGTTGGGTTCATGGGTCGTGTCGAAAATTTTCACCCCTAAGTGAACTCATAGATATTTTTGTTATACCCTATTATATATTAAGAGTATAAATATAATTTTTTTATGCAGAAGATATTGATTAGTTTGAGTCATATAAAATTATATTATTATCTAAAAACATAATATTATCTTATTTTAATAAAATCATCAATTTAATTATAAAAAATTAAAATTTTCATTCTATTAATATTATTTAAATCTTCGTCTCTTTTGGCTATGACTTGATCGTTGCACGAATATATTGTTGATGATTTTTGTTATTAGTTATAATTATTACATGGTGACCCTAACTTTTAATCAAAATTCTATTATGACATGGTAATAATCATGAGATTTAAATTGATGTAACATATTCTTGTATAAGGAATCGGGATATGATTTGGTAAAGCATTCTTGTGCAGAGATTCCCCATTCTCAACATATGTAAAATCCATGAGGCGTGAGACAAGGAATATAGGTGTTGAAATGAAAATTGGGTTTGAAATGAGCAGGGCCTCTCCAACCTTGCACATTGTCATCCTTATTAATACGAATATTAATTATTTTAGAATTTGTTTATGAGTCATTTTTCAATAGTAGTTATTTATTGAAAATAATTGTAGATTATATTTAAATATATAATTTTTTGGGTATATTTGATACACTGTATAGAATTATACAATTATCATTGTAGCGGATAGCATTGTTTAGAATTGTATTGTGTAGAATTGAGTAAACTTTATGCTGTGTTTGATTTGTCACTGTATTGTATAAATGATAAATAATATTATATTTAATGAAAGACTGCTTTAACCTTTATAATGAACTAAAGTATTTTAAAAATAATAAAATATTATATATTATAATAATTTTAAAATTATTTAAATATTTAATAAATTATATGTTATTCATTTGTGTGCACATGGACCACCAAAAAGATAAGCACGTGGACCACCAAAATAAAATATAATAATTTTTTATTCCATTCACCCTTATGCAGCATTCACCAGAGGTGAGAGGCCTTATAAAATTTGGGCGATTAATACGCCCTTTATGCAGTGTTATGCAGCCCTTTATACAATGCAGTCTTTTCCAAAGTCGAGTCAAACGTGAGTTAAAGTCATAATGTCATGTAATGCTATCCAATACGATGCTTCAAACATACCCAAATAGTATTCATGTTAGATGTGTAAATAAGTTGGACAACACAAAAAGATTAAGTGCATATAAATAGGTTAAACATAAATACATGTAATAACCCATTTATTATTTGTTGGGTGTTATGCTGTTCATCCATCTAACAATTATATCATATCTCCTTATTTGGTTAATAACATGAGTAGTTAAATCAATTATACACTGTTGATAAATATTTTGTTATATCTTTGCATTACCACCCCTTTTGTTGATTGATATCAATAGTTAAATTTTACTTTGATTGTAGTCCACATTGTCATTAAGATTAAATTCAATATTTTATGCCAAGCTGAGACCGTTATTAGAATGATAGTGATATAACATAAAAATATTTCCATATCCTATCTCACTAACAAAGACTAGTTTCAATTAATTACTTATAAGCCCTTGAGTTCAACAAGTAGATCAGATTTAGATGAGATGCGCTCATATGATACTGATCTAGTACTATAACATGATGTAAGGCATCTAACAAGTAAGGGTGGCAATTTAGATTACGACACGCGAATCTGACACAACATAATACGAAAATTTACAGGTTTAGGTTTGTCTTAATTGTGTTCGTATCATGTTCGTGTCGAAATTTTTAACTCGTTTAATAAACGTGTCATGTTTGTGTTGAATGTCTTTAACCTACGAACACGATTATGACTTATAACATTAATCCATTTATGATATGAATCCGTTTATAACACGCATATATATCAAACAAAATTGACAAGAATATAAATTAAGACACGATTAACACGATTATTGATACGAATAATATTTTATAATTTTTATACATATTAAATTATACAAAGTAAACATTATAATATTTTATTATATTAATATAATTAGAAGGACACTAGACACATCACCTTTAATTTATAATTTTCTAAATCAAATATTTAAAGTTTGTATTATTTATTCGTATTTAGTTTTGTTTAATTCTGTATATTATGTTATAGTCTTTTCATTTAAAAATAGGTTTTAATGTATAATCGTGTAATAATCATATCATAACTATAATCGTGTCATAATCATGTCTTAACTATAAACAGGTCGTGTCAATCGTATAAATATGTCATAATCGTGTTAGACAAGTCGTATTCATGTCTAACATGAATACGATCCGTTTATTATTCGTGTTCGCGTGTCGTGTCGTGTTACTCGTTTAATAATCGTGTCATGTTCTTGTTGACCATTTATGACATGAATAATAAACGGGTAAACGGGCTGTGTTCATATCGGATCAATCTTTATTGTGTCACAACTCGACACGACACGAATACGACCCACGAATACGAATTACCATCCCTACTAACAAGTGAATGATCTGTGGCACCACTTTTTGTTACATAAATTTAGACAAATTTAGATAAAACTTATAAACCATTAGATCAACCCACTTTCAATAGTTAAGATTCAATCAAATATGTATAATTAATATATCTTAAGAACGATAATTCTTAGATTTAATCTCAACAATTCAAAGCAACCCACTTTCAATAGTTAAGATTCAATCAAATATGTATGATTAATATATCTTAAGAATGATAATTGTTAGATTTAATCTCAACAATTCAAAGCAAACAGGTTGATCTAATGGCTCACAATTTATGTTTAAATTTGTATCAGAAAAAGCAGTGTCATGCACCTGTCCCAGTATATAATATATAAAGGGGATGCCATTTAAATTTGAAGTAAATTGATGTATTAATCAATTTATGGTTAGATATTAAATGTATCAGATCAAATGATTACATTATATGATCGATACGCCATAACTTTCTCAAATCCCAAAATTTTTTCAATCTCATACAACATGACATTGATTGCTCCTGATCAACCACGTACTAATTACTAAAAGATAATCAGATTAATTAATTTAACAATTCAACCAGCTATATATTTATATTTATACACGCATACATACACATATATACACACTTGCTGCCGCCCTCTTCATCTTTGATCACGTCCAAATTTTGAAATAATTACTTTGATCATAACACTTGTAAACTGATAATACAATTAAGATGGCTGCACACAGTTCATTTCATATAGCACATTATTTTGTTATAGATAACAACTATCAAAGGACTAAAAAAATCCAGAATAACGAGACTTGAAAGTTATGCAAGTGCAGTCGTCAACACGAACAGACTGGAGAAGTTTGGCTACGTATGCTCCAATAGCCACCACCAACGTTACATAAGCCAATGTCCGTCCTTTGTTTCCACCCAATTTGAGCCATGACTCCCTCATTTCAATCAATGTAACATCTCCAAGGGTTGCGGTAGTCTCACGCGATGCGTCACCAGTCTTTAATTGGTTTGGTTTTCCATCTTGGATTTGTTGGGTACTCGAAGGAACGCGCTTTTTTATTGTTACGTAAAGGATACCACCACAGAACTTTGCGAGAATATCATCTGATTTGCAGTCCTTGGGAACGTTGATTGATTTGTTGAAGACGGCGCTTTTAGTGACATCCACTTTGTGTTCTCCTTTTATCGTTAGTTGACCAAGGCTGCCAGTGACTTGGATTTTCAGATCTTCTTTCTTGAAATCTACACAAATGTATCGAAATCAAGCAAATATTACATTACCACAATTCAAACTACCTAGCTAGTTTGCTTGATTTATTTTTAGCCGTCAAAAGAAGAACAAATTAAAGTTTATAGAATATGACTTCTTTCAAAATTAATTAATGTAAGAGCAAAACCCTTTAAAGAATAAAAAATCACAAGTTATAATCTAGGCATATTTGTGCCGGAGACCACATTAATAAATAAATTGATATTATTTCCATATGATTTATCTCAACTGTTATTTATCCCAAGAATAGCCTAGTTAATTATAGTCAAATCTTTCTTATATATACCAACCTTGGAAGAAAAATGAAATCGATGTTTGATATATCAATTTCATAACAACTATATTATTTTTCCTCGTTCTGATAAAAATGGATCAACGAAATTAATATAATATACCTGCTGGAAGATGGATTTCAACAGTGTCTTGTTGTTCCTCTCTTTTCCATTTGGTATAGGGTTCGAATTCCTCGAGAGAATGTTGACTTTGAGCCATTGAAGTCTAGATCGCTTTTAGCTAGTTAATTTTATTGTTCTGTAGGAGAAATGATCTCTCTTAAATGCTTTGTTCTTATATCTATGTACTGGCATATGAGGTTTCTTTCAACTTTGGAAGAGAATTATTCCTTTTTGAAACTGAAAAGAGTTGGATAGAATATATTTTTTCTTGAAGGGAGCAACAATATTCTTAGTTTCATTCATAAATTTCTTTTCTTAATTCCTAGGCATACGTGCTCTGGGTTTACCGAACTAATGGTTTAACTATGTGACTCGCATGGACAATTTTATGTTATTTCACCAATATTATTATTGAATTCATACCATTTGCTTTTCTTTTCAAAATACTAATTTAACAATTTATTGAATATATAAAACATTATTGCTAACGCTGGTAGCATAAAACTTTATATTTTTGCCGATGAATGAATTCATGGAATAACTCTTTTTAAAATGTGATTTTCTTTTGTAAAGAGTAAAAATGGTACAAACTTTAGTTGTTTAAGATATGGAGCTGCAGAAAGGTCGGGGAATTGATAATGAAAATATTCAAAATGCGTTTAGCAGTCTTTTAATTTTGCAGACCTCGTAGATATTTTGCAAACTTTTATCATTTTTGAAAAATGATTTTCTTATGCAAGGAATAAAAGCGGTATATATCACAATCCCCTGCTGCCAAGAGAATGATCTCATTTCTGTGAAGCTATATATGTTGGCTATTTGTTAAGTAATTTATCTGTTAAACCCATATATGTATGTAATTAAAATTAACATTAAAGTACTATAGATTGTTTTGTTTTAGTATTAACATGTAAATTAAAATATCTTGTTTGTCAGTCATACAAATCTGAACTTACGCGGCTGGCGGATGAGAGATGCGTATTTCACAAGCAATTAGTTAATTAGATTTTACCACAATTTTCATTTTTGTTTAATTATTTAATAGGTCTCATATGATCCAAAAGTAGGGTTTACACGCATATCTTGGTGACTTTTCTCGAACAATAATATAATAATGCCCTAATTTCACCTTATTCATTTTAACCTCTAGGCATTAAGAGTATGTTTTTGTTTTGTAGTTTGGGTGTTTGTATGGCGTATATATTAGCCATGGAAGCAATTTAGTCTCTGAAAAAGTCTCATTTATAGTTTATCTAGGGAGAGAATGGGGAGAAGAAGGGACAAGGTTCAAGAATTACTAGAAAATTTTCATCGCATGATACCAACTACTTCTAGTTGATTAACTAATAAATTTCACATTAAGCTAAAAAAGCTAATTAATTCTTTAAGTAGATTAACAGTCCTAAACCCAATCGCTGTTTCTATAGAAAGAAAATTATGAATTAATCATTGCCTTCTTGTTTTTGTTGCACTTGTTTCTTGTAGCATTTTTTCGTATTATCTAGTTCAATTAAGATTAGATTCTTATTTTTTAATAATGAATCTATTACCTAATTCAAATAGGATCTTGATAATAAAATAAGTGCCCTTCTTAGATCCAGCATAATAGTGCTTATCAATCTTTTGAATAAATTTTTTTTCTCTCAATTTCATTGTAATTCTCCCTTTAATCTCTTCCATTATTACTCCCTTTCCCTCTATCCTAATTTCCCTACTTTATTTGATTTCTCTTTGATGAACTTCTCAAAATAAAAGGAATAAATAATTTATATTCATACTTTTGTATAACAATTGTACATGATATTCATAGGGGTGAATCCCCAATTAGCTACCTAAATCAAAGCCTGAAATTAAGTTAATGCAATCCCCTCGAATCCTATTGATTTGATCACATCTAAGAAATCTTCTAACAAAGGAAAGGAGATCAATCAAGAATATATTTTACAATCCCAATACTCTCCTGCAAGTTGGTGCATAGATGTCGCGCATGCCCAACTTGTCCAAGCAGTTTGTGAATAGGGATGGCAATTTGACCTGGGCGGGGCCGGGGATCCGAAAAATCTTCTAACAAAGGAAAGGAGATCAATCAAGAATATATTTTACTATGTCTTTCTGAATTTTTGGTGCTATCAATTTCAAATTTTCAGGAGCATTTTGTAATGCAACTTTTCTTATTTCCTCATTATGATCACACAACCAATGTAAGAGTTCAAGAAAATTTCCTCGATTTTTAGAATCTTCAGTTTCATCATGTCCACGAAATGGAAGCCCTTGTCTTAAAAGAAACCTTATACAATCAATTAATGCACCCAAACGAGTTCGATAGTCAATTCGAGCTTGGTCAGATTGTCTCACTAAAATTGTCTCTATATGTTGATCTTGCTTTAACAATGCTTCACACATACCCCAAGCTTGATTATGAGCACTGTTAGGACCCCCAACATCAACTTTTAGTTTCTCTTTTTTCTTCCAATTCGAAAACCCTATACTTACAAAAGATTCACCACCTGCTTGCTCACCAGTATCTGGCTTAAAGAGATAGCAACATAAGCAAAATAAGGCATCTTTTGCTATACTGTACTCTAACCAATTAGGATATTCATTAAACCAAGCTGGATTAAATCTTCTTGACTTTTCTCCATATTTTTTAAAGGGAAAATTGTGATCACGAGGTTGACAAGGACCCTTTTGAAGATAAGCTCTTCGAACTTGATCTCTGACATGAGGATTATATTCCAAAATTCGAGTCCTAAGTCCAGGATCTGCAGGCAAATCTTGTAAATTAACATCTTCACTAATTTGTTTTGAGCTTTTAGCACTTTTGTTTGAACTTGATGCCAACTCAGAAGTAGATTTTCTTTTAAAATATCTCTCCATAACTGATAAATAAAAATGATACGTATTATTCTACTATTCAAAAAGACTACAAACACATTAAATAATAAAAAGTCTCTCGAACATAATCTTTTTAATGATATTTATTTTTTTTACTCTAATCAATACAAATAAATCAAGAATATAGAGATATATGACACAAATATACTATATAATATAAATTAGAAAAGAAAGTCATCACTATTCAAAGAAATTTTTTTCAATTTGTACTCTTTTTATAAGAATCAATTCATTAATTTTCAACGTAACAAAAGATATAAAGAAAAAGCAATAATTTATATTAAAATAAATAAATAAACATTAAAAAGATTTACATAAATTTTATTTGTAGAATACAGTAAAAAGAATTAATTATAGTGAGTGACGATATAACTTACTTGAAAGGAAGGATAATTAGTTATAAGTGTTGTATAACTGTGTTTAATTGCACTTACTATAAAACGGGTATATGATTGCCTGCAAAATAAAAACAAGATATTTAGAACAATAAAAGCGTAAAACTACATGAGAAGAACATAAAAAATTTGATTAAAATTTTATGTATAAAATAAAATAATAAAATATTAAATATAATAAAATAAAAACTCACTTGGTGCTTGTCTTTTGTAGCAATTCGGTGGGTAGAAGAGTAGATGGGATGGGTAGGTGGTAAAGTGAGTGAAGAGGCGGCTGGGGAGTTTAAAAAGTGAAAAAAGTTGTGAAAGTCAAAGTAGGTTTTGAATTTTTAATAAAGGAGTGTATTATAACTTTTGAAGCTTGAGGGACTATTAAGAGATTTTAAAATTTCAGGAGGGGCCCGGGCCCCCTTGGGTCTCCATGTCAGTCCACCACTGCCGGGGTGGGACGGCCGGGGCCGGGGACCCAGAATTAAAACCGGGGGATGTAATTGAAATTTTAAAATTATGTCAAACAAAGTTCATATCCCTTAGGTTGTAATATTTCTTATAACCCCTTAGTAAATCCAAGCCCATTTTCTTATTTTTTTTAAATAGTCCAATGTGCAAAGCCCAGCCCAACAACCCAAAGCCATAATTTAAAAAAAACTTGCACTAGCCACAACTTGAACTCAAGCCCTCCAACATATTTAGACAACACAGCACACAACCACTGGGCTACAGCCCCTTTTGGCATAAATTTATGAGTCTCAAGATACATATAAGTCTAGCCCATGCCATAGTTTCAAAAATTAGATGAAGAATTGCTCCCAAGCCTTGAACCCGCGCCCTCCCAACTACTCAAATAACGCACTACCAGTGGGCCAAAGCCCTCTTTGCATAAACTTATAACTACTCAAATATATATAATACATTAGAAAGTTTCAGAATTTTTACAAAATTGTACAACTCGGATTTTAATCCCGGATTATTGAAAAACCTGGTCCCGCGCGGGGTGCCTCGGCCCCAGAAAAAAATTCCGGGGAATTTCCCAGGGCCGGAGACTGTCGGCCCCGGCCTCGGGTTTTGCCATCCCTATTTGTGAATACTTGATTTGAGACCGTGTAACACCCCTCCAAACCCATGTACCAGACAGCCCGTCCAGGGTCTGAGCAGATAGTTTGTGATACTTGATTTGAGACGGTGTAACATCCCCTTAGACTTTTATACGAGATGGCCTTTCCAGGGTCTGATGCTCATAAACCTGTATTATCTGGTTTGGTGCCTGAAACCACCTTGCACAATACCTCATGGTTTTGCATAGTACCTAAAGACTTTGTTCCCAAAGGACACATCCCTCACGACTCAAAGCAAGGACATAGTCCTTTTCCTTGCAACACGGGTACCATTTGGCTACTGCATTTTTATGTAATGGCCCTCTGGACCAATATACCAGACGACCCACCCAGGGTCCAACACTCATAAACCCGCATTGTCTTGGTACCTTGGACCACCTTGCATAGTACCTCATGGTTTTGTTCCTCAATGATGCGACTTCCACGGCTCAAACCAAAGACATTGCCCTTTTCCTTGCAACATGGATACCATTTGACTAGTCCTTCTCAATTCTCTACGGCGTTTAGGGAATAAAATATTTTCAAGAACAAGCAAATCATAATGATTTTTGTCTTTATTTCTAGACATTCTTTCATATCTTGGAATATTCATCCAAATTTTTTTAATTAAGATAGTCTTTTTTTCAATATTTTTTCAATATCTTTTATTAAATTTGCGCTTCTTCATATCAACTAATGAAATACCAAAGGTGTGGTATAGAAAAAATTCTCCATTATTTTTTACAGATAGATGAAGTGGTCTGATAATCAATATTCCCCTCTTCATCAGTTCTATAAGAGTGAAATCCTTTTCAACAATCAAAATCTTCAGACCCAATTCTCCTCTTTAAATGGAATATATAACAACTTCTCTTGGATATCTCAATCGAAGCATGACACCATATATTTTGATATTATTAGTTATTTTTTATTGAAAAGATCATACCATCTCAACTGAGTCTAGCCAAATGGTACCTATGTTGCAAGGAAAATGACTATGTCATTGGTTCGAGCTGCGAGAGACACATCATCATGATCTTCTGATCAAATCTTTGGCAACTCCATAATTTTCTCCTCCAATTTCTCCAAGGAGTGTCATAAATTGGTTCGGTGAATCTTCAGTAACTCCACAATTTTCTTTCTCCTCTAATTTCTCCGAGGAGTGTCATAAATTGGTTCAGTGAATCTTCTATAAGTCCACAATTTTCTTTCTCCTCCAATTTCTCCAGGGGAGCGTTACAGACCGCTTTAGTGAAAATATCAACTATTTGATCTTTTAATCAAATCTTTGGCAACTCCATAATTTTCTCCTCCAATTTCTCCAAGGAGTGTCATAAATTGGTTCGGTGAATCTTCAGTAACTCCACAATTTTCTTTCTCCTCCAATTTCTCCGAGGAGTGTCATAAATTGGTTCAGTGAATCTTCAATAACTCCACAATTTTCTTTCTCCTCTAATTTCTCCGAGGAGTGTCATATATTGATATATATACACATCAATATTTTCTTCACTTGTGTTTTTAGATAATATAATTCCCTTTCCAAGAGTTGATTTCAAATGCCACGATTATGCATAAACTAACTAACAATACTTAATGCATAGGCAAGATCTGGTCTTGTATGTGCTAAGTACATCAATCTTTCAAAAAGTCTTTGATATCTTCCCTTGTCAATTGATGCCTAGTCAGTCTCAACACATAATTTTAAGTCTTTTTCAACCAGGGAATCAATTGGTTTACATGCTATCATGCCAGCTCTTATAATAGGTCTAAGGTTTATTTCCTTTGGGATAGAAAGATACCTTTACTCGATCAAGAAACTTCTATCCCAAGAAAATATTTCAAACACCTTAGCTAAGTATTCCTATAGAGTTATTCTTTTTTCTGGATCATTTCCTATGACTTCATCAATATACACAATAACGGCAGGGATTTTTTCTTACTACCTTTTAAGAACAATGTGTGGTTTCAGTTGCTTTGGTGTTAGCCAAAGTATGTATTGGACTTTGTAAATCGTCCAAACCACACTCTTGGAGACTGGTTTAACCCATGTAATTATTTTGTCAATCTACAACTTTCTAACTATGTCCTTTTGGTATCATGCATCCAGATGGAAAATCTATGTAGACTTCTTTAGACAATTCACCATATAGAAATGCATTTTTTACATCAAACTGTTGCAGTGGCCAATCCAGATTTGATACTAAAGATAATAAGACCATATTGTATTGAACTTAGCTACAGGTGCAAACTTATCTGTATAATTGATTCCATAGGTTTAAATGTACCCTTTTGCTGCGAATCTTACTTTAAAACGCTCGATTCTTCTATTAGCCTTGTACTTTACTATACAAATCCATCGGCATCCAACTGGTTTCTTCCTTGGTGGTAGATTAGCAAGTTCCCATGTTTCACTTTTCTTTAGGGATTTCATCTCCTCATTCATAGCTACCCTCCATCTTGGATCAGATAATGCACATTGTTAAGAATAGATACAGCAAATAATTGATTTACAAATGATAGGCTTGATTCTGATAGGCGATGGTTAGACACATAATGGCACATGGGGTATTTAACTTTACTAAAGAGATCAAGTTCATAAGTTTAAGGAATACTTCTAGTGATACAATAGGGTAACTGTCTCTTAGCAGGCTTTGTTTTCAAATCAGGAACATTCTCAATAGGTGATTGGTATGATATATTAGACGAACATGAAGTTGTGTCTGGACTTTGTGGGTTTAAGAATTCGATCAAAGAATCACCAGCTTCAATCACTTGATATTTATTGATCCGACGAACAATTACCAATTTCAATTTCTGAGTGTTCATTGTAATTCCAATCCAATTCACCTACTTCTCGATCATCTGAGTTTCCTTCAAAGATAAAGTTAATACCATGTTAAGTTTGCTATTTTACGTAAAAGCTTAACCTAAAATGCGTAAGCTTAACGTTAGTTTTATACTTCACAGCCTCTTTTAGGTTTTTATATACTTCCTCTTTTGGGTTTTTTATATGAGCTAATATAATTTCTTTTTTTATTTTTATATGAGCTAATATGATTTCTTTTTTAATTTGTAGTGGGGGGATTCAAACCTTAGATCACTAGGTCAAAGGACTTTGATACCATCTCAAAACAAAATGGATGAATAACTTGTATTCATACTTTTTTATAATATTTGTACATTGTATTTATAGGGGTAAATTCCCCAATTAGCTGCCTAGATTAAAGCCTGAAATCAAGAGAATACAATTAGGGATGGCAATTTGACCCGGTCGGGGCCGGGGATCCGAAAAATCCGGACATCCGGAGCCGGGCAATAACCCGAAAAATCGGGGAATTTAGCAGGGGCCGGGGAGAATTTTTCTGCCCCGTTCGGGGCCGGGGCCGGGGATCCGGAATTAAACCCGGGGGATGCAATTAAATTTTAAAATTATGTTATGTAAAAATACTTTTAAGTCCTGTTAGTTTTTAATTCACACATTTCACCCCTTATTTAAATTTTAGCCCAAGCCCAGTGTGCCTCCGAGGTTCGAACTCGTCTCTGTGCATATATGGAAATGACAAGTTACCACTGGACTACAACCCATTTCGCATTTAATTTTGCTACACATATATATATCTGTCACCGATGTCCAAGGAAATTATGTTAAAAATTTTCTGCAACCTGGGCTTCGAACCTGTCACCCCCCATACCTGCAAATTGCGGGCAACCACTAGGCTACACATTATTTTACATAAAATTTTGCTATCACATATATATATACGACATAAAAGAGCATTAGAATTTAAAAAAAAAATACAACCCGGATTTTAATCCCGGGTTATTGCAAAACCCGGCTCCACCCGGGGTACCCCGGACCCGGCCCCGGGAAAAAAATTCCGGGGAATTTTCAGGGGCCGGGTGTGTAATTGAGAGCCGGGGTCGGGGGGTTTTCCATCCCTAAATATAATCGCCTCAAATATTATTGATTTGATCACATATAAGAAATCTTCTAACAAAGGAACGGAGAATCAATCAAGAATATTTTTTAAATTTTCAACGTAACGTCATTCCTTGTCAGATTTATTTCTATCCATTGATGCCGATTACCATCCCACCGACCAGTGAAGTTGTGGCTTTGCCGCAACTATTTGAGTAATCTTGATGTGGTTTCTTTCAGCATTAAGTTAAGGCTATAAACCAAAGTATAATTAATTCACAATAAAATTTCTGTTGTCATATCCGTTTGTATAATTTTAGTTGTCTAAGAGGTTGTATGTGTTTATGAAAACTAGATGATGACATGATACATCATGCATATACTTTATCTGCTGCCGGTAAGTTGATCTTTACCTTTCAAATTTTGCCACCTTATCTTACACTTTCCAATAACGCAATTAAAATGTTAATACAATTATATAAAATCACTGCAACGCTTTATTTCAGCACGTTATCTTGCTACAAACAACGTCATGTTTAAATGTAAGGACTAAAAAACCCCAGAATCACGAGACTTATGAGCCATACAAGGGCAGTCTTGAACTCGAAAAAACGGGAGATCAAGTTTGTAGGCCAAATATGCTCCACTAGCCACAGCCAACATTAGAAAAACCAATGCCCATCCTTTTTTTTTTTCCACCCAATTTAATTCCGGAATTATAGACTCTAATCATTGTAACATTTCCACTAGTCGCAGTACTCTCAGGCCATCCTATAGCTTTACAACAATGAACAATCACGCGTTTTATCATCTTTATTTCCATCTTGGTTTTGTCGGGTACAGCTCGAAGGAATTACACTATTTTCTATTGTTACGTAAAGAGTACCATCACAGAACTTTGCATTAATATCATCTAATCTGCTGTCGGGAACGTTAATTAACTTTTTGAAGCAACGGCTCTTAGGATCATCCACTTTGCCTTCCATCTTGAGCTCACCAAGTGCGCTAATGAATTGGACCTCAGGATTTCTTTCTTGAAACCTACACAAATTAATTGATATGTCAAATTAAAGAAATGTTACGTGACCAAATGTAATTGTAAAACTTTTTTATCGTTTTAACGCTAAGAAATTTCCTAGTATGTTTAATTTCATTTGTAGCCTTTAAAGGAAGAATGAAAGTTATAATACGTCTCTTTAAGGATTTATTACAAGAGCAAAACCCTATAAAGAATAAAAGATCACTAGTTAATGTAGGAATAGTTGTGCCCAAAAACCATAATAAACAAACATCATTTCCATATGATTTATCTCAACCTTTGTTTATCGCAAGAGTAGCCTCGTTGACCATAGTCAAATGATTCAAATCTTTCACATATTATCCTTAGAAAAAAATTGAACTCGATGTTTTGATAAATCATAATATCAATTTCATAATATTAATAACAACTTATATTGGAACTATATCTATATATATATATATATATATATATAGAGAGAGAGAGAGAGAGAGAGTATGTGTGTGTGTGTGTGTTATTAGAATGATAGTATAAATTTAATATTGAAACTAGTCTTTGTTAGAGACATAGAATAGTTAAATTTTACTTTGATTTTAGTATGTGTATATATAAACTTGTGAGTCATTAGATCACCCACTTTTTGTTAAGATTTAATCAAACATGTATAATTAATGTATTTCGAGAATGATAATTGTTATAATTAATCCCGACAATTGAAAGTAAGTTGATCTAATGGCTTAAAATATATGTTTGAATTTGTATCAGAAAAAGTGGTGTCATGCATATAATATATAAAGGAGATCCTATTTAATTTTGAAGTTAGCTGATGTATAATAAATTGACGGTTAGATATTAAATGTATCATATCAGATAATGACATTATATGTTCGATACACCGTAACTTTCTTTGATCCCAAATTTTTTTCAATCTCATACAACATGAGATTGATTGCTCCTGATCAACCACGTACTAATTACTAAAAGATGATCAGATTGATTAATTCATCTATTCAACCAGCTGTATCTAATCATTTGCTGCCGCTCTCTTCATCTTTGATCACTTCTATATTTTGAAATAATTACGTTGATCATAACACTTGTAAACTGTTTATACAATTAAAATGACTGAATGCGTTTCATTTCAGCTAGCACTGTTTTGTCTTTCATAACAAGTATCAAAGGACTTAAAAAAACCCAGAATAACGAGACTTGAAAGCTACGCAAGTGCAGTCGTCAAGACGATTCTGGAGAAGCTTGGCCACATATGCAGCAATAGCCACCACCAACGTTACATAAAGCGATGTCCGTCCTTTGTTTGCACCCAATTTTAGCCATGACTCACACATTCTAATCAATGTAATTATAACAAATATTCCATCTTGGATTTGTTGGGTACTCGAAGGCTTTTTTATTGTTACATAAAGGGTACTCTTATAGAACTTTGCGAGAATATCGTCTGTTTTGCAGTCCTTGGGAACGTTGATTGTTTTGTTGAAGACAGTGCTTTTAGTCTCATCCACTTTGTGTTCTCCTTTTATCGTTAGTTGACCAAGTCTGCTGATGACTTGGACTTTCAGATCTTCTTTCTTGAAATCTACACAAAATATATCGAAATCAAGCAAATATTACGCTACCACAATTCAAATTCCCTAGCCAGTTTGCTGGATTCTTTTTTAGCCATTAAAAGAAGAACAAATTAAAGTTCATAAAATATTACTTGTTTAAAAATTAATTAATGTAAGAGCAAAACCCTTTAAAGAATAAAATATCACAAGTCATAATCTAGGAATATTCGTGCCCGATACCACATTAATAAATAAATTGATATCATTTCCATATGATTTATCTTAACGGTCATTTATGCCAAGAATAGCCTAGTTGATTATAGTCAAATCTTTCTTATACCAAACTTAGGAGAAATTAAATTCGATCTTTGATATGTCAATTTCATAATAACAACTATATAATTTTAATTTCCTAGTTCTGATAAAAATGGATCAAAGAAAATTAATTTAATATACCTGGAAGATGGATTTCAACAGTGTCTTGATTGTCCTCTTTTTTCCATTTGCTATAAGGTTCGAATTCCTCGACAGAGTGCTTGCTTTGATCCATTGAAGCCATCTATAGATTGCTTTTAGCTAGTTAATTTGTTTGTTCTATAGGAGGAGTGATCTCTCTTCAATTCTTGGTTCTTATATATATATAGGTTATACTACGTAATGGCATATGAGGTTTCTTTCAACTGTGAAAGAGAATTATTCCTTTTTGAAACTAAAATGAGTTGTTTAGAATATAATTTTTCTTGAAGGGAGAAACAATGTTTATAATTTAATTCACGACTTTCTTTCCTTAATTCTTAGGCACACAAGCTTTGCGTTTACCGCAGCAGTGGTTTACCTACGTGACTCGCATGGACAACTTTATGTTACTTCACCAGTAATATTATTGAATTGATACCATTTTTCATTTTAAATATTAATTTAACAATTTATTGAATATATGTAATATTATCGCTAACGCTGATAAGACATAACATTTTCTATTTTTGCTAATGAATTAACTCATGGAATAACTCTTTTTAAAATGTGATTTTCTTTTTTAAAGAGTAAGAATTGTAAAAACTGTGAAACTGTCTATTAATTTGTTTTAGTATTAACATGTAACATACAATATCTTGTTTCTCAGTCATGCAAATCTGAACTTAATTACACAGCTGGCAGATCAATGAGGAATGCGTTTTTCACAAGCAATTAGTTAATTAGATTTTACTACTGCTTTCTGTTTTAATTAATTATTTAATAACATAGGCGGATCCACGCTTAGACCGGGGAGCCCAAGCCTCCACTGAAAATTTGAAAATTTATTGTACCCCTTAAGTTTCAATACTCACAAGTATACCCTTATATAAAAATTATTTGATTTTAACAAATATATCTTTATTTAAAGATTACATGATTTTAACAAATATATATCTTATCCTTAAGTTCACCTTTAACTTTAAGTGTTGTTTTTTAGTAAGTCTATTTATGTGCCTTCATTTTATGTTATTATATGATTGAAATCTTATGATACATTTATTCATATAATTTATTTTGAAGTCATTTAGAATATATATATAAACATAATAGATTTGAAAAATCATTTTCAATATATAGAGTACATCAATCAACATTTTTATAAATATTCTTTGAACTAATTTATCATCAATATATTAATTTATATAGAATTTTAAAATTTAAATAATTAAATAGTACAAAAAAATTCTCTGCGTATAAAATATCAAAATCCAAATATTAAATATATTTAGCTTTCATATAAAATTTTAAAACAATATTATTCAAATATATTAATTTAATTATAATAAAAAAAACTTTAAAACTTATATATATGTTAGAAAAATTTTTCAAACTATAATATATTATAACGTTAGTCTTTTATATGTATGTATGTCTATCAAAAAGAAATAATTATCTTATTTTTAATTTATCTAAAAATTATTTTAAATATAATTAAATCTTAATGATTATATTTAGCTATATATTTATTTAAATTCTAAGTTATGTGGTGCCCCCTCTGAAGAAAATTTCTGGGTCTACCACTGATTAATAGGTCTCATATGATCCAAAAATGGATTTTACATGATATCTTGGGGACTTTTCTCAAACAATAATGCAATAATACCGTAGTTTCACCTTATTCATTTTAACCTCTATATATCCATAAAGAGTATGTTTTTGTTTTGCATTTTGGGTGGTAATTGTATGGCCTATATATTTGCCACTGAAGCAATTTAGTTTCTGCAAAAAGCCTCATGTTTAGTGTATTTAGGGAGATAATGGGGAGAAGAAGGGACAAGGGTTCAAGAATTACTAGAACAATTTCATCACATGATACCAGTAACCTACTCCTAGCTGATTAACTAATAAAACTCACATTAAGTTAAACAAAGGTAATAAATAATTTAAGTATATTAACTATGCTAAACCCAACAGCAGTTCCTATCGAAATTAGAACATGAACTGATCATTGCCTGGTTGTTGTAGCTCTAGTTGTTCATGTAGCATTTGTTTTTGATAATTTATAATTCAATTAGGATTAGATTCTTATTTTCCAATAATGAATCTATTACCTACTCAAAATAGGATGTTGATACTTTACATAAGTGCCTTTCGTGGACAATTAGCTTAATAATGATTATCCATCCTTTGAATAAAGTTTATTATTTTTCCTCAATTTCAGTCTAATTCTTTCTTCAATTTCTTCTATTATTTCTCCTATTTCCTTTATTATAATTTCTCGTTTTGATTGCTACTTGAGAACCTCATTCCTTGTTAGATGTTTTTATCTATTGATGTTGAATATCACCATCCTACTGACCATCGATCGCAGTTGTGGCTTTGCAGCAACTTGAGTTATCTTGATGTGGTTTCTTTCAACATTAAGTTAATGGTATAAACTAAAACCTAGTTAATTCATAATAAAATCAGTTGTTGTCAGGTTATATAATTTTAGTTATCTAAGAGGTTATTGTATGCATGTATTTATCAAAACTAGATAATGACAAGATAGACTTTCTCATATAGCAAAATTTTATGATCAAATGATTGTTTTTGGAATTAAAGTCGGAGAGTAAGTTAAATTCAAACTTTAGACAAAAAAAAAAATAGCTCTTTAATTATCATTACGTACAGTTTACTAAAAGAAAATCAGATTAATTAGCTACGTAGCCAGCGTTAATATATACACGTTCTGCTGCCGGCCACCTCATCTTTGCCTTTCAAATTTTGCCACCTTATATTTCTTTCAAATTTTGAAATAATTACTTTGGTGATTAATAACAAAGATAAAATGTTAATACTATTATATACAATGACTGCAACGCTTTATTTCAGCACATTATTTTGTTAGAAACAACATCATGTTTAAAAGGGACTAAAAAACCCCAGAATCACGAGACTTATTAGTCATACAAGGACAGTCGTGAACTCGAAAATACGGGAGATCAAGTTTGTAGGCCAAATATGCTCCACTAGCCAGAGCCAACATTAGAAAAACCAATGCCCATCCTTTTTTTCCACCCAATTTAATTCCGGCCTTATAGTCTCTAATCATTTTAACATCTCTACTGGCTGCAGTACTCTCAGGCCATCCTAAAGCTCTACAACAATTACCCATTTTATCATCTTTATTTCCATCTTTATTTTTTGGGGTACAGCCGCAAGGAATTAAATTCTTTTTAACTGTTACGTAAAGAATACCATCGGAAAACCTTGCATGAATATCCTCTAAATTGCTGTTTGGAACGTAAATTAACTTTTTGAAGTAATTGCTTTTAGGTTCATCCACTTTGCCTTCTATCTTGAGCTCACCAAGGGCGCTAATGAATTGGATCCTCAGATTTTCTTTCTTGAAACCTACACAAATTAATATATTAAAGCAATATTGTTACGTGACCACATGCAATTGTAAAACTTTTGGATCGTTTTAATGCTAAGAAATTTCCTAGTTTGTTTAATTTTATTTGTAGCCTTTAAAGGAAGAATGAAAGTTAATACGTCTTCTTTAAGAATTTATTACAAGAGCAAAACCCTATAAGGAATAAAATATCACTAGTTAATCTAGGGATTGTTCTGCCCAAAACCATAACAAACAAACATCATTTCCTTATGATTTATCTCAACTTTTATTTATCCCAAGAATAGCCTGGTTGACTGTAGTCAAATGATTCAAATCTTTCACATACCATCCTTAAGAAATTAAACTCGATGTTTTTGATATTATCATAATAGATTAATAGCTTGTATTGGAAATATATAATGTTTTTTCTAGTTCTGATAAAATAAGATCAACATTGAATTTAATATAATATACCTGCTGGGAGTTGGATTTCAACAGTGTCTTGGTGTTCCTCCTTTTTCCATGTGCAGCAGGGTTCGAATTCCTCAACAATATGAGAGCACTTGTCTTGAGCCATTGCAAACTCTAGCTAGCTTTTAATTAATTAATTTGTTTGTTCTGCAGGGAATGATACTTATTCATTCCCTGCAGGTTCTTATATAGGTAGTGGCATGTGAGGTTTCTTTCAACTGCGAAAGAGTATTATTCCTTTTTTAAAAGAAAAAAAGTTGGTTTTCTACTTTATCAGAGGATAATCCTTCTTCAATTATATTCTCCTCTTGCATGGGAGAAACAATATTCCCACTTAAATTCATAACCTTCTTTCGAAATTACTAGAAATAAGTTCCTGAGTACTTTCTTATTGAATTGATCACAGTCATACAATTCATTTCTTGAAATACTAATTTAACAAATTATTGAATCTATGTAACATTATTTCTGGCATTGATAACTTAACAATTTCTAACTTTTGCTGATGGATTAATTCATGGATCAACTCTTTTTAAAATGTTTTTCTTTTGTAAAGAGTAAAAAATGGTACAAACTAGTTTGGAACAAAAAGTTATTTAAGATGAGCTGCAGAAAGTTTGCGGAGTCCATTGCGAAAATATTCAAAATGTGTTTCAGCAGCCTTTTAGTTTTTCAAACATCAGAGACATTTTGTAAAATTTAGGGAAAATTGAGAAAATGGACAAAATTAGGGGGTCTTATTGAAAAATGGACACATCCTGAAAAATTTTCATGCTATAGGCACTTTCTTGATAAAAAGACTCAAATACCCTTTGAAAGTAATTACTTGTATCAGACACAACTCTTTTCAGGGATGAAATTGTTAAATTACAAACTATGGGGACTAAAAAGTAATATATTTAGAGTATATATCGCACGAAGACTCGACACTCGACACAACTCGACACTCGATAAATATCCGACACTCGACACACGACATTTCACTACTCGACAAACACTCGACACTCGACATTCACCACTCGACAAACACTCGACACTCGACATTCACCACTCGACAAATACTCGACACTCGACATTACATAACTCGACAAGACTCGACAAGTTATTTTCGAGTGTCGAGTGTCTTCTTCGGTCGTCTGAAGAGAGAGAAATAAGGCTTTGGAAAAAATTGAATGCATAAGGGTAATTAGGTCCTTTTGTCAAGAAAGTGTCTATGGCATGAAAATTTTTCAGGATGTGTCTATTTTTCATCAAGGGCCCCTAATTTTGTCTATTTTCTCAATTTTCCCTAAAATTTATCCTTTCTGAAAAAGGTTTTCATAGCGTCATATATAACAATCACCTGCTACCTAGAGAACAATCTCACCTGTATTCCATGAATTTAATTTATAAATATACATAATATATCTTAGCTATTTTTTAATTAATCTGTTAAATCTAAATGAAAATAAAATTAAAATTACAGGATTTTAGATTTATTCCAGCAAACATGTAAAATACAATATGTAGTTTCTCTCAAACATACAAATAATGAACTCATGGGCCATGTTGGGCCTACTTCTTTTTGACATATCTAATTCTGTTTGAATGGGATTACTTTGATCAATTTGATTTTGCTATGCATGTGTATCATGTGACTCGAAAGATTTTCAAAGTCTATTATTGAAGTGGCAATTGGCAAACAGGTTCATTCTAAGTTTCTGACTTGATGAAAAGATGCCAAAATCAAGGCAATGACCAAAATAGGAACCATTATCTGGGCATTTTTCCTTCATACAAAATTGTTTGCTTAGTTGGAAAGGTATGGCCTTTTTTGCCTGCCAGTATGGAGTAACCTCATTTGTATAGTATCAATAGCCTTGAAGCAATAGCTAAGAACATTATGGTTTGTTTTGAATGCCGTTAATGCTCGCCAACAACTATTGAATCATAATCTTCAAATTTCTTGTTTTCACTAATTTATTACATTAATTTCTACTCTTATACCCAGATGAGAAATGCGTATTTCACAAGCAATTTGTTAAGATGGTTCTGTTTTTTCTGAAATTAATTAATTACTTAATAGGTCTCATACGATCGGAGAATGTATGGATTTTACAAATATGTATAAATAGTCACTGAACCAATTTAGTTTTTGGAAAAGTAACGAGAGAGAGAATGGGGAGACGAAGGGCAAAATCCAAGAATTACTATAACAATTTCATCATACTGTTCAACTACAGCTACTTGATTAACTAATAAAATTCACATTAAGGTAAACAAAGCTAATTAATGACTTAAGTAGATTAACTATGCCAAACTCAACAGGGTTCCTATAGGAAGGTTATTGTGAACTGATCATTGCCTGGCTGTGGTAGCTGCAGTTGTTCTTGTAGCTAAAGCAACAAAAAACTCTCTGTAATCCCCGGATGGGATGCTCTCACATATTGCATCTCTCAGTTCCATCCCATATTTCTTCTTAAAAATCCTTTGAATCTCATCCATGTCTATCTCAGCTCTGCTCACCATCACTCGGGCCAAGGTTCCCTTGTCAACAGTGCTGCCCTTGATGCTTTCATGCAACGACTGAAACCAAATAACATAATACGTGTATCATATTCTTTATAGAGTTCATTAGCAGTTAGATGGAAGACCAAAAATTTTACCTTTGCATAATAGTTGGGAGGATTTAGAATGCATTTCACAACCATCTTTAGTGAATCTTCAAATTTGGTGGAGTTTCCCCTCTTAAGAGACTGAAAATACAGACAAGCAATTAGCAAAAGAAACAATTAAAATTAAAGAGTATTTGAGGCTTGTGAAATCATGATACCTTTGTGTAGTCATGTCCATAGATTTGTTTATAGCAAGCAAATGTCAGCTTCAGTTGTGGAATGCTCCTTTTGCTGAAAATCTCCAGCACAACAGCTTCTTCAATGGCTCCTGAGCTTCCTTCCCCTGTTTCATAAAGCCTCCTAGCATCACACTTCGCTATATGTTGGCTAACATCCGCATTGAGTGCCTTGTGTGATGTATCCAGCGCCACAAGAATCTGTCACGGAACTCAAAGCATTAATATATATATTAACAAGGTCTTGAATTTTGAGGTGGTTCTTGAATCCCACATCTAACTCCTGTCTAAGACTCAGATCTTGAGATAAGTTTTTAATTACATTATGTTTGACTAACATTACAAAGTGGATAAAAAGAAAATATATATCTTAACAAAACAAAAGTGCTTTTGAAAGTACTAAAAGCACTCCTCTTCTTAAATGTACTGAATGTTTGGTTTAAACAAACACAAGCTTAATGCTTACCTTTTGGTAGGGGTGAAGGGGCTCAATTCTGACAATATCTTGGTCCAGATGCCTTTTATATCTTTTCAGATAAGCTTGTTTGATCATGATAATATGACTTGATTTCCTCCCCACAAAAACCTCCACAAGAGCTTTGAAATTAGTATCTCCTTGCCCAAGTGCTTCCTTGGCCACGGTTGCATCTCTCTCGTGTGAATCAAGCATGTACATGGACAAACCTGAACATGCTTCTGGTAATAAAACCCCAGCACCACTCATCTTGCTCTTCTGCACGATACTTTTCAACTCTTCCCCACACATCATGTAATACTTCTCTACTCCACAACTCAACTCTCTTTTGCTATTCACATCAATGTATGTGCCTTGTAAGGTTCCACGAAAGTTCCCCCATTGACATTGGCTTATAAATATGCAGAAATAACTTGCAGAGCAAGGAAGAGATATCACTTTTCAGAGATGAATTTGGACTTGATGTGGAGAAATGTTGGTGGATGTCAAAGGTGTGAAGCTCGAAAAGTGAAAAGGAACTGTACATGTGCCATGTGAATTTTGTTTGGTAGCATAGACATTATGGATTCCGAGTAGACTATGAGTATGAAACTGGTCTCTCTTCTCCTTTACCAACTTTTGCTTTCCCTGCCCATATTTATACTCCATTTGCTCTTTATTTATATTATTGTTCACTGCTTCATTCCAGAGAGAAAAGTTGAGTAGATAAAATCATTGACCGGCTTTAGCTGTCTAGACACAGTTGGTTTCAAAGCAAATTTGGCTATTTGGGTTGCTTTGGACCTGTACAGCTAGTTGGTATCTCTGTTCATTTTTGTCCCTCAATAGTAAAGCCAGATGCCAAGTCACCGAGGTCCACTTTTAATAATTATTTAATTAATTTGTCTTTTTGAAATATGAATGGTCAAAAATTCAAAGGTTTCTTTGATTCGATAATGTTACTGGATTCAGTAATATATATAATTATTGATATATACTTAATTGATATTATTTTTAGACTTCTTATTTTCAAATACTATAATGATAAAAAAAAGTTTGGAATTATAGTGAGGGACAAAATATGAAAGATATATATATATATATATATATATATATATATATATATATATATATAAGAGATTGAGAAAATATGAAAAATTCTTTTAGTTTTTATAAATTTAATTATCAAATTTGTTGATGTTGCACAGATAGACTTAAATGGTTCAATTTATGTTTAATTTTAGATTTCAATTATCTTTAGGATTTTCATTACAATTTTATTATTTTTATAAATTATTATCTTTAAGATTTTGATTGTGGTTAAAATTTGTGTTTACTTCAGTTAATGTAAAGCTTTATCTTTAAAACTTTGATTGTCATTAGAATTTGTTTGTATTTGGTTTTCTACTTTAACGTCTTTAGAATTCTGTACTTATTTCTCGTCTTTTATATTTCATTAACAATCCTTGAGGAATTCTTCTCTGTGGATTCAATGTCTTCTTTCTGATGCTTAATTCTAATATACCTTTACTTAATTTCAAAAAAGTAATAGAAAAAATTGGGTAAGACAGAATTTGAAATGCGTTTTGATTCTGAAATCAACTTTTGTGGTGCAGGTGCACGTGGCTTGAAATTAGAGCCACAGTTTCCCACATGGACTAAAACCACTAAAAATAGGTAGGAGATGGCTAGATGGGCTGGACCAGCATTGAAGCTTTTGCTTCTTTTTTGTGGCTTGTCCACATCTACATGCATCCGGCCTGCCCTATAACTCATAGCCACATCCATTATTTATTGCATTTATATACATGTCTAGAGCATTATTCAAACTAGCACATATAGGCTTGGCAATATTATTACGAGTAGTTATATTCGCCCCTATTTTTTAACTTACTAGGTCCTATTTTTTTATCTTTTATTATTTGACTATTTTACCCTCATAAAATTTCTAAAAAGATAAAACTCCTAAACATACGTATTATCTACATATATTTTATAAACCCTTAATTTTCTTAGATGTTTTAATCTCTAATTTGTTTTATATACTTTCAAATTTTCAATGTCACAATTTTGTTTGAAATATATTTATGATTTATTTGACAAATATTTATTATTCTGGATGACATAAAGAAAGAAATTGTGTTGTCATAAGCAGGATAGATGATGAACGGGTAAAATTTAATCAAGTTTCATTTTTTTGCCTCTAACGCAGATTTGCAGGAATAAAAACATATTATCGGCAATAGACCCCGATAAATACAACTACAATAACAAGAAATAAAAAATAAGACCTTACAAAATTACTACCAAAAATTCCCACACCACACACACACAGTCTGGTTTCAATATCATTTTTATTTGTTTTCCTCAAATATTTTCTTCCCCCAAGTGAGCATATAGTGGAAACAATAGAAGAAAACAAAACCCAATAAAGCAAAATATCAGAGAACAACCCTACAATGAAAAGTCTCAAAATGATTAACTCGAGTCTAACATTCATAAATCATCTGCTAGAACAAAAGATATTATTATTGTAAGCTATATATCACATATGAGTAATGAAAGCTAGATTAAGATTAAAGAAGGAGAAGGGTAATATAAGAATTAAGTGGGATTTACTAGAACATATTATAGATTTAAAATTTTTAATAAAGTAAACTAAGAAATGAGGTTTGAAAAATTAAAAATTAAGGGCTAAATAGAACAACTTTATTATTATTCCGAACTAAGAGTTATACTTAATGTGTCTCACTGTTTCTTAAGTTTAATGGAACTTATCAATGAATTTTAAATAACAAATGTTTAATGTTCAACTTTTATTGTGAAAATTACTTGAATGATGACGAGCATGTGTAGAAGTTACAAAATGGGGAATCCTTTCTTTTTTCTTTTTTTTAGATTTTAAGGAAATAAGATTCACACGATCACAATTAACTATGGTGAAACAAAACTTTTATGAAATATTACAGGAGTGGGAGATTCAAATGTAAAACTATATGAATAATTATAGATGTACAATTAACTTAAACAATTAAATCAATTTTTAAATAATTAAACTCATACAATTTACAATTTGACTCAATTTAAAATTTTTGACATCTATTAAATCTATATCATATTAGATTATATAGATTTAATTGTATACTTAAAATTAAAAAAAATCATATCATATTCATGTATATTATCTAGGATATATATTAGATAACCATTTCCTATATAATTTTTGAGGAGGTAGGACATCTACATAATCATTTCATTTAGAATGTGATCAAATCAAACACTATGGATATTGACAAAATTATTTTGACAAAATCATTAAATCTACCGAATCATCATTATGTCTACAAATTATGTTTCTTTGATAATCCAAATTTTCAATTTTTCATCAAAACGTACCTTTTCACTAATAGGTTATGGATTCAATTAAATACCACTATATATTCTAATTTGGAAGCGTGCATGAAAATCTTACTTTCTCGAGATATAATGATTATGACATTTAATTGCAAAACTCTTAATTAGTTTAAGCTTTGAAATGCTAACTTAAAGGGGGAATATACTTAGGATTAATATAATCCCACAAAATGAATATAATTCTCATTTTGGATCATTCTCCGGAAGGGTTAAAAGTCTTATGTATATAAACAAATTTTTGTTGTGTTTATCTAAAAATCCTCATCGTTGTTCTCATCTACAAAAACAACAATAAGCATACTTATTGATAAAAAGTTAATAAAAAATAAGGAAGTTATTAAGTGCAGAACTCGTATAATTGATAAAGGGAATGAATATATTAACGTAAATTTTTGATATAATTTATTAACATAAATTTATGGTCATTGATTTTATTAAATTCAATGGTTAAGATTGATGTAAAAAAAGTTATATTTAATACTGTGAACTTATCAATTATCTCAATTATTATATTTTATACATCAATAGCTAGACCTTTGTATTTAGTTTTATGTCAAAAATCTGTATAAAAGGTTCCACTCCTATTGATAAATTATTAATAATCAATTGTTATGTGAATAATATTACAGACTCGCAAATTTTTCATGTTATATTATATATTATATAATGATAAAATCGTATAATAAGTAAAATATCAATGGTGCATGACGCAACACATCACTTGGTTAAAAAAAAAAGAATATGTTTTGAAATATGTAATAAATATTCATATTAGATAACTATTAAATGAATACACTACTATACGTCCTCCCTTGATATTTAGCTTTTTTTTTCACTCTTAAATAAAATATGTGTTGATATAATTGATAAATCATTACAAAGAATTTAAGGTATCATTTGAAAAATATAATATTAATTTTTTTAATTCAATAATACGGTATCTATAACCAAATCATATAACTTAACGTGACATAAGGCTATTAAACTAATTGTTGTCACATTATTCATAAAAATATATTGTATTCATTTTACATTTTTACTTATTTTATGATTTTATTATGTAAAATGAAATTGCATAAATTGGTTATATTTTAACTTTATACTACCACTCTAGGTGAATAGATGGTTGAACTAAAAATGCTGAACCTCATTGAAAGATTTGAGAAGTATGGCATGCCGTCATGCAAAGAATAAAGAAATGTTGAAGCATGGGCATGAAGCCTACATTACAAGCATGCAAAGCTAGTGAGAGAATAAAGGCGCTGGTGAGACAAAACGTTATGAAGTAAATAATTTGATAAGACGAAGAGAGATAAAAAGAAGCACGACTCATGGCCTCTGCCTCATGCTCATGCTCATGCAAGTCCAACGCAGGTCTTGGTCGGCGCTCGAAGCTCAATATTGACCAAGAAAAGAATCAAATAACTCGGGCTCTGTCAAATTACCGTTTTATCCTTCAACATTTTGTTATGATTACAATCAACTAAAATATTTAAAAAAATTATAAATAAATATATAAACTTTAAAAATGGATATATAATTTAATATATATATTTATAACTTCTATATGAACAAAAAATTGTATATGTGTTTTCAAGTTTTATGTACAAGAAAAATATTTTAACACAAATTTATTTATACAAATTTATAATTATTGATTTCACTGAAATATAATGATTGAGGTTGAAAAAAATATATTTATCTTTTATATAGAACTGTATATACAACTTTCTCGTATAAAAGTTATAAATATATATATATATATTAAAATTCTCTACATATTTTTTTAATTTTATATAATTATTTATAATTTTTAAAAGAAACAATGTAATATAATGATACATCCCATGTGTCATACCTAAATCTATGTTTAGGTCAACAATTTGTAAGATTATAAACAATGTACATAGGAAAGCAGTGATTAATTATTGATTAGTGATATGAAAGGGTAAAATGGGAAAATAAATAAAGAAAATTTAAGGGAAAGGCTGAGGGCATTTATCAAAGTAGACTTGTTGGCCCCTCTCTCCCTCTCCTGCTCACATTCCTTCTCTTAGCTCCAACCTGGCTGGCTGCTTGGCTGCTCCCTGCCTTCCACCTCTCTCTCTCTCTCTCAACACAGAGGCAGCCAAGCCAACACACCATAACAATAACATAACGCTCCAACATATCAACACAAAACTTTACTTTACACACTAACAATGCAGGTCAGTTTTGTTTTTTGTTACTTTCTTCTTGTATAATCTAATCTCCCAATCACGAGCTTCAACAGTGTTTCTCTTCTTTTTGTTTGTTTGCTTTCAATTGCAGACAAGAACCGTCCAAGTAAACAACCTTTCAGATCTAGCAACCGAGAGAGAGATTCACGAGTTCTTCTCCTTCTCTGGTGATATCGAACGCATTCAGATCCTCCGGTACGCTTACCTTTCTTTTCCATTCCATATACCTTTCATTTTAACTCTTTAATTCTGTGTTTCGTGGCTCAGAAATCACTGGACGAGTTTTGGAAATGAAGTTCTGGATCTAGATTTTTTCTTTTTGTTTCTGTTACTTTTACTTTTCTAAAAAGAAAGAAAGAAAAAAAAACTGTAATTCTTGGTTATTTGTATTGTCAGTTTATTTAATTCTCTATTGCTTCCTGAGAAAAGACAAGAGAAGAGGAAATATACAAATTGTGAAGGAGTAAATTTCAGTTTATTAAGCTCTAAGGTTAAATGGTTAATTTATTTAAGGTTTTTTTTTTTTTGGTTTATTGTTGGTGCAGGGAGCCTGGCCAACCGAAGACTGCATTTGTTACGTTCAAGGATCCAAAGGCGCTTGAAATTGCTTTGTTATTATCGGTTGGTTGCTTTATTTAGTTGTTGATTCCTTGCTGGTTCCAGCTATTTCACTTTTTGATAAATCCGCTAAAATTGCTTGTTTATTCAATATTTTATCTTTTATGCTGAGTAGACTGGAAGCATTTTAGAGGAAAAGTCACTTGAACGGTTTTCTTTAACTTCACCCTTCAAAAGTGAACTGACGCTTTTAGTGGATCCCAAAACATGCGGAATATACTTCGTAAAAATCAACGCAGTCATTAAATTAAGTCCTCTATTAGAATTGAATTTACCTTGCCGTTTATTTTTAAGAACGAGTTGAAGCAGCCGCAACGTTATCTCATTGCGTGCATATTGCAAAACGTATTGGCAATTTTATGGCATGTGCGTCTCCGGCTACCATGGATTAAATTTATTGGGCACACTTCTGAGAATTATTATTTTCTAAAAATGGGGATCTCTGTGGTCTATTTCAAGGTGTTATGTGAAGTTTTTACATATGATGAAAAATTCTGTAATCTATATATCTATAAAGGAGGATGCTGCAATTTTAAAATTACTGAATGTAACTCAAGACTTCTTTGGACCCAAAAGGTTTTTATTCAAGCTCCTGTCCTGTAATTAACAATAATATGAACCTAGAACTACCGGCAGATTCATTTCTCAAAAATCATTTTAAGAGTTTTAAATAATTGCCCCCTTGTGAATGGATCAAGTTAAGAGATAGATTGGGACTGTTGTAGCTTTCAAAATAATCAGCTTTAGTATGTTGTGGAAATGGTTAGCTTTTCAAAGAAGGTGCATTATGGTTACTCTTAAATTTAACCTCTAATTAAATTTCTGGATTTTTGAGGCCCCATGATTTTGATACCAGGATACAATAATTTGCACTCATTTTTGGGATTTTAACACGTGATTAGGAATTCTTCTACATAAACAAATATTTTTCATAATATAATTGTAAAATGTTACAAATTTGTGTTCTGTATCCAGGGAGCGACAATAGTAGACCAGATTGTGAGCATAGTTAGAGCTGAAAACTATGTAGCAGAACTTGAAGTGCGGGTAAGTTGATTAACAAGTTTTTGCTATCTCTTTTTGAGTTGTGGTCAAATCCTTATGTTCTCAAGTTCTGTTCATGCAGGAAGTAACTGTGGTGGACAATGCTGTGTCTTTAACTCCTGCTGAAAATAATGAGGTAGCATAAAAGTACCATCTTAGAGGTGTTAAAAACGTTAAAACGGTTATGATCATTTTTGTAATGAACTCTAAGTACTATTCGGTGTTAGGCAGATGACAAAAAGCTCCAGAACTATTGTGTTAATAAGTTTGGTTCTTGGATATGTAGTTAGTTTCATGTGGTATTGAGGCATGCCTAGTTTCATTGGCTGAGTGATTTAAAAAACAATAGACTTTAATCTTGAAATAATCATAATGCTTTGTGCAATAAAGAACCCATGGAATTTGTAAAGTGTTATGTGGTAGGATAATCCCATACTTCATGTTATGAAATGCCAGCCTTATGTAAATGCTAGTAAGGCTCAATTCAGGATAAATTTCATTGAATACTGGTCACTGTCATGTCAGTTGCACCTCAGAAAGTATGTCTCTCTGCTTATGTTACTCTTGCGCTGTCAGCAGGATAAAACAAGCCCATCCAACAGTGGAAGATGTATGTTAACAGAGCACAAGAGGTTGTTACAAGTATGCTAGCAAAAGGTTCAGCATTTCGACAAGATGCAGTAAATAAAGCTAAAGCATTTGATGAGAAACATCAGTTGACGGCTAGTGCATCTGCCAAGGTTATTTCCTTTGACAGGAGAGTTGGGCTCACAGAGAAACTGACGGTTGGAATCTCAGTTGTTAATGAGAAAGTGAAGTCTGTTGATCAAAGGCTTCATGTTTCAGATAAAACAATGGCAGCTATATTTGCAGCAGAGAGAAAAATAAATAATACTGGTTCAGCTGTCAAAACAAGCAGGTTTGAATTCTCCTCCCAAAACTAAAACATAATTCTCTGATTCTTAGCTTTGTAGTCTGAGAAGTAATTTACATGTCAGACTATGTTGAGGCGATCTTCTAATTGGGAGATTATGGATTGCATATGAAAGATTCTTTATGAAGGCTTATTTTCTTGTTCTCTCATGACATATTATTACTTTTTCTTTATTGTGGATCAGTACTTTGTTCAGAAAATTTTTGTGATGAACTATTCAATAATACTAGTGGCATCTATGTGGCCTTTGGAGGACTGATTTTTATGAGTCAAGGCCAGAGCTATGATACTTGATTGGATTAAAAAATACTTAATATGTACAATTACTAGAGATAGAAGTGATTTACTGCTGTGTTTCTAATTTATTATCCCCACGCTTCCTTGAAGAGCCCATATCTGAATTACGCTAAAGAATTCTGTTGCATTTGTGGCCCACTTCACGTTATACCTTTTCTCAATGAAGTTTTTAAGGTTGGCTTCTTCGAGAATTGCTGATTATAAAAAATTGCATTGGACATTTTTCAACATATAAATGTATATCAAATAGGTTTTAGTTTAATCTAATGAGTTGTACTTTCGATATGGATTCTCAGTTCTTGGTCTCGAGTTTATTATTCTGTTAGGGCTTTTTGGAAAAGAAATGGTTGATCTCAAATATACTATCTTATGCAATCTTAATGTGTCATTATTGTGGCCTGTTTGACTTTAGATATATGTTTAGTGTTACTGCCAGTTGTCAATGACATGGATGCAGAATTTTTTGACGTTTTAATTCAAATATGGACAGATATGTGACTGCTGGAACAGCTTGGTTGAATGGTGCATTTAATAAGGTTGCCAAGGCTGGGCAGGTAGCTGGTACAAAAACTAGAGAAAAGTTTAACCTGGCTGTATCAAACTTGACAGCTAAGGTGAGTTTTCTCCTTGTAGCTTGTTATTATCAAGCTTGTTGCTTTATCATTGTGTGTAGTTTGAGTAACTTCAATTTCATTTGCATGCATAATCATACATTTTCTCGTTATACAGGATCCTCCAATTGCTGTGTAAACTGGAAATTTTGTGTGCCCAAGAGTCGAGTTGTTAGGTCTCCTGTAATGAATGCAGTCAACATGCATGTTGCTGTAATTATCAAAAAGGAAATGGGTTCGGAGTCCAGAAATTTTAGGCTTGGTACAGGACGGGATGAGTTTGTGTAGTGTTCCCTTTATACTTATGTCTTTGGTTTGTCTTGCGTGGTTAGTTTTGGCCTTTAATATTTTTCTATATTTTCTATTCTTTTATTCCTAGGGTGCTCAGCCTGTTAATTCCTTGTAACTTCCGAATTTGTCACATTGGTTTCTACTCAGTAAAGAGTTAAATTTGTGGCAGAGTGAGATTATTTCTTCCTGTCCAGGACTTCTTTTTTCACTCCTTTTCATCTCATCAATCTCTCTCTATCACCAGTTCTTGTACAATTCACAGGCCATCCCAATAAAAAAAAAAAAATGAACAAAAAAGGGTCCCAAAATCAGGTGAAGTAGTATCATTGTTCTTCATCATGATATAACTGAGCTCAACCCTTGTAGTAGACAAGATGCGATATATATTTATTGTCCTTATCAAAGCATTTGGACTATTAAAACTCAAAGAAACAGACCACACAAGCAAAGGTTCAAGAATATGAATGTTGGATGACTTGAAAACATAATGCAGTTCAACAACTTGTCACAGAAACTCTTCACTCTAGCAGTTATGCCCACCATCTTCCTTGTGAAGTTGCTTGTTTACAAAGAAAAGTACATGTGAGAATTAAGAAGTAAATTAAAAAAAAACCATAATCAAGCAGCTACTATTTAATGGGTTAGTTTACAGAATAAATAAAAAGGAGCCTTAAAGATGAAAATAGGCTTTCTTGTTAGCTATGTCATGCAAGCACGACATTAACATTAAAATTTATTTGGTGACTTTTATAATTTTGAGAAAGGTTTGTAGCTTGTGATGACAGTCAGCTGACAGCTTCACATGAGCAGAATTAATTAGAATATATGCTAACATAACATGCCATAAAAAAAAATCCCCATTAAAATTGCCATTTTTGGTCTCACCGAACTTTGTTTTGTGAAAGAAGCCAAAAAAATAATATAACGAGTCTTGGCTGCTACGTCCAGCAACAGAGTAACTATCACAACCAGCTGCTTTGGAATCACATGGCCTCCTCCATGTCGAGCCAAATCCTCCAAACCATACAGCTTCTACTTTGCCTTCACTTTGATTTGGCGATTTCTTTGAAGAAAGACGGCAATATCATATCACTTTTAAGTTCCTTTAAGATCTTTTATAACCATTATTAGATAAGAGGGAGAGAGAACGAGAAACAAAAATACATGCTTGTCATAATTCAACTTCTTCATGTGTGAAAGTATCTTAAGAGTAAATAAATATTAGAACTCTAATTTTTTTCCTTTTTTTAGCTTCCAAATAGATGAGGAAGAAATAGATGAGGAAGAAATGTTTTGGAGGCACTTAAGAGAAAGCTTAGGCACATCTGCTTCTTTTCTTCTATTAAAGTAAGCATTTTCTTTTCAAAACTTTTATTGGTCTGCTAGTGACAGTTGAAGTTGGATCTATTTCCAATTTATAAAATATTTGATTGCTTGCTTTGACAGTTTTGGAAGATGAAATTGCTCATCAACTTCTAATAGGGAAAAGTCTTCATTTGTTAATTATATGGCCAAAAAGCCTCAAACAATTGACTATCCCTTAATTCCGAGGATGTGATCAATGATCTCTCTTTTCTTAAATAAATTATGAAAATTTTATTTTATGATGGTTAATGTTTTATATTTTTAACAGCTAAGACTAGGTTTAACGTATATATGACAATTAATTTGTATTGAAAACATAATATTTATGTTAAGTATTGTAATATCATATTACAGATCTTTAGATCTAATCTGAATTCTTCAAGAGTTTGTTGATTCATTAAGTTAATTACTTAATTACAATTTACGTAAAAAAGGTATATTTTTAATTTCGATTGAACTTAACCCTTAGTTTTATATGGGTAGTTGATGCTATTGAATTTTAAATTCTTTTATTATTTAATACAATATCAACAATAAGAATGTCAGCAAAAAAATTAATTATATGCGGTGGGCTGTTGCACATGTCGAGAATTTTAAACAAATTGTTTAATAAAGTCCTAAGTCATTTTCGCTTTAAAAAGCAAGGAATTCTTGGTGGATTTTTTTTTTTTTTGCAGTCAATTTTATTTGATAATATGATTTAATAGCAAAAAACAAAACTGTTAATTTTATTCTTAAAAATAAAGTTATTTGTTTTTAACTGCTCATTGTGATTATAGGTTTACAACTCATCTTCCATTAAAGTTCTACTTACAAATAAAAACATATTTTCTATATAAATTTACTTTTACATAACTGAAATGGTAACATGTGATTTGATTTACGAATTTAAAAAGTTTACCATATTAGTTAAGGTAGTGACGTGATAATTATGAAATAATACTCCATCAATATATAAAATTGATTTTATATAAAAAATTCATAAGTGTAACACTACTCTTATTAATACATTTATTTAATAGGATTTGGTCACAAATATATTAATTTCATAAATAAAGAGTAATAATATCTATAAATTGGCATATACATAAGCAACACCTCCATTTTATCTATTTTTTTTTCTGAATCATAATCATATTTTGATTATTTTTAACAGGATTGTAATTATAATCACATTTGACTATTTTCAGCTGTTAATTCTTATTGATCCAATAGTATTACTGCTGATGAGTTAGTTATATTAAATATATTATTTTGATTTTTGATGATAACCATTAGATTCAATAATAAGAATGATTGAAAATTTAAGTTATAATTTTAAATTTAAATTAAAGTCATCCCTTAAAATTAAATTATTGTGTTTGCATCAAACACTTTTTAGACTTTTGGGTGCACCTGAAAGATGAACCACTTTTGGATACGCAATCAATTTATCTATTGACCCGTCAAGCTATATTTCTAAAAACAGCCATTCACACAACGACATGTCATTGAAGCGTTGTCACATGGCAGACGTGGCAATATTTTATTGGTCAGTCACCGACAAATTTCAAGGTCAAATAAATTAAATTTTCTTAATATTAGATGACGTATATAATCGTTAACAGACCACATAGATCTTGACCGTTCAATCAGAGAATATGCTATTAGTAGACGAAGGTCACGAAGCCCACCCGTTCCTTTTCCTCGTGGCCTTTTACGTCACGTGGTCATGTTGGCCGAACACGTGCACGCATTTATTTAAAATTTTGTAAATCCGAACAGCATTCATTTTAATGGATTTAAAGCTACAAATACTGTTAATTTTTAAGTAGTATTAAGAGAGGCAATTTTACCCTATCTTCATATTAATCTTCAATTAATTAATGGACCTATAAATTTTACATCGATTGCCCTTTCAATTTAGTTATTAATTTGCCCTTTAAATAATTAAAATTTTCCTTATATTAAAATTTTTTTATTAAACGATAACAAAAATTAGAAAGACAACTTCATTGACCTAACTAACAAGATTGCCATCTCGGTCATAACGACCACAAAACGTCCGACCATAACAAAGGACAGTTAGCAACAAACCAATCACAAAAAAGATTAAAAATAAAAAACTAAAAAAAAATATCAAGAGGTAAATAAAAATAAAAACTGAAAAATCAAAAATTTCATTTCACGTACTTTGAGATCTTCTCATCACCGCTTTGTAGCCTAACTTCTCGCCACGTGTCACTAACAGCAACACTTGTTTACGTGTTCCAACGACAACTCAGAACAAGCTCTTACCTTAACAAAAGTCCAAGGGCACTTTCATCACATGATTTTTCTAAAATTCCTAAACTGCCCCCGAGTTCAAAGAGTTCGGTTTCTCTCTCTGTGTGCTTGTGTCTCTGGCCCGGTCGGTATATTCCCTCTTAGGTTCGATTCTCTTTTGTAACGTAAATCACTTGTGCTTGTTTTTTCTCTAAGATTCTTACTGTTTCTGGGGTATAATTCTCTGCGTTTCTCTTTCAAATAAGCTGAAAGAAAAGTATCAGGTAATGTACAAATCCTTTACTTTCATGGCTTTGTTTTAGGAGATTTGCGCAGCTCAATTCATTTTCTATGTGGGTTCTTTTTTTTTTCTGAGTATTTATTGTTTTTTTTTTTGGTTCTTTGGGGATTGGTTAGGATTGTTTTGTGTGTTTTAAAGCTTTCATTTTTAGGTGGGAAGGTGTTGCATCCTTGTTTTGAATGATTGTAATGTTGTCCTTCTGCTGAAATTTTTTATTTTGCTTGATGGGTATGGTTTACTTAAAAAGGTTTTTTTTTTTTTTTGGTTAGATATGGGTATTTAGAGTTGATGCTTGATCTCAGGCCTTGAATGGTGATAATCTTTGTTTTCTCAGCAAAGTTTGTGTTTTTGGTTCATTTGGATGGGACTAGGAGTGGTATTTGGTATGCAATTGTTTTCGGCTTGGCTCTCTGAACTTGTTCTGTTGCGTTGTCTAGGCAAGGAGAACGAGTGCAAGCCAATGTATGCTTTTTTCTTCTGCATAATTGGTTTTTAAACGTGTATTGTGATCAAATGAAACTGAGTCTTTTGATTATCATGTGAAGCATCTGTGTCTAGTTGGAGCTTGTTCTTATTATAATCGCTTTTGGACAATCTGAATTGTTGTTCGTACTTTTTGGTTCTGCTTATATCATGCGATGCATGAAGTATCTATAGAGCTGATGTTTTCTGGTAAAGTTGCAAGTTAATGAAGCCTGAGATTTGAGGGAAATGGCCTGTATTGTATTTATTTGATATGTTTTACCGATTCTTTTTGAAAGATATGCCTCTTCATGCCTTCTTATTGCATTGATATGACAACTGTTAAGTTCCTATTCAGAGATGCTTTATTGACAGAAGAACTTTCAATGCAGTGCATGCTTTGCTTGTTTGCTGGAGTTTTCCTCGTGGTCTTGAAGTTTGAGGGGGTTCTGTACATGGCTGCTCCATCTTGTTTGTGTTGAAAATAAGGATGGTGGCGATAATGGCATGACAGCAATGTTTTAATCCAATTCTAGTTAAAATGGATTTCTTTTAATTTTCTTGATGCCTTGATTGGAACCAAGTTACATGGATTAGACAGAAACCTCTTGACGTCTAGAGTTGTTTGTTATTAGTTGCCTGGACTAAGTAGTAAAAGGACTTTTAAAAATTATGGTCCTTGACATTATCTGGTGAAGGCTGATACATATTATTAAGCAGTAGCTTTCCTTTGTTATATTAAGCTATTGTTTTGTAAGCCTAAAGTGTTGATTGATTATCACGACAATATATCCAATTATGGAAGTGCTAGTTTCACCTCAAGGACAAAAGCAGAGTCTACAATCATCTGCTCGTAAGTCTTCGCCGGGTGGATTGCAGAAAGATCTGTGTCTTGTTGTGAGGGAAGGGTCTTTAGCTGATGTAGAGTCAGCATTGGCTATGCTAAAGAAGAATGGAGCTAACATTAATTCCAGGAACATGTTTGGCCTGACTCCTCTTCATATTGCAACTTGGAGAAACCACATTCCCATTGTTAGGAGGCTTCTTGCAGCTGGTGCTGACCCTGATGCCAGGGTGTGTTACTTTTCTTGACCCTTAGTTCATATAATAATCTACTGTTAATTTTTTACTTTAGAGCGTGTTTATTAATATTATTATTGTTTTCATTGGGTTGCATTTTCTGAATGTTGTCAGCCATGTTAGTATATAAATCATTAAAATGTTGTCTTGACTAGTTGTAAATTTGATCTGTTGTTTCCTATGAACTGAACGGAACAATGTGTAAAATCATGGTTTATATTGAAAGCAGTAAGAAAGGTGTCTGTCAAAGGCTGAATTTGCTTCTTTCTGCAGGACCTCCCTTTTTGGCTGAAATTATCATGAAAGTTACTAACTTCCATAGAAACTGTTGCAATTAATATATGTAGAAGTACTACCATATGGAAGTTTCTAACTTTTCATAAAAATCATTGTGGTTAAGTTTGGCAAATATATTCTTTTTTCCAAAAATTAAAAAAAATAGTTAAAAGCATTTTTTATTGGGGAATATGTTTGTAAATATTTAGCAAAATTCAGCTAGATATTTTATCATACTTGTGATTTTTTATTTTCGAAGTTTGATGTATTTAAGAGGAGAGAAAAAGTTCAAAAAATAATTAATCGCCCCTCTTAGTTTGAAAAAAAAAAAAAGTCTCTTATTTCAGTGGTGACCAATAAATACTTACAAGCTCTTATATGTTGGGAAAGGATTTGATTTGTGGCTTTTAAGATAATTATTTTAAATACTTTTACATATTCTTTTTATATTTTTGGATGGAAATTACTTTTATGTACATCCCTTATGGAGATGATTTTCTGGTTAGAGAGACAAAGAAAGTGCACTGTCATTATATCTGCAAATGTAGAAATAGGTTAGTACTCCTGTTTGTGTGATCTTCATATTTTCCATTTTCAGGATGGAGAATCTGGATGGAGTAGCCTTCATAGGGCTCTACATTTTGGTCATCTTGCAGTGGCAAATGTCCTACTTCAGTCTGGTGCTTCTATCACTTTGGAGGATTTTAAATCTCGAACTCCGGTTGATCTCCTATCTGGGCCTGTGTTGCAGGCTGTTGGAAGTGATCACGATTCAGGTATCTTCTGCTTTTTTTTGTTATGAATAGTGTGGAGCTTGCCATTACTGCATACTAGATGCCGTTTTGTTTGGGGATAACCTGAGTTCTTATTTGTCTCTTTAGTTGCAACTGAGGTATTCAGCTGGGGAAATGGTGCAAACTACCAACTTGGAACTGGAAATGCACACATACAAAAGCTACCGTGCAAAGTTGATTCACTTCATGGTTCTGTTGTCAAGTTGGTTTCTGCTGCAAAGTTCCATAGCGTAGCAGTTACAACTCGTGGAGAAGTTTACACTTGGGGATTTGGTAGGGGTGGCCGCCTTGGTCATCCTGAATTTGACATTCACAGGTATGGATTTTTTATCCCGTATTTATGCATAAGTATGAACAAGTTTTCAAATTTTGATGATAATTCTGAATTGACGTCATTGATTGATTCAAAATTTTATGACACACATCTAGTTTGGTAATGCAATTAATGCAATAGTTACGAACTTCTAACCTTTGGAATATTGTTTTTAATTTTAGTGGTTTCAAGTAATGTGAAAATTGAATTTTGAACCTTGGACACTTGTACTATATGTATTGGGAATAATATCCTTTTACATATATATGTATAGATTTATGATAAGAAAATATGATTGTATTTTTTTTGTTTTTTGGTTTAATTCTCTAAAATCACTAAGAATTGAGAGAGAATTAAAATGAATACCAATGTCTACTGCAGCTACTGTGTAAGCTTTACTATGTTGAACTATGTTACGATGTTTTAGATTTTCATGCTTAATGTATTTGGTTTCAATTAAGATCCTGCAAATCAACAATCAGATGGATTTCATTTTATTCTTTCAGTGGCCAAGCTGCAGTTATAACTCCCCGTCAAGTGACTTCTGGTTTGGGGTCACGCCGGGTGAAGACAGTTGCTGCAGCTAAACACCACACTGTTCTTGCCACAGAAGGTGGGGATGTGTTCACCTGGGGATCCAATAGAGGTAAATTAATTAGGTGTTTGACATTGTATGAATTCAGAACTTACTGATTAGATGTTAAGGTTGTGATTGATGAGGTCTAGTTTAGCTGTGACTTATTAGTTCTCAATTATCTGCGCATTAATTATTATACATTAATATTTTTGCCTTTAGTTAACTGATTTGTGTTTAAATTTTAAAACAAATTAATATGAGAATGACAAAATTTGTTCCTGTGTTGGTGGTGTTTGAACTTTCTGATTATTCAATTCTTCGATGCTGTGCAGAGGGTCAACTTGGTTACACATCTGTAGATACACAACCAACACCTCGTAGAGTGAGTTCTCTTAAGTCAAGAATTGTAGCTATTGCCGCAGCAAACAAACATACTGCTGTGGTTTCAGAGTCCGGGGAAGTTTTCACATGGGGCTGCAATAGGGAGGGTCAGCTTGGTTATGGAACCTCTAATTCAGCATCAAATTACACTCCTAGATTGGTTGAGTGCTTGAAAGGCAAGGTTATGGTTGGAGTAGCAGCAGCAAAATATCACACAATTGTATTAGGAGCTGATGGAGAGGTAAACAAAAACAGATCTGCTAGTGGTACTTGCTATTGAAGTCATCAACTCACTTAGGACTTGATCGAAAGTAGTTGGGCTAAAAGACAATGAATTAATTGCTTTCTTACAGTTTAGCACTAAATGGGGTCAAGTCCATCTTCCTGTCATTCTAGGGATTGGTTGTGTGAGGAACTTTCCTCCCATTCTGAATAAGTTTTCTAAGTATGGTCATATTGCATTTGTACTATGTATGACAGGTGTACACATGGGGTCACCGACTTGTTACACCAAAGCGTGTTGTTGTTGCTAGAAACTTGAGGAAAAGTGGGGGCACCACTTTGAAGTTCCATAGAATGGAACGGCTCCATGTGGTTGCTATAGCTGCAGGCATGGTCCATAGTTTGGCTCTTACCGATGATGGTGCATTGTTTTATTGGGCTTCTTCGGATCCTGATCTTAAATGCCAACAGGTTTTATTTGACTTAACTTCGCATCTTTATCAACTTGTACCTCTCTCATGGAAGAAAATTATGACTTGATTTTCCTCTAATATTTGTAGCTATATTCACTTTGTGGAAGAACCATGGTGAGTATTTCTGCCGGTAAGTACTGGACCGCTGCAGTTACAGGCACAGGTGATGTTTATATGTGGGATGGGAAGCAAACCAAAGATAATCCACCAATTATTACTCGATTACAAGGGTTAAAGAAGGCTACTTCTGTTTCAGTTGGTGAAACCCATTTATTGATTGTTGGGTGTCTCTATCATCCTGTCTATCCTCCCAGCGTGGCCGAAGACCCTCATAAGCTAAAGTTGAATTCCAGAAATGACCTAGAGGAGTTTGATGAAGATTTTATGTTTAATGACACAGAGTCCAATACATTATCCACTGCAGAGAAGGATGATTCTGGGCATAGTCCTGTACCAAGCTTAAAAAGCCTTTGTGAAAAAGTGGCAGCAGAATCTCTCGTGGAGCCAAGAAATGCTTTACAACTGCTAGAAATTGCAGATTCCCTTGGGGCAGATGATCTGAGGAAGCATTGTGAGGTACCTTAATGACTCTAGTTTCTATGGAAATGCTTAAAAATTGTGTTTCAAGATTTGATTTGTGCTTGTGACCTTCATTTTATTATGTAGAAAAATGTTTGTGTTTTTATCTTATCATAAAAGAAGGCAAAGATAACAAATAGTTTTGAAGATTATCTTTATCTATTTTTACATGTATCATGGCCTATATTTGAGATGATCATATTTCTCTGAACACCTATACCCAAACAACTTTTGGTTGCTTAGGTTTGCTTTATCTAATTGGCACATAAAGGGTTTTACTTTTATGTTTTCATTTGTTACCAAGGGGAGGGCTTAGTCTTTCATGTACTTGCTATGCTTTCTGACTGATCTCTCCTATTAGGGCCTGATTTTGGTGGTGTTTGGTTGGGTTAGGTGAGACAAAGTCTTGGTGGCCTCCCAGGGCCTGCTATCACTACAGTAATCACTTTGAAATTCCTTAGAAGATTGTGATTCACCTTTAGCAGATTGATCTTTTGTGTCATTTGGCTTGTCCCTTGTTTGAGACTCATAGTATAGAGTGGGAGGCACCTTACATTGTGGTTCAATTATTCATTGAGCTTTTTTCCAAAGGATGTTCTAAATGAAGACCATTTTCTGACATTGAAACCATTTTGACTTGTGTGCAGGACATTTGTATTCGTAACCTTGATTATATTTTGACTGTCTCATCATATGGTTTTGCTAGTGCATCACTGGATATTCTAGCTAACCTTGAGAAGTTGTTAGATTTGAGGTCATCTGAATCATGGAGTTACCGTCGGCTCCCAACGCCAACAGCTACCTTTCCTGTTGTCATCAACAGTGAAGAGGAGGATAGTGAGAGTGAGATTCTAAGGACTCGTGACAACCGTGTGAAAAAATCTACCATGAAAAACGATGGAAATACAAGATTAGACTCCTTTTTGCAACCCAAAGATGATCCCAACCAGGGTATAAGTAAAGAAATTCGAGCTTTATGGAAAAAGTTGCAGCAGATTGAGATGCTCGAAGTGAAGCGGAGTAATGGTTATCTTCTTGATGACCAGCAAATTGCAAAGCTTCAAACTAAGTCAGCTCTTGAGAACTCTCTTGCTGAGCTTGGTGTTCCAGTTGAGTTATCGCAGGGGATAGCATCATCTGCAGCCTTGCCAGATGGGAAAGGGAATAAGAAGGCTGGAGTGTCAAGAAAACATAGGAAAAAGAGCAAACAGAAATCAGCACAAGTGGAACCAGTGTCTGGTTTTAATGTGACAGATGGAGAACCAAATGCTGCAAAGGATTTCCTTGACGCTGAAATCTCGCCAATCTCCAAGAATAAGGTTAACTTTCATAAGTTTAATACTCCTTTGCATTTAAGAGTTAGATGCACCGAGTTAACTGATAAGTAAATGCAATAATTTGTGGTATTTGTTTAGGGGGTACACCGTCATTTCTGTTCTCTGGTGTTTAGAGGGAATTCTTAATTTTTGTGCCTGGTAAAGGTTTCCTATGATGCTGCCTCTTGTGCATGTCAAAACATCAACATGTTTATTTCTACAGGGTTTATGACTTTGGCCTGATGGCCCTTCAATTTAGAAGAGCCTTTGTGGCAGAACAATTGTTTTGCTTGGTCTTACTATTGCATCTTATAACTTATGTACCGGTCTTTGCAAGTATATTCTGATGACCATTATCTGTTGTTTGGCCATCTTTTAATCCTGTTGACTTGGTTTTGGTATGGTGAAGTAGACTGACCACCTTGGTTTTATGTCCTCTAGCATGATGAGAGGATTGCTCCGATATTTTCTCTAGAGAGTAGCACATAGTCCAAAGATGAATCAAGAATTGCTCATGTAATATATTACAGTTTTTGATTCTTTGAATTGTATCTTTTGCAGGAGGAGGATGCCATGTTTGGTGGAAACGTGGACAATGAGTCCTCCAAGCTGTCTCCTTTCTTGGTTCAGAAGAAAGACATTTCTGAGACACCAAAAAATAATAGTTCCTTACAAACACCATCTAAGAAGAAGAATAAAAATAAGAGGGGTGGGCTTTCAATGTTCTTGAGTGGTGCTCTGGATGACACCCCAAAAGCTGCTGTCTTGGTTCCGCCAACACCAAAAAGTGAGGGTCCTGCATGGGGCGGGGCTAAAGTATCTAAAGGATCTGCTTCGCTTCGTGAAATTCAGGATGAGCAGAGCAAAACCAAGGTGAACCAGCACACAAGGAACAAGGATAATTTTGAAGATCTTTCTAGTGGTAAAAGTGAAGGAAAAGTCCTTTTGAGTTCCTTCTTGCCTTCAAAACCAATTCCTGTAGTCTCAGCTCGAACATCACAGGCATCTGATGGAGAAAAAGGCACACCTCCTTGGGCTGCTTCTGGAACTCCTCCCAATCTTTCTCGGCCATCTCTTAGGGACATCCAGATGCAACAGGCATGCATTCAAACTCTCTCTCTTTCCTGATTCTCTATTTAAGACAAGCTGTCGTTGCTAAGATGATATCTTAACTTGCTAATTGTTTTGGGAACATTATGCATCTTAGTGCTTCAGCCATAACGTTTTTCTTTGTCTCATTGCAGGGGAAACAGCACTCTATTTCCCACAGTCCAAAGACAAGAACAGGTGGGTTCTCAGTTGCTTCTGGTCAGGGCTCACCGTCAGATTCTCCTGGAATGAACCGCTGGTTCAAACCTGAAGTTGAAACACCCTCATCGATTCGATCAATTCAGATCGAGGAGAAGGCTATGAAGGAATTCAAGCGCTTCTACAGCAATGTTAAGATACTTAACAACCACTCATAGAAGAGCAAATGATATTTGCTTGGTCAGACGGCAATTGATGCTCCTCTTTGTTATTTTTCTTTTGCTCAAAGCATTGCTGTAAATTTGACTGTACAGATGATTTCTCTGTACATCTTAACCACTTTAGTTTAGATTAGTTATAGGTGTCATCAAAATATTTTTTTTCATCTCCTTAATTCCTTTGTTTCTTTTCTTGATGCTTCAAGTTCCTTTGATGTATCAACGTTTAGACGGTGCATATCTGGAAGCTGTAAATTTTCTTGAGTCCTGTTAGCTAATAAACAAAGGAATTATCTGTTGATCTTATGTTATATGAATATATTCTGGCGGATAGGTTCAACTATCCTTTCTAATTGGTACACTTGCTGTTAATATATATTTAATGCATTTACTTTTAAGGCCTAGAAATTTCTCGAGCACTTGAAAGTTGCGATTTTGTTCACTTTCCTTGCATTCTTCCCATGTACCATGAAACCAAACTTTGACCCTACGTTCTGTTCATTTATGGTCCTGTTGGGTCAGATGGGATGAGACGTGAGAGTCTAGTACTCTTCAAGTCTTTCCATGAAATTATTAACTCCCTCGTTCAGACTCTAAACAGTTATTTCATCCATTTTGCATTTAGGATGATCTTTCAAGAGCTTTTCTTGTGTTAGAAAATGTTGTCAGAGGATAATTGATCTCCAGAACCTGTAAGTTCATATTATAAGTTCAACATTTTTTTCTATCAGTATCTTCTTGTCAATACTACGTACTGTAAATAGTGCAAGTATTGGGTAGCCTCCATAACAAAATGGATAATGAATTTCCGATTGTTGACAAGTTACTTGGTTGTTTACATTTAGATAAAAAAAAAAAAATTATCTAAGATTCAATAATTTGCATTATTTATATCCCTGAAAGATGTTGGGGGACCTCCGGAAGACGCTTAACCCTATTTTCTTCCTTCGCTGATCCCTAAAGTAGAAGCTTGAGTGATAAAGCATTAGTAAATAATAGAAAAACGTTGTTCGCGGAAGTGAAATGATCACTACAAGAGAATCTTTGTACCGTACTACCAACTACAAAATGCAGCAGAAACGAAAAATCTTTAATCACAATTGAAAGTTAATTCCTAAGATTCCTTGGAAATGCCCTCTGCAGTTAACTGCAAACTTCCATTCTTTAGCAACAAATAGGATGGAAGGAAATAAGGAATGATTATAGCCAATACCAAACAGATCGACACAAAGATAACAACCCACCAAGCTTTGTACGGGATGCCCAAAAGTAGTTCATCACAAACTGCCATGAACAACAAAATCATTTTGTTAAATAACCAAGATAGCAAATTCTCTGCATGTAGGCAGGACAGAGAATGGAGGGGAGCATGAAAACAATTAACAAATCGCAGTTGATGTGAACAAGATAAGTAATGTCTATCCTCATGACAAAGCCAAAAATGGAGAGAAATTAGATGATAAAAGATTCTCATTCATTCTACAGACATCAATCAAACAAGAAAAACAACCATCAACCTCTTGACTAGTCATTGATGAGTTACAATGATAATCAAAAACTAGAAAATATTTCAGCAACTAGGAAGTGTCACCCTTTCAGCTCATCTAGTGGGTTAGGTAAGCAAATAAATACATATATAAAAGTATGGAATCAGGAGACCATGGTTTATTATCGGATGCCTATTAGGTTAACTGTTTATGATATCTTCATAAATAATAATAAAAGTATAACAACACGTTAACAAAGGACAGGAGGACTGGTATGGCAACATGCCAACAATTCAGGAGAATCTTCTTTTCTAAAAGCATGATGCATATAAAGTTCCTCAACATACAGAAATTCGATAATAATGAATGAAGAAACTAATACTTATGGGGAAGAGTATGAAGGATCTCCAGTGGGTAAGGTTTGGTACAGGTAATAAACTACCCACGCCTTCACTGGACCAAACCAGTAATGTTTGTCCCTTCCAAGACTTGCCCTGCCCCCATAATAACCGTGCACACCCAATCTATATTAGGTCCAGGTACCCTGAGTCAGCTACTCAAAATACAAAGGTGTAATTGCCAACCACATCTCCAATGCTAAAAGAGGTCGACAGGAAAAAGAACACAATAGCTCAACAAATTCTAGATGCTCAAGATAAAAAGTTGATCATTAACAATGCAATGGAATACATGAATCCAATCTTACCTATGTTGAAAATGATAGACTCCCTCTCTTTCACATGTGGTATTGCAACTATACCTTCAGGCTCCACAGTGACCAAAACATAAATACCACCCTATGCAAAAGACCAATCCTTAGACCTTCTCACAAAACATGGACCATTTAAATCAAAAGCACAGTTACATAATCAAACCTGATCATTGATCACATCCAGACTATCAGTCTTGAAAATCAACTTTTCAGTATTCAGCAATTTTCTGTTCAGGTTCAGTGGCAAGTCTAAATTTCCTTTCTTCAGTTGCAAAGAAAAGCTAGCAGGGATCTGTTACCCAAAAAAAGAAAATTGAAGATAAGTTCTCATAAGGGAAAATATCATATACCCTTACCCTAAACACAAACAATCAATCAGATTAGAATTTCATCAAAAACGGCCACATCTCCATCCATAAAACTTTCTAGCATCCTAACTGCTTAATAGATAATATTTTTCCTTAACTAAACCTTCCCCACTCATTCTAGGATTAGGGTGTCAAGCATTGCTAAAACAAAAGTGGTTATGATATCTTGAAAACGACAATGGAGAAAGAAGAATAACAACAATATATACACAATTACATACAGAAGCTGGATATGATATCTTCACTTCATACCAATGATATGATTTGAGCCCTCGCAGCTGGTACAATCGCGAACCCATTTGAAATGGCAAACTCTCCTTCCACAACTCCTCTCCTACATCCAGAACTTTGCTTTCGACCCTGCAAAACACAAAAGAAAACTGCACTTATTTTCAAACCCAATCAAAGACTCTTCCGTAGAAGAAATTTTGAATATTGAGTAGACTAACATGTCTCCACTGCTCAAAGTTGGGATAGCAAAAATCGCGAGAATGGAGATCAGAATCGGCAAATGATTCCCGCACACACGAACCATTGCAAATAGCAGCAAGGCCAAAAGCCCCTGCAATCAAAAAAATTCAGTAAAGAGACCCAGTTAATATTTCTATTAGCTGATTAAGTAAATCAAATCAGCAACAATTATAAATCCAAACGGTTGGGATGGGAGAGAAAATGGAGGCTTACTGTTGTTTAGTATGAGTCTTTCTGCTTGATTTCTATACAACAACAGAGCCAATGCCTTATAAAACAACAGAGAAACAATGTAACTCCCTCAAGTTTGAGAAACGCACATAAGATCCACTGGCTTTATAAACTGCAAATTTCTCCCAAAACTTAACTGACGTGACGTTGACGGTATCTGTTACATGAAACAGAATATTCACAGAATTCTTAAATGCCCTCAAGCAGTCAAGCTCTCCCTTTGCATAGAATAAATTAACAAAATTAAAATTGAGATTGCGCGTAACATCACTCACCATTCTTTAGATTTCGTGTAATATCATTTGGTAATAAAATTTGATATTTGTATCATTCTAATTTTTAAATTTGTATAATTATGTTATTCAGATTCAATTTACTAATTCTGTTTAGGGGTGCACACGGGTCGTGTTTGGTTGGATTTTGTCTAATCCGATAAAACTCGATACATGATCGGATTAAATATTTTAAACCCGTAATCGGGCTTTTGAATCATGTAACCTGAGATATAACCCCATTGGTCAGGTTAGTTGACCCTGTCGGGTCCACTCGACACTATATCGAATCGTGTCATATTTACAACCGACACTCAATATCAGACTATTTTCGAAGTCATCGAACCGACACTCGACACTATCTACTCGACACTTGACATTTACATGTCGGGTTACATGAATTAAACTCGATCCCAAACTCGAAGTATATAACCAATTTCAAGTTTTTTATTATATTAACCCGTTTGTAACTCGATCAATTCGATAAAACCCGATCGAATCAGACCGTGTCGGGTAATTTTGAACAGTCTCTAACTCTGTCTGTGTCTATATAAATTGAGTTATAAAATATCTCTATTACCCTTTATCAAGAAAAATAAAATAAAAAAATAGAAATCGGTAAAACCCCGAGTTCCTCCCACCATGCCCACTGTTCATAATCGTAATCACTGTTTATGTTCGGCAGCCGGCGGGTGATTCACCACCAACCACCAAGGTGTAGATTAGGACTTCACCTACAATTGTCCCTTCATCGTCAACTTCAGATAACCACGGGAACACCTCCAAAACCTCCATCTAAGTTTCGGTCAAGCACCTTCAACCACCGTAACCAGCTTATCCTCCTCCCCTCTTTCAGCTCACCTGTCTCAACCAGCCACCGATTCTCTTCCATAATTCTCTAACCCGAAATCACCACCACCCGAGAGCATCCCATCTAATCCATCTCACCTTGCACCCGATTCATCATCTTCATCACATCTTCTCCATTCTTCTTTTTCGATCCACTTCTCCCTCACAAGAGCCACTTTCACATCTTCCTCCTTCAATCTCTTCCAACCCAATTTCTTCACTTTTCTCATCTCCACCCATCAACCCGATATTCTCCCTCACCCAACCAAATCTCCTCCACCAAACTTCCGACATAGCCTTGCTGCCTTCGCTGTGATTGAGGCGGTCTTTGGTTATTTTTGTTGATTGGCTGTGCAATTTTGTCGATTGTGTGCAGTGGTTGTACGATTGGGTGGTTAATGGCCGTGCGCGGTGGTGCAATTCTGGATGTTGAGATGGGTTTGTTGGTATCGGGCTGGGAGTCGGAGAGGAGGGGAGAGGGGAGGGACGGTCCGATGTCGTGAAGCTGCTTTGACGAAAATACCCTTAATCATTTATGAAAATGTTAACGGAGTTAATAAATTAGACTTGGACGATACAAAAACACAAATTCAAGGATTAAAATGGTATAAATATCAAACTTGTATGATATTAACTCGTTTAAAAAGTTCTACTATAAATATTAAAATTTTGAAATATTTTATTAAACTTAAATCTAAAATATAACCTTAAAAAAGAAAAAAATATATTTATAATTTTAAAATAAAGAAACTTATAAAACTTGTAAAATTAAACCCTTACAAAACTGATATAATTATTTGTAAATAGATTTTATTAAAAAAAATGAGACACGCAAAATTATACACAAGTAGCCATCAGAATCCTTGACACCAATCTTAAATCCCAATAATCATGATAAAAACATTAATAATCCTCTCCTTAATCTTAGTTTTATCCTAAATTTTTAAGAAAATATAATTAATAGTTAGAGAAATTGAATTAACGAAGAAAGAAAATAAAAACAAATTTATACCATGCATAAAAGCGGAACTTACGGATCAGTATCTCCTTAAAAATTGGTAAAGCTAAGATAAATAATTTTCTTTTCTAGAAAGCTTCGAATAGAAGTAGAGAAAACTACAAGTGAGATGTGAGTGTAGGCAGAGAAAGTCGGAGAAATAGGGAGGAAAGAGGAAAAAATTAAGGCCAATAGAAGAAATCAAATCACATAAAGACCTCATAATCTTTATTTCTCTCAAAGAGAGTTAAAATTGAGGACGTTTTTGTATGTTTAGTAAATCGATGGACTTCCAGAATTTCTACAAACCAAGCGCTTCTGTATATTGTCTATAAAATAGGGAAAATTGAAAAAATAGACATAATTAGAGATCCTAGTTGAAATTTAGACATATCCTGAAAAATACCCTTCTATAATCAATTTTTTCTCAAAACTTTATTAATTCCCTCTTCCGACAAAAATAAAAAAATAAGTAAATGAAATAAAGAACAAAGAAACCAGTCACTTCTCTGTACACTTCACTGTCCGAAACAACTTCAACAGCTGAAGCTGAGCAAATCTGATAAGAACAACTTTCCTTAATCTCTCTAATTGTGATTTATTTGGTTGTTATTCGCTAGATTTAATTTAGTTTTTAGGGAATTTGAATTCGGGATTTGAGTTTCCAACGGATTTATGAACTTATTTAGGGATAAATCGAGTGTTATATGTGATTTTTGTGGTTTGATAAGTGTGAAAACCGACGAAACGAATTGAATCCATTGTTATATCCCACTGAAGAAGACACTCGACAATTACCTGTTGAGTCGTGTCAAGTTGTGTAATGTCGAGTGTCGAGTGTTTGTTAAGTGGTGAAATGTCGAGTGATGTAGTGTCGAGTAGTGTAGAGTTGAGTATCGGATAATTATCGAGTGTTGTCGAGTGTCGCGTTGTGTTGTGTCAAGTGTCATCACAACACCACTCGACACTCGACAAATATCCGACACTCGACATTACACAACTACTCGTCACTACACCACCACTCGACATTTCACCACTCGACATGATTCCATAGGTAATTGTTGAGTGTCGAGTGTCTTCTTCAGCGCGATATAACACTAGATTCAGAACTCGTTTCGTCGGTTTTCACGCGCATCAAACCACAAAAATCACATATAACACTCGATTTATCCCTAAATACGTTCACAAATCCGTCGGAAACTCAAATCCCGAATTCAAATTCCCTAAAAACTAAATCAAATCTTACGAATAACAACCAAATAAATCACAATTAGGGACCCTCTATGTCGATAGGTGCTTTTCTCTGCGTCGTCTTGCTTGATGCTTCTATCCTCAACCGATGCTCGTATTGGTTTGCGTTTTGAGCGGTGTCGATGGATTTTGATAATTTTCATCTGAAGAGAGGGAAATAAGGCTCTGGAAAAAAATTGAATACATAGGGTAATTGAGTTTTTTTGTCAAGAAAGTGTCTATGGCATAAAAATTTTTCAGAATATGTTCAAATTTCAACTAGGATCCCTAATTGTGTCTATTTTTTCAATTTTTCCTATAAAATAAGATAAAATTTCCAGCTCCTGTCCTGAGCTGAGGTTTCATTTTTGACGTATAAATCCCTAACCTTCGTAAACTATCAAAGACAACCCTTGTGTTAAACTTACCAATAAGGACATGTTTGATGCCCTGTGTAGTATAACATAATTATGGGTTATATTAGATAGTATTGTATTGAATTGTATTATATTAGATTGAATAAACTTTATACTGTGTTTAGTTTGTCATAATATTGAATAAATATTAAATAATATTGAATAAATGTTAAATAATATTGTGTTTAGTAAAATATTTAATAAACAAAAATTACAATAATATAAATTATTTAAAATAATTATACATTATATAATAGATATTAATTTAAATTTATTATTTAATTTATTTATATTAAAATATTTTATTAATTATTTAATTATTTTAAATATTAAATAACTAATAATTATTTAATAATTATATTTATTTTATTTAAATAGTATAAATTATATAATATATTAATATATTATTGGGAAAGTGCATAGAACAAATATAATAATCAATTTGCCTCTCTCCTCTCTTATACTAGGTAAAGCCAAGGGGGTAGGTGGCTTAACTTCGGTGGAGATCATGCAACGCTTATGCGCCCTCTATGCTATCCTATGCCATACAGTCGGAGCACCAAACATAGAAAATAGAAGTTATGCTATACTCTGCTTCCTTATATACGTCATATCAAACACGCCCTAACAGATCAAGGAAAACTCCGCAGTTCATCCCATGTCATTCTTTTACAAAACTGTCGAAAATAAATTATAAAACAAATGAAACCAATCCGTTTTTTCTCGGCAAATCTCATTTATTTCACTTGGAAATAAAAGAGGAAGAAAAGATTAAAACTTTTGCCATATTTTAAAGTTTTCTACAATATCGATTCGCTATTAATAGATTGGGAGTTGTTAAAATGTAATGCTTCTAAGTTGTAACATAGAAAAGGAGAGCTACAGTAAGATATAGTGGAGTATTATTATTAATTAATGACAAAATCGAGAACACTACAAGTTTTATATAAAGTTTATATACAAAATTAATGTGATATAAGTGAATAAAAAGATTAATATGGGTTATCAATATAGTAAAATACTGATAAGTTATGTGGTATTAAATTAATGGTATAGTAATAATTTTGTATATATATTTTGTAAATATAGTATTACTCTTTTAAATTTTCTAATATAAAAAAATATAAAATCATTATATTTACTAATACAGAACTATCATTATAATAAGAGAACTTAATATTTATTAATATCATTATGGGTCCGAATTTTATCTGACGTGCCAGACCATAGAGAGTGCGATTGTTTTCGACTCAGCTACAAGTTAGGTTAAAGTGTCTGTAATGCTAAAATTAATTTTATTATCTTTTACTTGATTGGTTCTTAAAAAGTGTTGATGAATAATTAAATAAGTCTACTCTACTAAAAGAAGCTTAATATTAAAGTTTCTTAATAAACTTCTTTTGAGCTTTTTTTAAATGTTAAGTACATTCTTATTTTATTTTAAACTTCTACCTTATTCTTCATTAATAAAAAAATATTTTTAGTAATTTAATATTAAAAGTATTTAAATATTTATTTTATCCAACGAAATAATCAATAGTTATGTTCAATGAAAACTCTATTTTTAAAAGCAATACTTCAATATAATCTAGCACAGAGTCACACTACATATACAATCAAATTATACATTCTATAACATAACATACAAATTCACTTAAAAATGAGTAAAAATGAAAAGTAAATTAGGAATAAAAATTTGTAAATAAAGTTTGTAAGATTAGTATTATTCTTAAATATATAAATAAAGTGATAACTACTCATCCAATTATTTTGTATGGCATCAAATTCTATACGTTACGTTATATTACACAGCTGTATACGTAATATTAACGTTTATTCCTGTAAACTCAAATTGAGAAAGATCAAAGCCGTTGAGAAAAATTCTGAGTCACAAGTCCAATATTAATGTGGACCTCAAGATGGCCCATCCCTTGATGGGCTAGTGGACCCACATAGAGATCAATCATGCATTGCTGCAATAAGGAAGAAAGTGGGCAGGGCCCACATAGAAGACTACTTGCCAAACGCAAACAGCCAGAGATCTTCGACTAATTGAGCCAAAAAGAGTAGACATGATTGGTCAAAAAATCATGTGAACAACGGCATCTTTTACATCCTCTCTTTTGCTTTTGCATTGAAAGTATCAACATTTGTGTTAAGAAGAGAAAAAGAAAATAAAACAAAAGAAAGAAAGAAAGATTAGAAATTGAAATGGACCCATAGGGCAGAAGACAAGCGGTTGAGTATTACTTGAAGTTGAAGAGAAAGCAAAAGTTGATAAATCCCCACCATGATGAGTACCCCATACACGAAGACTACTAGCTACTTCAATTCTTCGAGTTAAGGGATTTCAATTATTTGGAATCAATGATGCAATTCTCTGATATGTCAATGCGTCATCATGAGCTTTTTAAGGATCAATGTTCAAGTTCTACTTTCTCATACACTTAAATGAATAACATTTCATGAATAATTACAAAAAATTAATATAATCAAACACATAAAGCATGAAATAACACATTATTATTGGATGAAAAAATAGACAATAAATAAATGACGATTTTATGAAGCCGTGGTAATCACTCATATGTCATTGTATATAAGCTTAATTATAGGAATCGGACTGTATATATCGTATAATTGTATTTGTATATAAACTTAAATAAATCATACAAATTTTGTTATATTTGTTGGAGGATTTCAAGAATATGATAGTAGAAAATAATCTAATTAAAAATTCACAACGGATTAAATGCAAGTTAAAATGTATCAAGAAATGGGTACCTTCCAAATTTTTTCTAATTTTTATTAACTGACTAAATTACATGTGTTAGTACTTGGACATGATAAAATTTTCTCTAAAATCAAATGTTAAGAAAAACTTACCTAAGAGTTGTTGGACCTGTGTTATACATAGATTGATAAACTATTTGAATACTTGATGAATTGGCGTATGTTTCACTAATGCATTTGACGCGGTTTGCAAATATATATATATATAATTTTTTTTTCTCTTTATGCAGTGGAAAGTCTTTCTTATAGAATGTGTCTTCGCTGTGTAATTTTCTTATAATCGTTGAAAATAAAATGTTTGAATTTATTTCATTATAATAGCTCTATTCGCTGTGTGCGTCACGAATAAATAGTACTGTTCACAAAAGCTACATTTAATTTCAAGTTTAGAACATATTCTAATTCTATCTTGTCATATAAAATGAAAAAGTAAATTAATGTTTTAATTTCCCTCCCCTTTTCTCTTTTTTTTTTTCCCATGATTACAACCTGTGTGATTAATTCTTTGATATTGGCTATGACATAAACAAGACAAATTAATTGCATCTTCTTCAATCATCTTCATAAACCCTACTTAACATAATTATTAATTGTTTTGATTCTCATGATTGTCAGTTTGCTTCCTCGATTTTTCAGTACTTTTTATCGACATTATTCAGACATTGAATGATAATTGTAGATGACTAATAATTTTGTATGACAGTTAAACATATTTAGTCCTATATTTTTCTTATTGCATAATCATATTTTAAAACAAATTAATTAAATCATAATAGAACCCATAGTGTATCCAAATAAAAATATATTTGCTAATAATTGTGTCCTGTTTTTCTTAACCCCATCTCAATGGAGGCTTCCCTAATTATGACTAGTTGATTGCGACTTAGACTTTCTTTTCTAATAGTTAATGACTTTTTTCAGACTAGGGCTACACATTGCGAGCGATAAAATTCAATATTCTAGCTTTAGCCTTTTTAAGTGGTAGCAGGTATAACAACTTCAGTAGCATATTCTGGTATACTTAATTCAACAAATCGTCAATAATTTCCTAACATTGCGGTGACATTTACAATATGTCTCTAGGCTTGTCAATGTATATAACTTTTATGGTCAAGCTTCTAGTTGGTAGTTAAAAATGCACAAAAAAGAATTACCGAGGATTTGAAACGATGCTAATGCTTGCCAAAGTACCCATTATAGCATTTGGGAGTCAAGTTTTCGTTTGAAGCTCACAAGAAATTTATAGAGTCAAAGAAACGCAAATCCAGTTTAAAATTGAAGGTTTTACCTTGGAGAGACTAAAAAGCATCTAAAGGAACCTCGTGAAAAAGAACCTTGTGACTTGAAGTAGTAAAAAATTCGTGCCTAATGTTGGTAGACCTTTTGCTCTCGCCCAAAACGACATAAACTAGAAAAAAGAATTCAGAATGGTTTAATGGATATGCTATTGGAGTCCTCGAATAGCAATGCTTTTTACCAACTTTGGTGTGCTTCAGAATGCTCACATTCACTCCTCTCAGTCTCTCTCTAGTACACATGTTGTTGATTTCAATATGGAGTACTATATACTATCTATAAATATATATATAATTAACAAGAGAATTAGTGGTCATATCATGCTTTGATATGGGCGGTGATCCCTTTTTTCTTCTGTGCGATCCATACTTTAATAACGTATAATGGTATGGGAAAAGAAAAGAAAAAACCCATTAATATGATATTAAATTAGAGCATGTGAAGGCCCATATTGTCCCCTCCCATGCTTCTCTTAGTCCTCCAGTCCTCGTTATTTTCAGTGCAAAGCTCTTTTTCCCACAGAGATAGGCTGTAAAAGCCTCCTAGGCGCACTCTCTTCTCCTCTAGTAAAAGCCTTAGAAGAAGACAATATCATACCTGCTAAACCCACCAGCCTTTTCATTATTTTATGGATGCAATGACCTGTCTATCATGTGCTTTTCCACATTTATCTGCTTGTTTATTTCTTTTTTCCTCCCATATGGTGTTTTGTCTCTTTTCTATGTTTTCATATATTATTTTGTTGTGTGTGTTTGTGTGGTAGTGTGTGTATAAGACAGACAGAGAGAAAGAGACTGAGAGAGAGAGAGAGAGAAAGAAGAACTTGAATACTGCTGCAGCCTTGTTGGTTTGATTGTTGAATCATGAGAGAGCGAAAGATGGTTTTCGAAAGAAGGAAAAGAGGTGTCTGGAATGAAGTTTGATCCAAGATCCCATCTCTCTCTTCTAACTATACTGAATGTTTTTGTGCGTGTCTGTGAGAGAGAGACAGAGAGATAGAGAGTAAGCGACCTCACGAGTGAGGATGCTTTCACCCTACCTTGTTGAATCGTTTAGGGGGGTTTTCAGGAACCAAATCTCATTCAATCCCTTTCTCTCTTCCATTTGTTAGTTTCTAGACTATCACTGTGTGTGCATAGTGATTGAGCACTCCTTTTTTAGATTTATTGTTAAATGATGAGTTTGACGATTGCTCATAGAAGTGTAGTTGTGTGAGAGTGAGAAAAAGAGAGATTTATGATAAGCTAACTAGTTAAGGGTGTGTTTGAGTAAGAGACAGAGCACTTGAGTGCTTTGGGAGAGGAGTAATAGAGTTGCATGGATTTGATCCTAGATCATTTCATTTCCTTAACCTACTTCCTTCCCTCTCCTTTTTATGTATAATAGTTGGACCGATCTCGGACCAGGCTTCATTCCTCACGCCATGCTTTTTCTTGCTGAAATATTTGCAGGATCTGAAGCAAAGGTATGCTCTCATCTTTGGTCTAGGTTTTTCATGATTCTATATTTATTTTGTTTTGATACCCAGAAAGCCTAATTATTATAACACTGCTCAAAATCTTTCATGACTTCATTTGATAGAAATCACTTATATATAACACTTGTAGTTAGATTCTAATAAGTTTGTTTCTGATCTACTCACTAGTTGTTTGTCCTTGAAGTGAAAGCTAGAAATCGTCTTGAAACTCGATCTCTCTAGATCTCCAAGAGTTACATCGCATCACTCGAATAATTTGTACTTACGATTCATTGGCAAGGTTCTCTGACCTTGTCTTGATCACGAGACAAGGATTTGATTTTTCCAAAAATAAAAAATATATATATGTATGTATGTATGATTTATTCTTTAAGTTTGATATTAACTTATACGATCATGAGGATCTATTTTGAGATCCTTATAAACAAATGATCATCGAACAATTCTACAAATTCTACAAACATAATTAGACTTTTCATCACCCTGTTAGATGATCAGGATATTTATAAATTGAAATATAATTGCATCAATCTATCTCTCTTTCTATTTCTCTCTCTATCATAGATTACACAGCAGTTTGTACCACATATTCTTGGACAAACACCATAAGACATGAATGTAACAGAGAGAGAATATCATTTCATCAAGGAAAGATTGTGCTGTCATCATTTATGAATAAATTCATTAACACTGCGTATTGAGGCAGTAGAGGTTTTGATTATTTCCTCTAAGAATATAATTCTATCCATCTTCAACAATTCGTTTATCAATGAGTTCAGGATCTTAAATATCAAACAGCTTAAACATACATCTCTATATCTCCCTCCTTCTCTCAGCCGCGCCTAGTCACGCGTATAGATAAAACCCTAGCAGCATATCATGCTCACTGATTATTAATAATGTAGTTGATCAATTGATTTTATATGGTTATGCTTATATGTTACAAATTAACAATGTCGATTGAATATTCCATATTAAGTTGTAGAAAATGATATGAATTGACCTCAAATTTTTGAAAAATCGACCGACACAAAACTGGCATTCCACGGCCACGGGGTACCATTTATCAAACATGGTGTCATGTCTTAAAAGAAAGAAAGAAAGAATGATAGGGAGAGAGATGATTGACAACGAGTCCAATTATTTTCCACACAGTGTGTCTCTGGCGGCTACATACATACATATACCTAATTCGATTGCTCCTGTATAGAAATTTGGTTTAACTAGCGTTGTTTGTGACTGTCTTTTCTTTCAATCTATACGTACCTTCGTGTTGGAGTAGGATGTAACTGGATTGATTTTTTGGTTCTTTTTTTTTTAATGTATCATATACTAGAGTTTAGTTCTTAAACTGCAATAGTTGTTCACATTAGGGTTTACTGTTTGCTTCTTCTTTTTTGTGTTATGTACATGTGGAGGATGATATGGAGGACATGGCTTCTATAAGTTAGGGTTTTAATTTCTTCTCTGCCAATTGCATCAAGGTTCAGGCCATGCATTATCAGCAGTTACCATATGGGTGACGAGTTACTGAAATGCTCAGTGTTTTGAGCAATGTGACCCCAAAGTGTGTGCTGCTGCCGCCGCCGCCAAATAAAAAACATTAATAAAGGGCAATACGAACCTAGGGTTCACATCTTTTAACTAAATCTTTTATTATATTTAAATATAAAACGTAAATTTTTAACTTTGCTCTTATTTGATTTTATGATCAAAGATAAATGAAAAACACATTTAATTAATGTTATCCATTTCTAAATTGAAGCCAATTCATATCTTAAAAAAAAAAAGTGAAAAACCAATTCATGCCTTTAATTTTTATTGCTGATATCTATATCGTGAAAAAATTATACACATCTATTGAAAAATTATCAGGCTTGAACTTGAGAAAATTAAATTCTCTCTATAGAAAATGTGCATTTCTCTGTATATGGACTGAGTAATATTTGCCTTAACACTGTTTGTCTAACACATGCATTTTAATTTCATAAAGTTTAAATTTGAGGGAATATATATTTATACACACAGAAAGATACTGGCAGGGATGGCTAATATTATCAATTCCGTAATGGGCATTTTATTATATTACAAAAGACATTAAAGAGATAAGAGTAAAGACTCAGTTAGAAGGAGACAATGGCTGATGTAGTAGACAGACAGTACTAGCTAGCTATAAAATTTTGTAACCCAAAGTGGTGATTCTGAACCTTCAGAATCACTTTGCCCTGTATACTACTTTAGTAACAGGTTATATATTCATGTTAATTCATGTGATTTGATGTGATGTTTGTATGTTTTTTGCTTCTTGTTTTTATTATCAGTATATGTGATGCAATTTAGATTGGTATAGATCTGTCGTGTTGCTTGTATAGCTTCTGCTTTATATACTTTGTGAGGCATAAACACAATCATTATTCTATGTTGCACAAATGCAGGTTATGGCAACGACATCTTTGTCCATTTTGTTCTAAAGTGAACTGTCTTTGCATATTATATGTTATAAGCTTGATATTCAAATTTGCTTCAACTCGAGTAATTCTACTGATCATCGAAATGTATTGTTTATATAGCGAATAAAATTAAGCTTATATATATATATATATATATATATATATATATATATTATACAAAAACAATTAAGTATATTATATATAGTAGGCTATAATAATGTAATAATTGGTCAGTTATTGTCATCTTTGTTATCGGTTTAATTCACAGGATGAAAAGCTTCTCTTGGGAATTTGGGTTATTATATTTTATGTGGTTTAAGTTAATGCATGTAAGAATACTCACCATTTGGATCGATCAACATGGGATTCCAATTATAGAGCTCTAATATGCTGCTCAAAGCATCATTACTAGCTATCTAGGTTTAGATGCCACTATATATATGAATATTATGGGCCTTATTTATTTATATAGAATATTATTAGTAGCTATAGCCTTACTTGTGATGACCTATAAATTAAGAAAAAGGTATCAATTAGTGGATTACCTGGGGATCATGCCCTTTAAAGTATATATATACATGCTTGAATATACAGTAGCCTTGAGGTAAGCGAAGCATTCAAATTTTTACAAACGTCCCGCCGGGAAGCGTAATGCTCTAACTTTGAAATAGAAGTTCCCCAGTGGATGTGGATGCTCCATAAGCTAGCTAGCTAGCTTTTAACTTGGCAAATTTAACGACATATGCTTTACTCCAGTTCCTAAAATATTCTCCAATGGCTTGTACTACATATATTAATTATTTCAACAAAAATTTATGGTTATTATTTCTTACTTATCAGGTGGTTTCCCAACAAAAAGAGGGACAGAAGAAGGAAAAACCAAAAAAAAAAAAAAAAAAATTGGTAGAGATGGTTTTGTTTCTAGTGGTCTATTTGAAGGTCAACTCTTCTTCTTTTTTCCAGCAGGCAGATGAATAATGCATGCTGCATCTTGAGTACTATTGCTTGTCCATTCTAAAATTTGCAGCTTTTATTATAATTTCATTTTCCATGCATATCCATTTTCCACAAGTTGCATTATTAAAAGAAAAACATGAAATGAAAATAAATTTACCCATGTATTTTTTTTTCCTAAATTTAGATTCATCATACTACATAGAAGGATCTGATAATAATCATCAGTATGCTAGAAAGTGTTATGGCAAGGATCCAAGACATATATATAATTGTATGTGCTTGTATATCCGTCTTATATATTAATAGATTGCCACCCTCAACCTTAGAAAGTTTTGGTTTTGATTGTTAGATAATGATAAAATAAAAAATAATAATCATCTTATTATTAATTAAATTAGACAAATAACTCTTAAAAGTTGTAGATTATGAGACTTAATTAGTTTAAGTTATCGATTAAGATATTAGTCTTAACCCTCCAATTTATTAAATACACATGAAAAGTTAATTAAAGACTCATATATCACTCTTGCATACATTAGAATGAGAGGGGATTGGAGATTAATTTGTATGTTTATCAAACATCAAGATGTGTTTCATGTATTAGATACTGTAGGTTTCTTGGATATATTAAATTCTTACAATAGACTCCAAAAAGCAATTAATTATCCCATTAGAGGTTATTCTTTTATTAAGTCTTAAGATGAGAATATCTCCTTCTAGTGGAACTCAACTCCTGTATTTCATATATATAACTAATTAACATTACTATTCTGCTCTAATATAGCATAATTATTTGTTAAACATTTATCACCTTTTGCCCAATTTAAACTACTATGTGGATTTTGTAAAATGCGAGGTGTATCCCCAGTCCCCACTTTGCAGGGCAGCAAGAGACATTTTGATCAGTAATCACTAACCATTGAAGACATGGTAGCCATGTGTCATTTAACTTGGGAATTTGTGAAAGTGGTGGTCACACCAAGCTACTGTGGTATCTTTTTGAAAGCAATTGCTGTAAGGACAAATTAAAAGCCTAGTTTGATGGCTCAAAAGACATGGCCCATGCAGTATGCAATGCTCAATTTATACAAAGGAAAATTTATGTATTAGTTATTACTTGAAAATTAAAATATTTGCTGCTTGCTTAGCAAGAAAGGGGTATAAGTAGTTTACAAAATCATAGAAAAAAAAAGTGAAAAAAATAAAATCTATGATCCAGTGCTATTATCTCAATAAGATATAGAATGAGATGGCTTTCTACCAACTTACATGATTCGATCAGACAGTGATGGAAGCCTCCTGAAGAAGTTCAATGCCGGTGATGGCATCCGATCACGGAACATCGGATGGCGGAAATAATAGAAACCAAACGCCATTGCCACCATTTTGGACGGTACCAAATACAGTATCATTGCCACAACGAAACATAACAGCACAAAAATTCCCGTGGCACGTGGGTCCCTCCACGTCACCAGTGCTTGCACACGCTCACCTTGCGTGGCAAAATCGCCCAATAATGTCTGCACACGTGCACCAAGTGTACGTAACTTGTCGTACCTGATCCTTATAACTTCATTCGATCTACTACTCGGCAGTGTATCGAACTCTTCATCAAGTTCATCACGTTCAACTGCATCTGCCAGCGAGATCTTCGGATCAAAGTGTGGAAGCGGGTCCCTTGTTCGAAACCTATAATTCCAGGCGCCAATCACGAACACGTAAAATGCTAATGTGGGGACAATCAAATCGGGGAACCACACCAGCATCACCAACAATGCATGTACAAGAATGGTAGCCGTGGGATTCTTCCACGCGCGTGTGTTATCCACCCACCGTATCATATCGATCACTCCGGCAATCACATTGATGATCCGAGCCCAATTCGCACGCACTTTACGCATGCTAAAAGCCTGCGAGTCCGCATCAAGCATGTAAAACACCACCTCGCGCCTAAGCGGCGGCTCTGATCTCGCCAAGTGTGCCGCAAGGATCTTCACAGCCGTACTTCTCAACATCTCTTGCTGCATACCAAGTGGCCTGATATGATGCATCAACGGTAACAATGGCTGTGAATACACGTGTAAGAAATCCAGCGTTGGACTCAAACGTATGAACCGTACAGCTAATTCTATCTCGCCCATTTTCGTCGTCCCGTTGTTTCCCAACAGAAGCAACGGATATGTATTTCTATACACTTTACCAGTCTCCAGTGTAGAAATACGAATCCGTACTTTACCAATACGGCAATCGGGACGTGTTTCTTTATTAGCATTGTCACCTTCAAAGATACCCCAACTATCGAAGACACCAATGTTTAACACAGTACAAGGATCATACACCTTCCACGTGTACTGCTCATTCCAACGTGGCTCCAAGCTGTCACAGACCGTGCGTGTCCGAATCCACTTGGACGCGTACTTAGCTACCACGTAAGCATCGGTCGTACCTTTACCGAATACCGTTTTCATCGGTAACAAGTTCTTGCACCCGATAACACCAAGCTCAATGGTTCCCACTGCTGGCTTCCACAGCTGCCTTGCCGTTGTTCTATAGTCACTGCACACGTGCGCTGCCTCGTCCATCACGTGATACCCACCATCAAAGCATAACCTCAAATGAACCCTACCTTTGTATAATCTTTTCTCATCTTTCTTGTCCTCAAAACTGAACCATCTGGACTGCACTTTTCGGTCATCGACTCGCCTTTCAACAGCGGTAAGTGGAATTCTTACCACTCCTAATGACACCGGTCCCTTAGGCAGCCGGCTTTCCAAAACAAAAATCAAGTGGTCACCGAATGGCTCGGCAGCCACAAAGAGTAAATCTTCGTTCCATGCAGGAGTTCCGTTACGCGTAACGGAGACCTTGGTTTTCTGGACTTGGAAGCCTAACTGAGCTTTAATTGTGAATGAAGCTTCTTTTAACGCCGTTACTGGCGGCAAAATGTCTTGGGCTTCTAGAACAGTTGCTCTCAGATACCATAGTTTCGGAGAAACATAAACTTTGGCTTTGGAGTTAATGTTACCGGCTGTGTCAGTTTTCCATGCTTCAGGGAATGACTCATCAGCCTGGGTACCGACCCACGTGGCAAGCATAAGGTCTCCACTGTAGGCCCCGCAACCCTCCAGCCTGTACCATTGTGGGGCCAAGGGGCTATCAGGTGGATCCCGCAATGGGATTTCTGTAACGTCGAAGCAAATGCCACCTAAGAACTTACCCGTGGCCGCCACGTCACCTATTGGCGGGTCCCACACAGAGACTTCTAATAAAGCAGAGGATTCGGGTGAGTCGCGGCTAAAAGCAAACGTCTGGTCCCACTCAAAAGACGAAGTTTTGCGCGCAGGTTTCGATTCGATGCGGTGGTTTGCAACGGCAATCTTTACAACAGGGTCGCCATTGGTGGGTAGAAACCTTGCTTTTACCACACGGACAAAGAGGTAATGCATCTTCTCCACAAGATCAAAAGATGAACGCTCGATCGAAATATTATCTGAGGGGTCCGATGCGTAGCTTGCCATAGACATTGTCCTTGAGATCGGCTGTGGACCGTTGATCGGAGGACCTACTTTGGCCCCCGGCGGAATCACATATTCAGATGGCAATCGCGATGGGACCGACCGGGACCTACTAAGATCAAACTCAATATCACCATTTTGTTCTTGCATGGGCTGTTCTGGATTTTTTTCTTGAGTTGTTTGTGGTTGTTCCCCGTGATCTTGATCTGGGCCATTACTCGCTTGCTCTTGCCGTGGCGCTGCCGATGCTTCGCATTGTGGTTCTTTGTCACCTTCTTTCGTTGCATTTTCCGGAGCTGAATCTGGAGCTGGTTGAGCTGCTGCATCTTCAGCTTTAGTTTCAGTGACTGGCTCTTCATTGGGCTTGGCATCAGCTGGCGATACCGCTTTCCCTTTTGTTTCCGATGGAGTTTCGGACTTCTCCTCAAGTTTTGCCTGTTCCGCGGGTGGGTCAGCCTTCGCTTCCTCCGCGGGTGGATCAGCTTTCGGTTGTTCCAGTGGTGGATCCGGTTGAGGTGGTGGTACTGGAGCAACATCTGCGTAATAAATTTTCAAGCCAATTTCACCCTGTATCCAGCTAAACAAATGTTTCTTCTCCAGAGGATAATATATCAACGCTTCTTCCCCTTTCTTCACAAACTGCGTCGAGCTCAACCGAATTCTTCCAAGGAAATTGTTCCTTCGAGTGGGCCCGTAATTCTTATCATGTAAGACGTCAAGTTCAAGCATGTCAGTGAACACTCCATTCGGCTTACCCACGTTGAACTCAAGAGCCTCGTTCCATGTTGGGTTCAGATCACGAATCGCAGTCTGAGTCCTCTTTCTTTGCCCGTAGTAGTCGATCACCACGTAAGGACTCGAAGTCCCCTGCCCATCTTTTGGCAAAAGATCACGCGCATCAACAACTTCCACAATCAGTTTGCGGACTGAAGCCATTCTAGGGTTTTCGCAAGCAGCTGCTGGCTCAATTATGTTTCTGGGTTCTTAGCGCAATAGAACATTATTTGCTCAAGTCACAATTAGGAGAGTGAAAAGAGAGAAAGTGTTTGAGATTGTAGAGAGATATTATATAATATTAAAGAGAGGGATGTGAATGCTAGTAATGGTTTCTTGCGAACAATATGGCGAGAAATTAAGACAGAGAAATAATATTATTAAGAATGTTAAAGAGAGGAGAGATTAAAGGTGCTTAACTTCATGTGAAAGTAGCAGCTTTAATTAGACCCATTTGTTGAAAATCGTTATTAGCTTTGAGGATTGCTTCTTAAGTTGATACTTTTCTTTTTTATACAAGACTAAAGAATCTTTGCATTGCTTTTAACTTTTGCTTTTGGCCGGCCATATCCCTTACCAGTTAATGTCCATTAAAATCCATATACTTGATGGCCAAGAAGCTAGAGAGATAGGTTGTCTTTTTTCAAAGATGAGGCTCTTTTGAGTCACCGACCCGATTTTATTGTCACTCAACATCTCTCTTTTAAATATAATTGGGTAAATATTTTGACAAAGATGCAACACTAACTAGAGCTAGCTAGAGACCACTACATATACTAACTCTTTCACATTCTTCAAAGCTCAATGACGCGTATCTTCCGTGGCCTGATTGCAACGTGTGTGCCACATGCTGCCATGCAAACCTGGAGCTGAGTGAGAAAACTATATTGAGAAAGTGAAGAAAATCCCTGCTAATTAAGAGAGCTTGCTAGAATTTGGCAAGGGTAATTAGGTGCATGATAATCGATTTGTCCAACAGTGGGGAATGGTTGCCCACTATATATCAAAGAGCAAGAAGGAAAATGAAATTACTTGTATTTTAGGAGGAATTAAAATGAATTTATCCAAATTTTAAAACTTCTGAAGAGAATTGTTGTAGCTAGTCTTGACACTAAAAGACTAGATAAATTCTTATGTTTTATGAAGTTGCCTGAGAAAGAAGAGGAGGTTAATGAAAGTAGAGGCAGAGAAGAATCAACCCTCCATGCACCAAGGTGTAGGGTCATGCATCTAAAATACAATTTAAAGTTGGAGATCACTGAAAATTTTAAGGTTAAAATGTTTAAAAACTATAATTTAATTCTAATTAAGTTGATGAATTATTTAGTTTCAAATCAAATATAGAGATGCGAGTTTGAACTCGCGATGAAAAGGTAGCTTTCTCCTCGTCAAAAAGTGGCCGGAGAAAAGCAAGGTCATTTTGTGGAATATAACTTGAAAGGTTTATTAAAAAAAAATGAAATAAATAACTCAAAAGCAAAGCATCACAAGCATAAGTGACAAGCTGAAGAGCTAAAGCAAAGAAGAACCAATTAAAGAACTGATTTGAATAGAACAAATTAACTTAGTGATTGATTACTTTGGAATGTAGAAGTATAATAATGTCAAGAACTATTTTCCACTAGCTGGGGGAGCGGAAATAATGCACTATAAATTCAGCCCTTGTGTAGGCTAAATTAAAGGGAATTTCATGTCTAAGCTTATGTATCAGCTCAAAAATTAAACCCTGTGCAATAAAGTCGTTTCTCTCTCTGCATTTCTTTTAGTTCGATCGGCTTCACAACTCCAGTTGCTTTCATTTCTTTTGTCTTGTAGCTTATTTCCTTCATTTCTGTTGTTATTTTTTTTAATTATTTCTATCTTTTACAATATTTATTATTAATCAGTTCACACCAACGAATTGACATAGGATAAGAACATTTTGTCATTAGATTATTTCAGGTTTAAATATATTTAGGAAATTATCAGTCTAGGGATATTGATTTTTTCTAATTTTAAGATAGGAATATTTCAATTCAGGATTATTAAGGTTATTTATGTTATTTGCTTATTTTAAGTTTAAATCTATTTGGAAAATTGTCAGTCTAGGATTTTGACTTAATTAGAGATTTTGACTTTTCCTGATTTGACTCAAATTCTAGTATGTTTAGATTTATTTGTCTTATATGACATTAGGGTTAGACTAGTATCCATATAGGTTATTCATTATATTGTCCATACTTGATTTTTTATATAGTCATTTTTGGTTTAGAGTTGAATGAGTTATTATTCGAGTTTGTTCTTTGTTTTTCTTGGATTTTGTTTCCTTCTTGTTACAAGTTGACAATAGTTAAAAAAGGGGAGAGGAAGCACTTTAGAAGAAATTCATAATACGGGCCATCATACTTAGCATTGCCAATGATATATAGGATTTTGTTCAAGAAGAATTTATGAAAAATTTAAGTGACATAAGTTGTCTCTCCCTCATAATAATACAGCTTCTATTATTTTCTCCTACACTTAATAACAAACATATTTGAAATTGTCTAAAACAAAGTCACACATTTTAAGTGAATATTATTCTAATATGTTAGTTTTCATTCTATAGAAAGGTTACTTTTGTCCAAAGTTTAGAATCCTCGTATCTTTGCAAAAGCTCTCATCTCAAGATTGCTGGAGCAGTTTCAAATGAGCGAAACAAAATCCTTAATTGAAGGTAAACAGTGACAATATTAATCTTTTGAGGGCAGATTTTGCTCCAACAAGTGAAAATTTTAGAGATTTTTGATTTAGCAAAAAGGATTCAAAGGGTTCAAGGAGTTTATTCCTCGGTCTTATATCCATAATTTATTAAAGCAAAAAAAAAAAAACAACGTTACAACTTCTAGGTATAATATACATGAAAGAAAGAGCAAAATTCTATTTTTTTAATAATTTGTTTAGTTAATTAAAATATAAAATAAAAAACTTAATAAACTAGTTAACAATAAAGAGAGATATGGAAACAGAAATTTAGTTCAAATTTAATAAGAACTAAAAATTTTTAATTTAATTTTTTAATTATAATTAGTGAATTAAACAAGGGATAATTCTAATAAACTTTTTGGAATAGATTGTCAGCTGTAGATTAGTTCATGATCAAAAAGAGATACGAATAGATGTGGGTGTAAAAAGCAAAATATTCTTAGTTAATTAGGTTTTATTGTAATTAATTCTTAGCTAGTGATAATTTTGTAATAAAAATTTTAACAAAAAAATGGGGGTATTAACGAAAGCTTTATGTCACGAACTTAGAGGTTTGCGCAGCTCGCTCGTGCGACACTTAGGCAACTTGACTCTGAAAGTTGTTAAGTAAATTATGAAATAGAATATGAGTGAACAATATTTCTAATCTTATAAATTTTTTGTACAAATTATTACATACAAACTTGATATATCATAAGGTGATTGGAGTAATAAATATATAAAATTTGCTTATTTAATTAATAGTGATTACATATAAATAAATTAGTAATGTCGCATAAATTTGTATACATGAATTTATATACAAAGTTAATAAGAGTAGCACTACTCATAAAATATTAATCTTTTATTTTATGTACCCTTCATAAAACCAAAAAAACTTCTGAAAAGATTTTGTTTTTTTTTCTTTGTCCATTTTCCAACATCGATGAATTTCCTCGTGCTAAAAGAACTGTTTAAGAGCAGTAGAACTTCCAGTTTTCTGGATAGTGATTTTCCTACTACGTTGCCCAGAAAATTGTTAATTTTTCTGCATTTCAGGAAACTGCAAAATTGCATTTAAGGTAAGGTCTAAGGAAAATATTAGAGTTCAATTTATGATAGTCTAGCTTGAATAGATGAAAATTGGCTAGTCACTGGTGCAACTTTATTAATAAAATTTATTTTAAAAGGATAAGAGTCGAGGGTGTTAATTAATGTGGATGTCAATGGTAACATCCTTATTTTAATTATAGCTGGAAATAACCTCAATCAAGCGTCTTACTAAAATGACTTGTTGGTGCAGTTGTAAATGCTCGTAATGGTTCCTAGCATGTATTATGATGTAATCATTACACTTCAGGCAGATAATCTGATCATATTTATTTTTTATAATTACTTAATTAATGTGTCAAATGCATCGACATTGAATCATCCGATGGTGTATATATATTAATTCCTCCCAAAATGTCCATGCAGAAATGGAGATTCAGACAACTGCAAACATGCATGTCTATCAAAATTGCAGAAATGGAGATTTGGATGTTTCAATTTACTGGTAGAAGACTAACAAATTAAATTTGTGAAGGAGGAGTCTCCATACTTAGATCTCGTGCGGTTTCCTTTAGGTTCAAATTTCTTTTTAACTTAAAAATTATCTATGTCCTATGACAATCATTTTAGCTATTGAGTTGGCTATAGAAACACTCACAACTCATTGTACCGAATGATGAAATTTTATATCAAATATAAATTTTAATACAGAATATCAAATTCACAATATGAAACAAATTATGATTGTTATTATTATCATAAAGAATGCCAATTTCTATCTGACGTTAATGATATAACCCTCTCTTTATATATCTTTTTCCGTCTTTGAATTGAATCCAATTGGGCTCACAGCTGGTTATCCTTCTGTTGAAGTCCAGTCCAACTTTCATATCTAAAGATGTTCAGTTTTGTGAGGGTCTTAAGCAACCTGTTTTCCAAATACAAAATGGATATACTGCATATATATCTCTCAGACAAGTGAACTGATGAGGCTCTTTTAAGTCACCGACCCGATTTTATTGTCACTCAACATCTCTCTTTTTTATATAATTGAGTAAATTTTTTGACAAAGATGCAACACTAACTGGAGCTAGCTAGCGACCACCACGTATACTCTCTTTTTCACATTCTTCAAAGCTCCATGACGCATAGCTTCCGTGGCCTGATTGCAACGTGTATGGCACATCCTGCCATGCAAGCCTGGAGCTGAGCGAGAAAGCTGTATTGAGAAAGTGAAGAAAAACCTTCCTAATTAAGTAAGCTTTACTTAGCTTGCTAGAATTCGGCGAAGATAAGGTGCAATCAGAACGGAGCCAGCCAGAAATTATTTCTAGAGGGGTAAAATGGAACAATAATAAAAAAAATAAATTAATATAAATAAAATATAATTATAAATTTAGAAAGTTTATAATATTTTTAATCAATATTATTTGGAGTATAAAATAATATTTATTATATCAATTTTAAATTCTAATTACAAGAGAAATGATAAAATAAAGTAATTAATAATATAATTAAATAAAATTTTAAACTTATTAATTCAAAAGGATCTTACCTTTTTAAAAATAAAAATAATAGAGATAAACAAATTAATGAGTGATGATGGATAAAATATTAAAAAAATTGTTTGATAAATAAGTTGTAAATAGAAATAGATACATATATATATTTATAACAATATATATTTTTAATAATTAAAAATAATAACAATATTTTAATTTTTTCCCTTTGGCTAGGAGGGGCAGTTGCTCTTGCTGTGCCTATACTGGCTCCGCCGATAATCTATTTACCCAACTGTGGGGAATGGCTGCCCACTATATATCAAAGAGTTGGAAGAAAATGAAATTTATCCAATTTCAAAGCTTCTGAAGAGAATTGTTTTATTCTAGCTAGTCTTGACACGGAAAGACTTGTTAAACTCTTATGTTTTATGAAGTTGCCTGAGAAAGAAGAAGAGATAAATGAAAGTCGAGGCAGAGAAAAACTAATTAACCCTTCAAGCACCAAGGTGTACGGTCATGCATCTAAAATACAATTTAAAGTTGGATATCACTGAAAACTTTAAGGTTAAAATATCTAATTTAATTCTAATTAAATTGGTGAATTTTTTAGTTTCAAATCATACATAGAGATGGGAGTTTGAACCCACGATGAAAAGGTAGCTTTCTCCTCGTCAAAAAGTGGAAGAAAAGTAAGGTTGTTGTGTGGATTATGACTTGAAAGGTTTATCAAAAAAATATGAAATAAATAACTCGAGCATAGCACCACAACAAGCATAACTGATGAGCTGAAGAGCTAAAGCAAAGAAGAATTAGTTGAAGAACCAATTTGAATAGAACAAATTAACTTGAGTGATTGATGACTTTGGAATGTAGACATATAATAACAATGTCAAGAACTATTTCCACCGGCCAAGGGGGGCGGCAACGCACTATAAATTCAGCCTTAATTTGTGTAGTCTATATATAAATATATATATATATATATATATATATATATATATATATATATATAGGGGATTTTCATTTTTAACCTTATGTATCAGCTTGAGAATTAATTAAACCCTGTATATATAATAAAGCTTCTCTCACTCAATTTCTTTTTGTTTTGGCTTCACAACTCCACTTGTTTTCATTTCTTTTGTCCTGAAACTAGCTTAGTCACTTCATTTCTATTGTTATTCTTTTGTTATTTCTATCTTTTACTATATATATATATATATATATTATTATTATTACATAGTTAACAACAAAATATATAAAGAGGCAAAGACAATAGTAGAAAAAGCGTAGAGAAGAACTTTAGAAGAAATTCAAAATACGGGCTATCATACTCAGCATCTTCTCTTATATATAAGATTCGTTCAAGAAGAATTTACGGCAAATTTATGTCACAAAAGTTGTCTCTCCCTCATGATAATAATACAAGTTATATTATTCGTCCTAAGCATAATAACAATATATTTGAAATTGTCTAAAATAATGTCACACATTTTAAGTAAATGTTATTCTGTTAACACTACAAGAAAATAGTGTTTTCGTGTCACAAGTTTTGTGTCGGTTTTTTGGAGAATGACACGTATGTAAACATCAAAATCGGTCAAAGCAAATATATGTCACACCTAGTAAAAAACGGAGTAATGCTGTGACGTAAATTAAATATGTGACACATATCATTAATTAAAAAAAGAAAAAAGAAATTAAAAAATATAAAAGGAAGCCTAATCCATCAACCCTTCCTCTTGCTTTTTCGACTTTTCCCGCAAAATCCCTAAAAATCCCAACTTTTCCCGCTTGCAATTTTCCCTCGTCCTTCTTGCAAATCTTGCAAAATCTGTCGATTGACCTCTCGATTTTGTCCTCCCGCTCCATTTCCCTCTCGATTCTGTCTTCCCTCTCGATTTCCCACTCGAATCTTGTCTTGTTCTTCTGTAATTCCCCCTACTGTCTTGTTTTGTAGCTGCAATCGCGTTCTGTCCACCACGATCTGCACAAGAAAACTGCAGCCGTTAGGGTTCTGCCACCAACAGAACTCATTAAAGTTGATGCTATTCTTCGTCACTTGAAGAAAGCGTAAGTGGAAAGTTGTCTTTGTAAAAAAGGTTAGATTTTGAATTCTGGATGTTTGGGGTTGGTAACGTATAATATTGTTGGACTGATTTTCTAAAACTTTTCTTGGAAGTTTTGATTTTAAACCAACAACATTTATCTATGTGAGATCTAGTCTTTGGTTTTGCTGTTTGTTTCAACCATTATTTTGTTGGTGAGATCTATAAAATTCTCCAATCCTCTGACAAAAATCATTTCAGAAATAACTTTTTATATCAAAGAGAATCCTACCGAAGAAGCAAAAATTTTTGCCACAGAGGGAAATGGATAATGAAGTAAAAGTTGTTATTTTCTGTCGAGGAATTTTGAATGAGGAGGATTTGATATAAAAGCTTGTTTGGAGTTCGAAATTTACTGCAATATTGAACCTTATCATTTGGTTACAACTGTTTTATTTTGTGATTTCGAACTTTGGTTTGGGACACTACAAAAAAAAGGGTTTTTTACTGCACCCATTTACCGCGGGCCAAAAAAAATGCGGTAAAAATTCGAATTTTGTGGCGGGCTAGGTGGCCCGCAGTAAAATTTAGGAACTTTACGGCGGTTTAGTGGCCCGCAGTAAAATTTATAGGCTTTACGGCGGTTTTTGGCCCGTAGTGAAATTATTGTATATAAAGCAATAATTTCCCCCTATTATACTCCCGCCTCTCAAATCCCTAATTTCGCAAAAATTTCACTTCCTCTCAAATCCCGCCTGTCTTGCCACCAACAATCCTCTTCTCTCTGTCAATCCTCTTCCTCTCTCTCTTGTCTTTTTGCAGTATATCTCCCTCGTCGCCGACATCACCGTCCTTTTGCAGTATGTCTCTTTCCTATGCTACCACCAGCCCCTTGGGCAAGTGTTGGTGACTGAGGACCATGGATCCAGGAAAGATCCACGCGAAGGAAGATGTTGGTGTTCTCGTTCCGATACTACAGAGGGATGAAATCACCATTCTTTAGACGAAGAGGGTTCTTCCCGTTATCAGAGTCAAGCGTAAGGTTCTTCGGGTCGTCACGGCAGAGCAAGTCCATGACGAGCCCGATGTTTCCAAGATCATCGGCAGCGACGGCTTTCTCGTCAAGCCGGCTCAGGTGTGGGGATCCCGAGGCGTTATTATCTCCGGACAGATTCAACAAAAGGTGATAAAATTTTGAAAAAGGAAAAAAAATTTCACAAAAGGAAGGTGACACGTGGACGGAGGAGATGGGGAGAAGGCAATGAATGGCGATGGGGCGGTGACGGTGGAGATGGGGTCAGAGGAAATTAATGGGAGATGAAGAGAGCGCGGAAACAAGCGGGAGAGGAGTTAATGAGATGGTCTGGCAATATCTAAAAGACATTAATGGAGGTTGGCGAGGGGCATTAAATGAAAAAATTGACGAGAGAGTGAGCTTTTATGAGATTTGTCAAATACGCTGCGTTTCTCCCATTAATGTAAAAGGGATTTTTGCTGTTGGCCTTATTGCCTGCGTTGCTAGCTTTTTGTTCTCGTCATTGGAGATGGATGGCTTATAAGTGGGTTTGGTCCCTTTTGTAAACCACCGACAGAGTTGATTGGGTATTTGGTTCTATGGAAAATCCAATTTATATCAACATCATCCATAGCCGATGTATGTACATTCGTCTAATTAAATGATGTATAATACATGTATATTGACGTGATTACCCCGATGGAGGACAGATTTTCTCTTTATTGGTCCAACCACTTGAAATGGTTCGTTCAATTTCAACATTGGCGATGCGGGTTTGTGAAATTTGGGTTAGAAACGAGAAACAAAATGTAGAATCTTAGGTGAGTTTGTTCTTGCTTTGTTTTCTGCTGTATATTTCTTGGAAGATATGTTATTGTTATTAGTTTGTTGCCTTTTTCTTGGATTTATTTTTTTTTGTGTTGTTTTTCTTATTGGTTGGATCTGTTTCCGTAGGCTTCTGTCTTGCATTGTGTGATTGCTATTTCTTTACTCTGGCTTTGGTTTCAGTTATGTGTTCTCTTTAATGGGTGATCATTTATTTTTCTTTTTCTTTTCCAATTGTGTTAATTTTGGATATTAGATCTCATGTTTCTTTCTTCCAAGTAACGCACTATTCTGGTGTCCTCCTTCTTGTAAAGCAGAAGCACTTTTGAAGCTCCACCAAATTGAAGATGCAGATTCTTGTCTATCAAACATGCCCAAATTTGAGCATTATCCTCCTCTCTCACAAATCAAGTTCTTTGGTATGGTTGCAGAAGCTTATGTTCTCTATGTCAGAGCACATGTTGAGATGGCACTAGGAAGGTGAGCTCTGAACTATGAGGTTCAAATTCAAACATACTTATCTATTTATTTGGGGTGAGTGAGAACAGATGATAGATGTGTTGCAGATTTGAGAATGCAGTTTTGGCAGCAGAGAAAGCTGGTCTTATTGACTGCAGTAATGTAGATATCGCAACAATGTTAAAGAATGTAAAAATGGTTGTAAGGGCCCGTACTTGTGGTAATGATCTTTTCAGTTCCGTTAGAGAAAGTCATGGCATTTTCGGGAACTGATAGCGAAGCAAATCCATCTGAAATTTCTTGGTCCAACGAATTGATGATCAACTTAGAAGACCTTTAACTCCTGCTCAGCCAGAATTGTATACTTGGTTCTATTTTGAACCTGTTTTTAATTTCCCTGTATATTTATCAAAAAAATAACAAAAAGAACAAAAAAAGAAAAAAGAGTTAAATGTTCCTTCACAGCGCATGATTTGGGTGGTGATTTATTTGTTGTATCATTTATTTGTTTGTTTATTTTTATTATTTATTTTGTGTTAATAATACAAATTTTAACGTAATATGTTAATACCCCTTTATTTTGGTAAATTAATTTTTTTTTGCTTTTTGTTTGTTATCTACGGCGGGCCTCATGGCCCGTCGTTAATTGATTTACCGCGGACCAAAGGCCCGCCGTAAAAAGATTTCGACCACACCACCAATTTTTACGGCGGGCTCTTAGCCCACGGTAAAAATCTTTTTACTGCGGGCTAAAACCGCGGTAAAAAGTTAAATTATTTTTTACGGCGCCATTTTATACGGCGGGTTGGAACCGCCGTAGGCCCGCCGTAAAAGGTCTTTTACCGCGGTTTGGGCCCGCAGTAAAAGGCCCATTTTCTTGTAGTGGGAAAGACTTATTTCACTGCATTTATTTGGTAATGGGGAGAAAAAACTGGAAAATCTTTTGTTGTTGCAGAAGCATTTTGTATATAATCAAATAATTTGTCACTTCCAGGGATGAGGAATTAGCAACTGAAGTTGCTTGGGTAGTTGTGTATCTCTCAGCCCTCTCAAATGTTGCTACCAGTCGGCTGGTGAAGAGTGATATCCTTAAACTACTTGTAGAAAGATTGGCAACATCAAATAGTTTGCAGCTGCTCATCCCGGTAAGATGCAAATGATTGATCGTCTACATTTTGAGCTATTGAATTAAATAATTTTTTCCAAAAAATCTGTTCGTGCTTATGTTAAAAACGTTGAAATGGTTCATTTTCTTCTGGTTAATTAATTTGCTAAACTTGCCTAAAATCATTATTTAATGTGACTTTGTTTTTTTAAGTCCATTAATTAATTTGTTGGCTGGTTAATTTATAAACTTAGGTGCTGCGAAGTTTGGGTAATCTTGTGGCTGGTGATTCAAACACAATTTCTGATATTCTTGTTCCTGGACGTGAAATCATAGGCTAGTTAACTGCTTTCTGCTTGCAAATTTGAGAAATTTTTACTGCATATTACATATGAAACTCTAACGTAGATAACATTTCCAGAGAAATTAAGTTATAGAGGTTCATGTAAAATGCTTGAATAGTGAGCACAGGGTTTTGAAGAAGGTGAGTTGTGATAGGCCCCCAATCAAGTTTACTTATTCTAGGCGTAACAAGTCAAATAAGCAAAGGGTAGGGGAGGGAATTAAGTGAGTTAGCAGTGAATAAGCAAAGGGTAGAGGAGGGAATTGAGTGAGTCAGCAGTGATGGGGCCACGGGTATGGGACTGTTGTGAGTTGGTTATTGCTTAGGGAAAAGTGAAGTTAGAGAAAATATAGGGGAGAGAAGGGGGAGGGAAATCAGTCACGAATTGTGTGTAGCATATCTCTTGGGAAAGCTGGCAGGCCTCTCGAAGAGTCTGCCACCTTCACTTGTATCAGGAATCCATTCTAATGAATTGAAGAATTTCCAGAAATTCCTATCTTAATCTAGCTTCATACTCTGATTCAGTGTTCTAAATGTTGTGTGAGTTGTGTGCCCTCTCAATTCTGACAATATTCCTTGCCCTCCACGTCTCATTGCCTTGATAAAACTTTTAAGTTTCACCTGCGTCTTACATAAACCAGGATCTCCCTTAAGAACCACCTTATAGTCATCAATTGTAAATTCCATGGTTAAGGCTTTGCAGTCAAACTTTATTATCCCCAAGGTTTCCAGCCACAACATTCCCAGCACCACATCAGATGCTCCAAGATCTAGGGGTAGGAAATCCTCCCTTAACTCAACTCCCTGTAAAGACAGCAGAACTCCTCTGCAGATACCTTCTCCTTTAATAGGGTCTCCTATACCCAAAAGCACCACATACCCCTCTGTACTATCTACTGGCAGTTCCAATCTCCTCACTAAGGTTCTGGAAATAAAGTTGTGAGTGGCTCCTGGATCGATCATCACAATCACCTCCTCTCCACCAATGATTCCTGTCAACTTCATTGTCTTTGGTGATGTGATTCTAACCACAAAATTCATAGATAGTTCTGCAACCTACTGCGTAACTATGTTCAGTTCTTGCTTTTGTGTGAATTTCCTCATCTATACATGCCTCCTCCTCTTCCTGGACCACCATTACATGAAGCTCCCTGAACCTACATCTATGTCCAGGAGAAAATTTCTCATCACATCTGTAACATAACCCTTTCTCTCTTTTCACTTGTAACTCCGCATCAGTCAATCGTTTAAATGGAGGAAATGAGGCCTGGTTGGGTTGTCTGGATACAGAAACAGCTGCTGGAGGTAACACTAAACCTTGAGACTTTAATGAGGAACTCGAATTCACATATGTTCCTCTTCCGGATGTATATGGGACTATTGTGAGTTGGTTATTGCTTAGGGAAAAGTGAAGTTAGTTAGAGAAAATATAGGGGAGAGAAGGGGGAGGGAAATCAGTCACGAATTGTGTGTAGCATATCTCTTGGGAGAGCTGGCAGACCTCTCGAAGAGTCTGCCACCTTCACTTGTATCAGGAATCCATTCTAATGAATTGAAGAATTTCCAGAAATTCCTTTCTTAATCTAGATTCATTCTCTGATTCAGTGTTCTAAGTTGTGTGTGAGTGGTGTGCGGTTTGAGAAGGAGCAGAGATTATAACAAGTTGTTATCACTATTATTACTTTTTTTTGGGTCTAATTCTCCTCTACTACCATTCTTACTGGAAGATTTGCTTTATATATAGGAAGCGGCTTGGGTGCTATCTAATATTGCTGCTGGTTCCATAGAACACAAGCAGCTGATATATTCTGTGAGGCTCTGGTATTGTTACTTCATCTTCTTTCAACATCACCATTTGATATAAGAAAGGAAGTAGCATATAACATCACCATTTGTTTTTTTTAATTAATTCTGAAAATCATGTGGTCGATATTGATTTATAATGCGTTGGTAAATACGCATTTTTAGAAGTTGAAAGCACACAAGGCCATGGTTTTCTTTTTAAATTTTTTCATACTCATGTGCATCATTTTGTGAGTTAATGAATTTGGATAGTGCCAATGGGCATTTACTGAAGAATAAGTCCTTTTCCTTGCTGCATTATATTAGTCAGTCAAGGCATAGTTTTGGTTTTGATGATGAATGAAAAAACAGAATCTTATTTTGCTAAGGCAGTAAACAACTGAAGAAGGTTTGATCATGATAGTAGATATTCTTTATATGAAAGTTGCAATGGAAGTCTGTTACTTAAAAGAAGGCGAGTAGTGAACTCATATATATTATTATAGTAGAAAACAGAGAAATCGCTTAGTTTGGTCCAAATCTCTTAGTTAATTAATTTGCAAAACTTGCCTAAAATCATTATTTAATGTGACTTTGTTTTTTTAAGTCCATTAATTCGTTGGCTGGTTAATTTATAAACTTAGGTGCTGCGAAGTTTGGGTAATCTTGTGGCTGGTGATTCAAACATAATTTCTGATATTCTTGTTCCTGGACGTGAAATCACAGGCTAGTTAACTGCTTTCTGCTTGCAAATTTGAGAAATTTTTACTACATATTACATGTGAAACTCTAACGTAGATAACATTTCCAGAGAAAGTTATAGACGTTCTTGTAAAATGCTCGAAGAGTGAGCACAGGGTTTTGAAGAAGGTGAGTTGTTATCACTATTATTACTTTTTTTTTTGGGGTCTAATTCTCCTCTACTACCATTCTTACTGGAAGATTTGCTTTATATACAGGAAGTGGCTTGGGTGCTATCTAATATTGCTGCTGGTTCCATAGAACACAAGCAGTTGATATATTCTAGTAAGGCTCTGGTATTGTTACTTCATCTTCTTTCAACATCACCATTTGATATAAAAAAGGAAGTAGCATAGAAGATTCACTGGGCAACCTTTGTGTTGGCCTAACAGAAGGAGATGGAAAGCCAAAACTGATTCAAGAACACTTGGTTTTCCTTGTTGGAAGAGGCTACCTTCCTGGTTTCATTGATTTGGTTAGGTCTGCTGATATCGAGGTTGCCAGACTAGGCCTTCAATTCATAGAGCTTGTAAGCAAATATAGAAATTTTTTAATTCTTAAATTCAAGTTATTATGTTTCTACTGATTTATGATTTGTTTATTTTTCATTACTACATAGTTTAGACGTTCTAAATTGCATACTGCCGAGAAAAGTTCAGGGTTGTTTGTTTTCAAAATTCACTAAGATTATGTGGCAAATTTTTTTTTAATTAGTTCTGAAAATCATGTGGTCGATATTGATTTATAATGCATTGGTAAATACGCATTTTTAGAAGTTGAAAGCACACAAGGCCATGGTTTTCTTTTTAAATTTTTTCATACTCATGTGCATCATTTTGTGAGTTAATGAATTTGGATAGTGCCAATGGGCATTTACTGAAGAATAAGTCCTCTTCCTTGCTGCATTATATTAGTCAGTCAAGGCATAGTTTTGGTTTTGATGATGAATGAAAAAACAGAATCTTATTCTGCTAAGGCAGTAAACAACTGAAGAAGGTTTGATCATGATAGTAGATATTCTTTATATGAAAGTTGCAATGGAAGTCTGTTACTTAAAAGAAGGCGAGTAGTGAACTCATATATATTATTATAGTAGAAAACAAAGAAATCTCTTAGTTTGGTCCAAATGCAAGCCAACACTCTCCACCAACCCCAACTGACATAATGGCACAACATACTCAATAAGAGATGACTTGTTGGGACACTATTTTTTTTCTCTTTAAACTTCCAAGTCGTACCAGTTACCTCTTGGATACTCTACTACCTTTCTCGGCATGTGACTTTGTCAAACTATATTCTCATCTATTCTCTTTAAAAGGAATAGCCAGGATGGGGACCCTGAAAAAAGTTTTGCTTTTTCAGTGCTTTTGAGCACTCGGCAGAGATGTAGGCCTTCCCACTTGTTTTTTTAGGAATTTATTACACCATTAGACATCTTTGCTTGAACTTAAAGTTAGTAGGATATTTGCTTCAACACTGAACAGATTTTTCATATATACAAAAAAGAAAAAGAAAAAAAGTAAAAGAAAAAGAAGAAGGAATGCTGGTGTTTTATGACATGATTGCAGTAGTACTAGTGAATCTCTGTTAAGCATATTTTTGCTGCATCAAAAACAAAATCCAAAAGTGGGATGATTTGTAATACATAGTGCCCAGCCCTAAATCAAAAAAGCATCTTCTTGTAATAAGATTGTCAATCACCATCTATATTGTTTCAATTACTATGAGAACATACTTTTGTTGTCACTGCTGTGGAGTCCGTCTTTTTCCTAAAAGATCCAAAACCAAAATAAATCTGGATTGTCTCTGCCCCCCATTTCTAATGTGATTTAAGTCCTCGACCATTTAAGATTGAGAAATGTTTTAAATGATATGGCAATATGGCAATGTAAACAATATGGCAATGAAAACTTCCTTTGCTCTATTTTATTTATTTAATTTTTTAATTTCTTTGAGTGTAATTATTTCACCAATTGGGAATTCAATCTGTGTTATGTTTCCTCAGCATAGGAGTAGGTTAAGTCTGTAGATCCGAACGAAATTTTGAGTACTCATAGAAAGAGGGAGAGATGTCTGCAGTATGTTGCTTAGGTTCTCAATTGAGTCTTTTTTAACCATTCTTCTATTAATATGGACTTGAGTGTAGTGTCTCAAATGCGAATGTATGTTGGACATGAAAATTGTCAAAATGATAGAAAATACGTCATAGCTGTGTATTCTATACCTGTGAAATGCATATAGAAATGAGTAATACTCAACTAGTATCAAGTGCTTGTTTGCAAGAAAATCCATAGATGATAAAACAATTATGAAGATTAGGTCTTCTTGTATGTTTCTTGACAATATTTATCATATCATCATGATGATTCTCTCCATATCTATAATTCTTCTGATTAATATGTACAAAAGTATTATACATGGAAGCACTCAAGCGCAAGAGATTTGTCATCTTTGTGTCTAAAATGCCTATCTTTCAATGTAACCGCTGTTTATCCTTCTTTTTTTATATTTTTATTTTTAGAACTTGTTTTTAATATTATATATACTTTTATTCTTTTTAAGGTCAATGAAGACTAGCAGGTCTTTGATAAATTCACCGACCATCAAACCTGTCACTCATTAAGATAGACACTATCAATTGGAGACAAAGTCAGAAAATAGATTTTGTTTTTTAATTTTTTGTTTATATGTCACTATTCAAAAAATGTTAAAAACATAGTGAATCAGTAATTCATCTAAAAGAACCAATCAGTACACTAGTGAAAAATATTGAAGAGGAGAACAGTGCTTAAACAAAAATAAAATGGATAGGGGAAAGGAATATAATGAAATTACTTAGGAATTGGTGATCAGAAACAAGCAAAGAAGGGGACTCTGTTCAGCAGTAAGACATCTCTCTTCGCAATGGTCTCCTGATAAATTCTTCAATCTAACCAGAAAACTCAAATACCTGAGATAGCATATAAATTGGACAAGTATGCATTCAAAAATAATTTAGCAAGTCATATCATTTTCTGATACTTGCTGTTTCATACACATGTAAATATAATATGCTTGATGAGCACAATGAATCACTAAATTCTTTGTGTTTTTTTTTGGTGGCTTGGCCTGCAAACTATTAGGATTTGGACTGCGAGTCTTTTAGCTACTTTTCTACCCAATCCTAGAGAGGAATTTCGGGCCCATCATTGTTTCTCGCATAGGATCTGTATGTCTTTTCACCTATCTCTTATAAATTAATATGTTTTTTCTGTATTTTTTATGGCTGTTGTTTTAACTTCCCAATCATTTCATATGAAGGTTATCACCATACCATTGCTTGCCAGTTACCCCAATATAGCTACGCTATCAGGACTCAGCCAAACACTATTGGTTAACAGCGCATCTCTGCTGAAGATTGTTCTCTGTGTAAGTGCATGTTTAAACTGAGAATTTTTTATTTTGTGTTTGCCCCACTGAATTGGTAATCTTGGAGTGGTTCAGTCATTGGGTTGTGGGGATAGTTAGCTACCACATGGGCATTTGTTAGGTTCAGGTTTTTCTTCACTGATTGTTAAGTCTGATTTAGGTCATTTAAAACATTTCTCAATCTTAAATGGACAAGGATAATCAGATGACCTGTCCTAGATATACTGAGTGAACACTTCAAATAAGCATATATTATTTACATTTACCCACCAACAAATAATGGTAAAGACAAGAGGAAAGTAAGAGATCTTTTAGTGGATAAATAAGAGGATGGAACTGTGTTTGTCGTAATTGGCTTACACACTCACCCTCTCTCTCTCTCTCTCTCTCTAACTATAGTTGTGCATAGATCCATCGTTGTTGGGTCTGTCAATATCATGGGATTTGCTCCTGTTGAGAAACTTAATTTGCCCCACCTTTTTTATCTGCATGTTATTGTGACAACTCCATATCATGTTAGTTGCCTGTAGTGATGGTCCTTGCTGTCCACTCTCTTTTCCAATTCTCCACCCATTTTTCTTTGTCTTCCTCTGATCATACCATTTCGAAGTAGGACCTTGCTAAGTGCTTTTACTCTTTACCTTGGTTGCAACAGTGTTCATCTTTTCCCCTGTTTTCTTATCTTCTTATTTTATTTCAGGTTACAACTCTCAATCTACTCTCAATCTTGTAGACAACATAAGTGTTAAGGGCAGGTAATATTCAACTCTCAAAGAATCATACATGCTTTAAACGAAATGAGTGATGATTATGTAAATGTTAGACTGCATGGCAAAGACTTCTAATCCTGAAGATATGAAAATGCTTTAACACACTATAGAACTTACACAATTGAATTGTAGTTATTACGGTTGTAACACTAACTGTCAGTGGCAGAATTTGTTCATCACAATAGGATTTCACTTCAAGATCAGCCATTACAATTCTCGTTTCAAATTTCTTTTTCTATAGTCCATTTTCAGTGTCTATATATTAATTCTAGATTGATTAAATTTCATTCTACAGGTAATTACAGCTTGCAATTGGTTGACATTGGGCATCAATTTGAGGTACATTGAATTTTTCGAAGAAATGCCTAATTATTTAGATGATTAATTGTTTTCTATACAACACTTGATAGAAATAATTTAACTTCAAACTGATTATAGGTGATACTTTTGCAGAAATAATATCTTTTAATAATTGAATTGCTGAGGAAGAATTTGTGGTGAATGATTTCATGGATTATATGCATGCTTCATTGTGATGCTTGTCTACTATTTGTCGCTTGCTTGTTTCATAATAATTAATATCACATTTTTTTTCATATTTTAAAGCTAAATCCTCTTATTAGATATTAACTTTTAGTACCTTTTATAGAAATTAGACCACGTACATATTGCACATTTCGAAAAAATGGGGAAAAACATTCAGGTTATTCTTCGAAAGTATATCGGCTGGAAACCTCGACATATATTCCAGTGGTGAATCTGAATAGGCACTATACTGGTCTGTACTGAGGTGTAAACAATGCCACGTACTTTGAAGATAATAAATAACCTATTCATGGATTATATGCATGCTTCATTGTGATGCTTGTCTACTATTTGTCGCTTGCTTGTTTCATAATAATTAATATCACATTTTTTTTCATATTTTAAAGCTAAATCCTCTTATTAGATATTAACTTTTAGTACCTTTTATAGAAATTAGACCACGTACATATTGCACATTTCCAAAAAATGGGGAAAAACATTCAGGTTATTCTTCGAAAGTATATCGACTGGAAACCTCGACATATATTCCAGTGGTAAACCTGAATAGACACTATACTGGTCTATACTGAGGTGTAAACAACGCCACGTACTTTGAAGATAATAAATAACCTATTCATGGATTATATGCATGCTTCATTGTGATGCTTGTCTACTATTTGTCGCTTGCTTGTTTCATAATAATTAATATCACATTTTTTTTCATATTTTAAAGCTAAATCCTCTTATTAGATATTAACTTTTAGTACCTTTTATAGAAATTAGAACACGTACATATTGCACATTTCCAAAAAATGGGGAAAAACATTCAGGTTATTCTTCGAAAGTATATCGGCTGGAAACCTCGACATATATTCCAGTGGTGAACCTGAATAGGCACTATACTGGTCTGTACTGAGGTGTAAACAACGCCACGTACTTTGAAGATAATAAATAACCTATTCAAATATTTTAAAGCTAAATCCTCCGATTAAATATTAACTTGAACGTTGTATAAGATTACTAAAGTAAATCTTATATGAACAGGTTTTTTCAATAATTCACTAGATGGATAAATCTTGGATTTGGAAAGATAGATTGTCTAAGGAGTATTCGGATGGGGTTGATAAATTCTTACAGTTTGCAACTACACACTGTAATAACTCAAACCTTATGAAATGCCCTTGCAAATCCTGTCAATGTTTTGCCTTCCACACCCAAGAGGAAATTAGAGCCCATTTATTTAGGAAAGGGTTTGACACTAAGTATGACACTTGGATTTGGCATGGGGAGCCAACTTCGGTTAATCCACCCAAAACCATAAACTCATCATTTGCTGAATGTTCTGAAGACAATCATCCATACGCTACATTTGATATGGTCAATGATGCATTCAAATATAATGAGGATGACCTTAAATGTTTTGATAAGTTACTTGAAGATGCTGAGAAGCCCTTGTACCCAGGATGCACATGACACACAAAACTTTCTGCCTTAATGAAACTATTCAACATTAAAGGAAAATATGGTTGGTCTGACAAAAGTTTCTCCGAGTTACTTGACCTCCTATCCGATATGTTACCACCCAATAATGAGATGCCTACATCCATGTACGAAGCTAAGAAAACCATGGTTTCTTTAGGTTTGTCTTACGAAAAAATACATGCATGTCCTAATGATTGCATTTTATATAGAAAAGAGTATGCATCCGAATCAAGTTGTCCTACATGTGGCTTGTCGAGATGGAAAGTGACACGTAAAACATCTAAACCTAAGAAAGGCATTCCAGCAAAAGTTGTGTGGTACTTTCCTCCCATTCCAAGATTTAAGAGGTTATTTCAATCTTCTGAAATTGCCCAAAAGCTTACATGGCATGCCAAAGGTAGAGTTAATGATGGTAAACTTAGACACCCAGCAAACACCCCTGCTTGGAAATTGGTTGACCGTATGTGGCCTGATTTTAGTGCTGAACATAGAAATCTGCGTTTAGCTATATCAGCTGATGGGTTTAATCCACATAGTAGCCTAAGTAGTACCTATAGTTGTTGGCCTGTGGTAATGGTTACATATAATCTTCCTCCATGGTTATGCATGCAAAAGCGATTCATGATGTTGTCTCTCTTGATATCGGGTCCGTGACAACCAGGAAATGACATTGATGTTTATTTGGCTCCTTTAATTGATGACTTGAAGATGCTTTGGGAAGAAGGTGTTCAAGTGTATGATGCCTATAAGCAAGAAATGTTTAACCTTCGAGCAGTATTGTTGTGGACAATTAATGACTTTCCTGCATATGGCAATCTCATTGAAAAAGGCTTTCAATGGGCATCAAGAATTTGATCTTGCCCCAAGACCACTAACGGGAGAGCAAATACTACAAAGACAAGATAGGGTAGAACACACTTGGGGGAAGAATAAGGATAAAAAAAGAAAAAAGGTTGAACTCAATGAAAATGTGTGTTGGAAGAAAAAATCCCTTTTCTTTACTCTCCCGTATTGGAAACATTTATATGTTCGTCACAATCTAGATGTCATGCACATTGAAAAGAACGTATGTGAGAGCATTTATGGCACATTGTTAAACATTCCTGAGAAAACAAAAGATAGTCTAAACACTAGAATGGATCTTGTGCACATGGGTTTACGAAAGGAGTTACAACCGAAGGTTGTAAACAACTGAGCGTACTTGCCTCCTGCTTGCTACTCCTTAAGTAAGAAAGAGAAGCAGATTTTTTGCCAAACTTTGTATGACCTTCGAGTCCCATTCGGATATTGTTCAAACTTTAAGAATCTTGTGTCATTGGATGATCTAAAGCTTGTTGGTTTGAAGTCTCATGATTGTCACGCCCTTATGCAACAACTTTTACCCTTGGCCATTAGATCAATTTTGCCTAAGCATGTTCGATGTGCTATTACAAGGTTTTGTATGTTCTTTAATGATATTTGTAGCAAAGTTGTTGATGTGCCTAAGTTAAACCAAATAGAAAGTGATCTAGTGGTTACCTTATGCTTGCTTGAAAAATACTTCCCACCTTCTTTTTTTGACATAATGGTCCATCTAACGGTCCATTTGGTTAGAGAAGTCAGGTTATGTGGTCCAGTTTATTTAAACCAAATAGAAAGTGACCAGGTTGTACCAAAAACTGTTGCTGTGTTATCAAATTTTTTGTGTCAAAACTTTTTTAGCATGTTTGGTTTTGCCCAGAACCTGTTTGAATCAATGAAGTGTTGTCATCGAACAACACTTGTTTGCTTGTTTCGGAAATGCATGTTTGTTTGCTACAGCCTTGAATAAATTGGAAAAGGGATTGGGTAAAGTACTAGCCATTGTTGCGGTAGAAAAGTTTGTCTTGTAGTTTTGATGAGTGTTTGCTGTATACATTTTTTGCCGGTATTACAACTTGTAAAATGGATAGTTAGGTAATTCAATAGCTTGTTCACTGGAAAGTTTGTTTTATACCAACCAAAGTATTAATTTATTCCTTCTAAATTGATGCTTAGGAGGAAGAGAAGGAGAAGATGGAAGAGTTATTAGATTGTATGACCAGGTTGTACCAAAAACTGTTGCTGTGTTATCAAATTTTTTGTGTCAATACTTTTATAGCATGATCTTGGAAGCTAAATTTCTCTAAATCAGTTGCAGTGCCTGAGATTGCAAAATGTGTCTGTTAAGTGCAATCTGCCCTCAGTTTGAAAGGAAGCAGATTTTTCAGGAACTCTGAAAATCAGTTGTCTTGCTTTTCTGGCATGTACGGTTGAAGAAATTCAAGCTTCTGAATTTATAAGTGAGCTTACAACTAGTGTGCACTTGCTTTCTCAATAATTTTTGGCTTTAGCTTAATGTGTTGAAATATCAATTGCTGAAGTGCATCTTGAGAGTGACTGGTTCATGTGAATTTGCTTAGCAGTAATACCATATCCAGACGACCCCTTCCATGACCCTGCTTTGGGGCAATCTGTCTTGGCTGTCTGCGTTTATTGATATATTTTTTTATTATCTGTAGACATTTCTTGCAACGCAAAGTGGTGCCAGCCTATGTGGAGGTGTATTACAGGCCCTCTTCCTTGATTCTCATTGAGTTATTTTCTTAGATAATGTAGAAAACTGGGAAAACATTCAGGCTATTGAAACAGTAGGCAAGAATCAATGTTAATATATGTAGGTTTAATGTTATTGTGGACAGTGAAAAAATTGGAAAACTTGAAATGTCTGAATGCAGCTACTTGGCTGCTATATTTTGTATGAAATTGCTTCCTTTGCACAGATTTTTGTTGACTTGCATAAATTGTATGAAGACTGCATAAACTGTGCTATTTTTCTCTTTTTGTTATGTTTAATGAGTTGCACTGATAATTGCATTACCACATATGCCATTTTATATACTTTTACTACAAATCTTAGTTGCTCTGTTGAGTTTTATGTATTATTGCTTATTTGATTTCTTGTATGCTTATTTATTAGTTTAATGTATTTTTTAAAATAAAAAATATATAATACGTGTCAGGATCATCAGATCCTGACACGTATTATATATTTCTTCCAGTTACGTGTCGGCCAAAAACCGACACATATAGTTCAAGCAAACATGGAATATGTGCCACTTAGTAAAGAAGTATATGTCGGTCGAAAACCGACACATATGGTAAACGCAATTGAAGAAAATGTGTCACTTAATTATGAAATATATGTCGGTCAGGGTATGACACGTAAAAAGTATTTTTAAATCTTAGTGTCGGCCAAAAACCGACACATAATATTTACAAAAAAATATGGAATATGTGTCACTTAGTATGATTTATATGTCGGTCGATGAATAACACATATGCGTCTGTAGTAAATATGTGTCGGTCAGGGACTGACACGTCTGTGTCGGTCAAAAAATGACACAACATATGTGTCACTTATTGACAGACACATATTTATTTTTTTTGAATTTTTGTGTCGTTTTTTAACCGACACAAGATATGTGTCACTTAATGACTGACACATATTTCATAAAATTCGTTATTATGTGACACATATCTATTGATACATGTCAGTTTTTGACCGACACGTATATCTGTGTCGGTTTGACCAAGTGACACATATAGAATACGTGTCAGGGCCATACGTATCGCGCAAAAACCGACATGTATTTAGATATGTGTCAGTTTTCGGCCGACACAAAAACCTTTTTCCTTGTAGTGTAAGTTAGTCTTCATTCTATAGAAAGTTAGAAACTGATATGTCTTTTAACCGTATGATACTGAAATACCAATAAGAATATGATGATATGGTAAATAATAATATAGAAAAACCATGCATCCACTTCTGTGGTTGGCTGAGAACAATGTTAGACCCGTGATTTAATTTATTTGGGGTGGGGTCTAGGGCGCGCAAGTTCTCGTAAGAAGAATTGATTCTTAATTGTAATTAAAATGAAATGAAATTGTTATTGATTTGTTTCAGTAACTATTTGAGATTTACCTTATTATTAATAGTAGATGTTTTGTTAAAAAAAAATTCATTTCTTTTTGAAAAAAAAGTTTTTTTATAGATTCTTGAAATTTTGAGGATAGATTGCAAAATATTTATGTATATCTTTTTCATGAACATTTTATTAAATATGAGTTGTAGATTAATTGAGTACTCCTCCTTTCAATTGTTTTTTTATGATTTTAATATTTTAGTGAGATAACTTGGTTTGTTGAAAAAATATTGATTTCTTGACTTAGTAATCATTTAAATTAATTTATTATAGTTTATTTTCAAAAACAGTATCAATAAATTAAATTATATAATTAAGTAAATGAAAATAATATTATTAATCTTATGAATATAAAATAAAAGTATAATAATTGTATTAAAGCAACAAGAATGGAGAATCATATACACACACATACAATAATGCTAGTATTGTAACATTCATACGATATAAACTTTATAATATGACGTGGTAACCTAAATAGTAAAATCCTATTAAAAATATAATTTTTCTTATTTATTTTTATTTTTTCTCGTCAAATGAATTTTCGTCATGTAGGTTGCAACGTCATGTTGTAGAGTTCATATTGTATAAATATTATAAATCTAGCATTACTCTTACATATATATATATATATATATATATATATATATATATATATCTGTGTGTGTGTGCGCGTGCGTGCGCGCGTGTGTGTGTGTGTGAAGTGTGAAAACTGTGAAGGCATTTTTTTCCTTTCACACATTCCCACATTGGTGGGAAACAAAATGTCAAAAGGGAGGCTAGGCTATATAATAAAGCCTCATCCTCCCCTTACACTTGTTCCAAGCTTATATATCTAGCATTAGTCTTCTTTCTCCCTTTGTTATCTCCTCTATTCTAATTGTGAGAGATATTGTAATATTTTCTTCATAGTAAAATATTTTCGGTCTTTTCCTGTGGAGGTTTCTCTCAAATTGAAGGTTTTACCACGTTAAATTTTTGTGCCTTTATTTTCTTTATTGCCTTTAATTTATTTACTGTGGAAGGCTGAGTCACTCAAGTTGTCTATTTTATTTATTGTGGAAGGCAGTGCCACCCAAATTGTTATTTTTAACATAATAATTTATTTCTTGTCTTTTATTTGAGCTACGGTGGAAGTGCTCAATCTCCTAACAGTGGTATCAGAGCTAAGTTGCCAAGGCAGACCCAAGGTTTAGGGCAGTGAGTGGTTACTTATATGATTATATACATGTTTAGGAAAGCTTTATCAAAAAGACGATAAGAGTCTAAGGAGACTAGATTTTAAGTAGGACTGCTTGTAACCCCTCTAGTATTTCCTGAAAGCTTTTCTGGTGTATATTAAATCATACTGGCACTTACTACTATTCCTGGTTACTGTTTAGCAGTGGGATACTTATATGGATACTTTTATTGTTCACGTATACGGTATTGTTCAAGGGTACTATTCACATATACGATACTGTTCGCTATAAGACAAATGGCAGCCAAATTTAAGATAGAGAAGTTCGATGGAAACAACTTTGGGCTATGGAAAATAAAAATAAAGCCTATCTTGAGAAAAGAAAATTGCCTTGAAGCAATTGATGGAAGACCGAAAAGTATGCAAGATGAAAAGAAATGGGAGAAGATAGATGGTGATACGATGGCAAGTCTGCATCTAGCAGTTGTAGATGAAGTGCTGTCAAGTATTCAAAAATTAAACTCTGCAAAGGAGATTTGGGATGCGTTGACAAGCCTGTATGAAGCCAAATCTCAACACAACAAATGTCAGAAACCACTCCGGTAACTAAACATATAAATACTTTGAAGACGTTATTCTCTCAGCTCTCAACGATGGAGCATAACATAGAAGAGAAGGAACGTGCTGAGCTTCTACTTCAGAGTCTACATTATTCATATGATAATCTCATCCTTAACTCGACAAATGGTCCGATGAAGTCATCTCTAGTCTTTAATGATGTTGCGATAGCTATCTTGGAAGAAAAAAGCAGATGTAAAAACAAGGAAGATAGAATAATAACTTCCCAACAAGTAAAGGCTTTATCCGCCAACATAGGGAGATCAAGGGAACGCGGTTCTAGTGGGAGTCACAATCAGAATAGAGGAAAGTCTAAAGGAAGAAAGTTTGTTAAATGCTACCATTGTGAAAAGCAAGGGCATGTGAAAAACGAGTGTTGGCATCTTAAAAAGAATGGAGAGGGAAACAACAAAGAAAAAGAATCTGAGTCGTCAGGATCTCAGGGTTGTGTAGCAAGTACTTCAGGAGATGGCGAAATCTTGTGCAGCGAGGCAACGACAGTTACGGAAGGCAGAAAAAGTTTTGCTGATATTTGGCTAATTGATTCAGCAGAAACATGGCATATGACTTCTAGAAGAGATAGGTTCTATCAATATAAGGGTCTGTGTACGTGGGTGATAATCATGCCTTAAAAACCGTTGGTATTGGAACCGTCAAAGTAAAAATATTTGATGGTACGATTCGCACTATCGAAGATGTACAACATGTGACTGGCTTGAAGAAAAATTTCCTTTCGATGGGACAGTTGGATGACCTCAGATGTGAGTTCTATACGAAAAATAGGACCATGAAGGTTGTCAGAGGGGCGCTTGTGGTGATGAAGGCAGAAAAGATTGCTGCTAACCTATACATGCTCCATGGAGAAATTGTTCAGGAGGTAGAAACAGCTATTGCTAGTTTTGGAGAAGAATTGTCTATGATATGGCATCGAAGACTTGGCCATATGTCCGAAAAGGGTTTGAAGATTCTCTCTGATCGAAAACTACTTCCTGAAATTAAAACTGTAAGTTTACCGTTTTGTGAGCATTGTGTTTTTAGCAAGCAGAATAGACTGAGATTTAGCAGATCTATTGCTAAGAGTAAAAATATTCTAGACTTGATTCATTCTGATGTTTAGGAATCACCAGTTACATCCCTAGGAGGAGCAAATTACTTTGTATTGTTTGTGGATGATTATTCTAAGAGATGATAGGTATATGTCATCAAGAAAAAGTCAGATATATTTCCTGTATGTAAAGCCTTCAAAGCACAGGTGGAACTTGAGTCCGAAAAATGGATCAAGTGTTTGAATGTGAAATGACAGAAGACAGTTGCTTACACACCACAACAAAATGGAGTGGTAGAGTGGATAAATAGAACTCTCGCAGAAAGAATGAGAGCGTTACTAAGGACTGCGGGTCTACTTAAGACATTTTGGACAGAAGCAGCCACTACAGTCTGTTACTTGATAAATAGGTCTCCATCAACAGCAATTGAGATGAAGACACCCATGGAGATGTGGACTGGTAAGCCAACTGATTATGCCTCCTTTCATATTTTTGGATGTCCTGCTTATGTGATGTTTAGTGATCAAGAAAGAACGAAGCTGGATCCAAAATCCAGGAAATGTATCTTTTTAGGGTATGCTAATGGAGTAAAGGGTATCGCCTATGGGATCCTACTGCCCATAAGGTTGTCATCAGCAAGGATGTTGTCTTTATAGAAGACATTTTTAAATATGAAGAAAGTGATAACACGAAGAAAAATGTTAAGACTGTATCAGTACAGGAAGAAACAGTTTCTTCTGAACACGATGATCAAGAACCAGTCGAGTTTGAAATACCTGAAGTCCGTCGATCAACTCAAGAAAGAAGGGAACCTTCTTAGCACTCAGAATATGTGATGGTGAGCAATGTTGCATACTGTCTCCTAACAGAAGATGGGGAGCCTTCAACCTTTCAGGAGGTTATAAAAAGTTCTGATGCATCTGTATGGATGACAGCAATGCATGAAAAGATAGAAGCTTTAGACAAAAACAAGATATGGGAACTTGTGTCATTACCACATGGAAGAAAAGCCATTAGAAACAAATGGGTCTACAAGATCAAACGTGATGGGAATGATCAAGTGGAGCGGTATCGTGCTAGACTGGTGGTCAAAGGATATGCTCAGAAAGAAGAAGTTGATTTCAACGAAATATTCTCTCCTGTGGTAAGAGATTTGATTCGAGCAGTCTTGGCTATGTGTGCTACATTTGACTATGTGTGCTACATTTGACTTACACTTAGAGCAGTTAGATGTAAAAACTGTGTTTCTTCATGGAGAACTTGAAGAAGAAATTTATGTGCTAAAACCGGAAGGTTTCATTAAAGAAGGAAAGGAGAACTTGGTTTGCAAGTTGACCAAATCTCTGTACGCCTTAAAACAGGCGCTAAGGTGTTGGTACAAGAGATTTGATTCATTCATCATCAGCCTTGGGTAAAACAGACTCAGTTCAGATCATTGTACGTATTACAAGAGGTTTGAGGATGACTTTGTCATTTTGCTATTGTAAGTGTACGATATGTTGGTAGCAGGCACTAACAAAGATTAGGTCCAAGAATTAAATGCACAATTGGCTAGGGGATTTGAAATGAAGGATTTAGGACCAGTAAACAAGATTCTAGGGATGCAAATTCACCGAGACAGAAAAAACAGGAAAATTTGGCTATCTCAAAAGAACTACTTGAAGAAAATCTTGCGCCGCTTTAACATGCAAGATTGTAGGCAATTTCCACCCCATTTCCTGTTAATCATAAATTATCCTCAAGTATGAGCCCTAGAAATGAAGCGGAGAGGATGGAAATGGCTCGAGTACCATATGCATCAGCAGTAGGGAGCCTAATGTATGTTATGATTTGTACAAGACTAGATATTGCACAAGCAGTAGAAGCGGTCAGTAGATTCATGGCTAATCTGGGGAGAGAGCATTGGAATTCTGTTAATAGGATCCTTAAATACATCAAAAGGACCTTTGATGCTGCACTATGCTATAAAAGATCAGAGTTCATTGTTAAGAGCTATGTTGATTCAGATTTTGTAGGAGATCTTGACAAAAGGAAGTCCACTACAGGCTATGTATTTACACTTGCAAGAGGTGCTGTGAGCTGGGGTATCTAAACTTCAAACTGTTGTGGCTCTATCTACAACAGAAGCAGAGTATATGGCAGCTACACAAGCTTGCAAGGAAGCTATCTGAATTAAAAGGTTATTTGAGGAAGTCGGGCACAAACAAGGGAATATTTCTTTATTTTGTGACGGTCAGAGTGCCTTGCATATCGCAAGAAATCCAGTCTTTCATTCAATGACGAAGCACATAGCAGTTCAACATCATCATGTACGAGAATTAGTGGAAGATGAAATAGTGGATATGCAGAAAATCCACATGAAGGACAACATAACAGATGCATTGGCCAAACCAATCTATGATGACAAGTTCATCTTGTGTAGAATGTGTTGTGGCTTGTTAGAGATGTGAGCAGCACGTATGGAGACAAGACTGAAAGGAAAAATGCCTTCAAATGGGAGAATGTGAAGTGAGAAGAGTATGAAGGCATTTTTGCCTTTCACATAATCCCATATTGGTGGGAAACAAAATGTCAAAGGGGGAGGCTAGGCTATATAATAAAGCCTCCTCCTCCCCTTATGCTTGTCCCAAGCTTATGTATTAAGCTTTTCTCTTCTTTCTCCCTTTGTTATCTCCTTTATTCTAATTGTGAGAGAGATTGTAATATTTTCTTCATAGTAAAATATTTTCGGTCTTATCCCGTGGAAGTTTCCCTCAAATTGAGGGTTTTACCACGTTAAATTTTTGTGCATTTATTTTCTTTATTGCCTTTAATTTATTTACTATGGAATACTGAGCCGCCCAAGTTGTCTATTTTATTTATTATGGAAGGCATTGCCACCCAAATTGTTTTTTCTAACATAACAATTTGTTTCTTGTCTTTTATTTGAGCTGCGGTGGGAGTGCTCAATCTTTTAACAATATATATAGGATATTAATTAAAAATGAAGTAGAAAACCTATTTATATATGAAATCCTTATTAGGCAGGAAGTGCCATTGCTTTCTTATTTAATTAATTTTGTTAGTGAAATTTTAAGTAATTAAATATAATAAAACTAAAATTTTCGTAATTCATTTCCGTCAAATATTAATTCTAGGGCTAATCACACAAACACCCTATTGGTTTTGGCTTAATTTCATCCAGAAATATTGTTTGCCACTTTTCATCACTGCCTACCCTTGACTTTGTGAAAACCCATCACGGACTAACCTTCTGTCACTTTTACCGTTAAATGACATCACTGTTCCATCCAATACCGTTGAAATTACAAAAATACCCTCTAAACAAATTTCTAAAAATATACAGAAATTAAATTGATTTCTTGCTTAGGAAACGGTTTTCAGCAAAAAAATTTTTTTCCTTTTTCTTTTTTCTCTCCCCTTCTTTTGCCTCTGTTTTTTGCAAAACCCATCCCCAATGCACATAAGCAGCATTCCGCCGTTTTGTCCACACCCAGTTGCACACCACGACCATGAGAAGGTGGAGACATTGTTGTTCAAAGAAAGAGGGAGAAGAAAGAGAAGTAGAGGCGAAGGCATCGTTGCCTTACTCCCCTGTCCTCTCTCTAACTTCCTCTCCACGGCAAGCGTCGCCATTTCTCCTCTCCCTTTCCACCGCCAGTGCCTCACTCCTCCTTTAACAATCATTCTTGATTCTTCACTTCCTCCTCTCCCTCTGTTCTTCTTTTGTTTTTTTGGATTATTGTATATGGTTATATGTCGAATTTCCAGTGGGTTTTGGGGTTGAGATTATGATTTATTTGTTGGAGATGGTGATGATGATGAATTAGTGGGGAAATTTGGTTCGGTTGGTGATGTCTTGTTTAATTGCTGATGATGGTGAAAATTTACAGTATTCTCCCATAGCATGTGAAGTTGAGAAGGAGAATGAGGAGTCAGCTGTTTCAGTTTAGGTTTGGGTTAAATTTTTTTTTTATTACTTTAAAGTTAAAAGATATCTTTGCGGTGGTGGTAGAGTAAGGTTAAATAATTTTATAGTCTTGGTCATGAGTTCGAATCCTATCATTTACGAAACTCTTATTTATTTTATATATCAATAGAATTACCATTATAACCCTTAATATTTAATTTATTACAAGCATTTAACGGCGAAGTGACGGAAGGGTGGTCCGTGATGAATTTCGAAAAAGTCAGGGGTACCGTATGATGAAAAGTGGTAAATAATGTTTCTGGATGAAATTAAGCCAAAACCTAGGGGGGGTCTGTGTGATTAGCCCATTAATTATATCCTTGTATGCACGTAGTTATAGAGAAAATGTGGGGAGTCCCAAAGTAGAAAATTATACTATGCAACTATTTTAATGGTATTTATTAAGGGAATTTAGAAATTTTTTATTTTGTTTCGTAGGTCCTCTTAGGCTTGTGAATAGGTTCGCCATTGCTGAGAAGGATATTGGGAGTAAATCTCCTTATTTTGTGTGCATGATAGGTTGCTTTTGTCAAATGTTTAGACTTCTCGTATCTTTGCGAAAGCTCTCCTCTCAGGGTAGGAGCTAGAGCAGTTTCGGATAAGTGAAACGATATCTTTTGATGAAGGTAAACACAGGCAATTATTA